>VWZK01005220.1:24982-68577 GCA_013396935.1 Baryphthengus martii | reverse complement strand
AAAAAAAAAAGAGATATTTTAACAAATGACATAAAGACTCTTAAATATATAGTACTTTCCTAACAGTATGGTAGTACAATCCTATCTTTCTCTAGTAGATAAGCCCATAAGTCTTCAGGCCAATGGATTAACTGTTTACATTTGCTAAAGATGGGATTTGTCAATAGCCTCTTTGCACTGATATAATGAAGAGGATAATTCTAGTTATCAACACACAAAAATAAAAAGGAAGGAGAGGTGTTATTCCTATACTGGACTATTTTTACTTCTTTCTTGAGCCACAGTGCTATATTGAATGACAGAGGAGTTTGGTTTTATGCTTTATAAGACAAGGTGGAGAGTCTCACTGCACTCCCTTGTTTTGGTGAAAGAAAGCACTCACAATTTTCTCCACAGGATTCTGCCCACCAGTAAAGTCAGTGGTGTGAACAGCACTTGCGCCCCAGTTTAGATATGTAGTGCTTGAGATCAAAAGAAAGTCAGATGCAATGTGGTAGATGTATCAAAAGATTCCCTCTGCACCATGCATCCTCTCCTTGCCCCAGGAAGGAAATCACGGTGGTTTAGATGCACAAATACAATGGGGACATCTCCTGAATCTGTCACACTTCCTCTCATTTCCACTTATTGATTATTGAACCTACATATTCCTTTTCTTAGACCATGAGGGACAGAATTACTCCCTAGCACCCAGCACCAGGTACTGATTAGGTACTGTGTGGACTCTTGCAGGGGTGTGGGCTTCTTGAATTGAGTGCTGTTAGTACCTTTCAAAACTTACTCCTAAAACATTGTTAGAATAACAAAGAACTATGATGTGGTTTGGTAAGAGGTTTTTGATTTCCCTTTAAAGTGATTTGAAGTGATCACTGGAAGCACTGACAGCATTATGGGCTGGTCTTAAGTCAGATTTAAATTAATTTGCATAGTAGACAACATTTTCCATGTTTTCTGTAGTAGAACATAAATTTTCCTGACCCGTGCAATTTTTAAATGAAAAAGGATAAAATTCCCTGACATGTTCCTGGGAGGCAGGTGCTCCTTCTCATGAAAGCTATGAAATTTTGAAATTATTCTAGGAAGATGATGTTGAAAATCCTTTTAAGGTGGAGTTCAGTCGGCATATTAGAAGACCAAGTATGACACAGTCAACTAAAAAGCAGGGAGCTGGACACCTACTTCCAAAACGCTGCTTTTCTAATGAAATGCACTGCTTCCTGATAGTTTTTCCTAAGTGTTGTGAAAAGATTTATCTGCTCCTTTAGAAACTGAAGGGCAGATAAAGTCCAGGAAAAAAAGTTCATTCAAATATGCTAACTCCACTGGGGCTCTCTCTAGCCCCGTGTTTGCAATCTGTGCTCCAGACAGTGACAGAACAGATAGATCCAACACAGGCAGCTGTGTCTACTAGACACTGAGCACTGGCACAAGTCTCATTCTCTCCAGTGATAAGGCACAGGAGATGGTGGCAAACACTTTTCAGGGCTTTGGCTCCAGGTACTTTTTCCTGAGGGAGGGCATATGGTCTCCTGAGCTGGAGACGTGGGCAACAGTCCTCCTTATGGAGTATGCCAGCAGGAAAGGACCTCATTCGGATGCTGTACAGGTTCTGGCAGAGGGTTGAAAAGTCTATGGACACTTAGCCATTAGCAGCTTCCAGGTGCCAAGAAATAATACCCAAGAATCAGTTCCTTTGCACGCTGGTAGTTTTCTACCATCTCATTCTTTGGGGCATGATGATCAGCTTGAATTGCAGACACTCAGCAGAAGATTTTATCATGCCCCGAGCAGATGTGTGGTGCTGGCAGAAAGTCACTTGATGACCCTGCCCAGTCTATGAAAGGAAAAGGAGAAAGTATTAGTGATGCTGCTTTTCCAGACCAGTGCCAGGAGATTGTGAATGCACCTTGAAAATTTAGATTAGATCCAAAAGAACTGGGAACAGGGAAACAAGGCTGTTCCCACAAGACTGGGCTAAAACGAGAAGGTGCTTTAGCATAAGTACCATTTTTGTGCTCTGTGTATATTAATTTAGGAAGTATATGAAAAGTTGCGTTTCTTACTACTGAGTATAGTCTCCCTAGCCCCAGCTGCTAGAATTAAATGTGAACCAGTAATAAAACGATTTCCCTAAGATACTATCTTTCATACAGAGGCATTTATTGAGGCATGGTGGAGCTGCCAGAAAATAAAGGTCATGCAAATGGGCAAAAGTGATGCATTACTAGGCCAGTTGAGACCTGGGACAGTAGAGTGCCACAGCCCGTATGGTAGCATTGCAAACTGTCAGTATACTGGTCACTTTTCTCTACCTCTGGCAGGGGAAGCTGGGGGTCCTGGGAACCTCTCGCCTTATACCATCTCCTCTGGGACAGAACAGCATAAGTTTCCAGCTGGCTGCCATAGCAAGGCAGGAAGTGGCAGCACGGTCATAACTAGGCTTGAATCCTCTTTAGATATCCCAAGGGATGTGTCACTTTGGCTTGTCAGAGAGGCATATGCTGCAGGAGCCTATTCTCTGCTTCTGCACTTCTGTCTCTCAATTCTCCTCACCTCCACATCTGTGCTGCTATGGCCCAATTTTCCAGCTTCAGTTTGTGCTCTGTCCAATCCACTCTGCTATGTTGTCTTGGCTCCTTTTCCTCCACCTGCAAAGATTTAGCCAATGGTGCACTGTTAGCAACTCTTCATGATAAAATAATTCCACTTTCGGTTTAGTGCCTGTGTGAAGCAGTAAGACACTATATAAATTAGATTTTAGGGAGAATCCAGCTGGCACAATGCTCTGTGTCACAGAAAGGCAAAACCCAACAGTTCTGCCTCATAGTGCTTTACATATTTTCTTTGCCTCCTCTACCCCTGTGGTTCCAGACATATATCAATGACATACTTGTTTATTATATATTAATTAATGTGCAATGCCATTTGTAACATTCCCCTGCAGCCTGTGCGCTTTAGATATTCTTCCTATGTGTTCTCTCAAAGCAAATCAGAAGAAAAGGGGCAAATTGCAGAACAGAGACACTGGCTCCTTCATCTGAAACATAAATTATCTGGACAGCAAGAAAATTCTTCCTTTCTCCTCTCACTGTATACTCAGCACTAGTGTAGAGATGAGCTATTCATAGGCAAACCCACACAGCAACTGACACCATATGTGATGCTGAAACATACTGTTAGCTGCTAGTAAGTCTGTCTAATAGGAGTTGAAACCGATGGGTCCACAGGCTGGATTCTAGGCATATCATGTCAAATAAGTGATTAAGCCTTTTATGGATTAAACAAACAACTACAATAGAGACCACCTGCCAAAGTGTTGGTCATATGAAATGCCAGTGCAAAAATTATCTCTGAAAAAAAACCAAGGGAAGCTTTACCAAGAGTTTGAATCCACAGGACTGAGACGTCGAGTAGTTTCAGAAGTGGAAAGCAGTGAGAACACACGGCCTGAATGAAAGCTGAAAAATAGAAAGTGTACTCTAGTTTGGGGCAGATAACTGGATGGGGTGGTTGAACTGGAACGGTGCAGAATAGAATAGTCAATTTCTTTTCTTTTTCCTGTCTTATTGCAGAAAAGGGTCTTTAAGCACATTTTAAATAAACTAGAATGCACCAAAGAAATACCCAGCACATATTTTCAATTTCCGCTTCTGAATGAGAAGCTGTGATTCCCTGTGCTTTCAACTCATTGCTTAAGTCATGCAGGTGCTTTCTCGAGGGAGATCGAGAAGCTGAGGAAAATCCATTGAGTCAAGATGTAATTAAGTTGGAGAAACTCTTAGGTCAGGTGGTAGAAGTACTTGCAAAACTCAAATATTGATTAATATATTTGAAATTGAAGCTGAAACCGAACTTGCCAAAAGCGATGAAAATAGCAGCCTGAAGCGTCCCAAGCAGTCATGAAGGGTGACCTTTCATACAAGAGAAGAGCTCTGATGCAAAGCCTTTGTTATGAGAAATCAGAGCAGAGTGCTTTCCCAGCTTCAGATGTCAAAGTGGACTGGCAATTGTTAAGGACATAGCCAAGTTTCTGAGAAAATTTACGCCAGGCAATCTTTGGTTAGTCCGAAGTCTGCTAACAACGATGAACTTCAGCAGGATTTACAAAACCGACAAATTAGCCTCAGAAATTAGAAGGATGGCACAGGAGGCAGAATTGGGAAGTGAAACATCTAGGGAATGTAGATGAAATCAAGCATTGCAATATGTTCCTAGTCTTTCTTTAATCCATGGAAAGCAGAGAAGAAAGGTCAGCTAATCCTCAAGGGATACAAAACACCACTTCCTCTGAAGGGAAAATCCAAAGCTCATTTCTCTGAAACAGTAAGACTCATTTGGCCCAGATTAATGGCTCGGAAGGTAAGGGTGTAAAGGGTATTTCCCACATCTAGTTGAAATGGTCTAGTTCTGCTGATGTTGCAGAATTTCTCCAAGGAGGAATTAGCGAAAACTATCAGAGCCCTCTCACGGGCTGTTTAGGAGCAGCCACCCATCCAGCTGAAGTACAGCTAAGAATTAATAAAAACAGGACACCTCCAAGTATCAACAAGGAATTTTAGGATGACTTAGCAAAGGACATGGCTATTCTCCTTGACTTGACACTTGTAGAATTAGATAAATAAAAGGATGCCAAGGTTCCTCGCATAAATTTGGGGTGTGGATGTTTGCTGCAGCAGCAGCATACTGGAAAGGAAAATCTCTTCTGTGAGGACGCTGGAAGCTGGTGTTCCTCCACCTTGTAAGGACAGCTTGCTGTCCAAGAAGTGTGATGGAAAGAGGGAGGAGCACTAATCCTGGTTCATCTACTTTACGAACGATTAGAAACAAAATATTGGTTTGCAGTATTAAATAAGAAAATTACATTTTCAGCAATGTAAGCTTTATTGGTAACTCACTCCTCTTGCAGCTTTTTTTAAGAGAACTACGAGACAGCACGGGTAAGGCTCTCTTAACATTCAGGTTACTATTGCAAGAAAACAACCTGAGGTGCTTCATTTTCAGTCAGTAGCATAAGATCTTTCCCCTCAGCCTCACCCGCAATCCAATTTGTTGAAACAACCGTCACATGTGAGAAAAGGTTTTGAGACCAGTGAGTGGAAATCAAGGCAGCAGAAACTTCTGTGCTTTTGTTATTGTTCATTACCATGGACACCCCAACCTCAGAGCACAAACCTTCACCACCACCACCAGCAGCATCTTCGGCACCAGCTTTTGAAAACATTCTCCAAATTGGCCTTAGGCAGTTTGAAAAATCACTAGTTTTTGTATAGAAGTTAAAAGTATGTTTCTGGGGGTTGTTAACACAATAGGTAATATTAAAAACCGGGTTCAAGTTAAGGCAGTTTAGTATCTGTAGCTCTTCGTAGATACTTCTGAGAAAAGTGTTTTGTTCTGAGTACTATTCACATAGCAATTGTGCATGTATACAGCTACTAGAAACTAAAACAGAAAATATCAAAGTGCCAAAAATAGTGATGGAAGATGCCAATGAGTTAATTGTCAGGGACACAGCTCCTGGACAAGCATGACCACAATTAAATCTTAGATTTGTTGTTTTCTTCTATACCTTCTGAGATGGTGATTTGCCCTGCACAGCAGAACAGATCTTGTCCTTTCTTTTTCACTTACTAGAGGATTTGCAGAGCAGGAAAAGAGGATTACAATTCCTCTCAGCAGAAAGTAATCCTTTTAAGTTGGGTATGTCAGCATTCATTGAGAAGTGTGGGAAAGTGCGTGCTACTTCAAATGTTTGACAGGTCTCAGAGAAACATGGTGGCAGAAAGATGGGAGCAAAGCCCCCAGTTGTCATTACAAAGCCCCCAAATTAGAAACTGTTGGAGGAAGCAGTGAAAACAGCTCAGGAGAGAGGACTGATTTTATTGTTTATCCATCTTGGTATATTCACAGCATTAAAATCCAGTATCATAACCTGGAGTAGTATTTGTTCATTCAAAGCTAATGGAAAACAAATTTTGCTTTTACAAGGCCACTTCGGAGACATGGTGGTCCTGTCCTGTAATTTTACTGTACATCAGCATGTTAGCAAGGTGATCCCCAGAAACTGATGGACCTGCTATACATTTTCTGAGCAGCTTGTAATTCCTTCAGCACACCTTTGTTCTGTTTGGAAAGTTACAGTCTGATTATAATGGTCACACCAAGCTCAAGACAGAACTTACTATTATGAGTTTAGGAGTCTGAAGACCTGGACTGAGACATTATAAGCAATGGACTCATGCGATGATGAGCAAGGTCAGAAACTGTCCTGGACCCAGTCGTTGCAAATTAATTCAGGCTTAATATATAAGGCTAAAGTTGAAGAGTACCCAGAATCCAGCTGAACATCATCTGAGCAGCTGATGAGATCCTACTGACAAGGCAATAACACAAAAGATATTGGGAGGTAAAAAAATAAAGTTTGAAGTAATATGAAAAGAAATAAAGCAAACAGGCAGGAATTCAGTGACGGAAAATCCACATTAAGAAGTACTCGAGGTACAGCTGCAAAAAATTAAACTAACAATATTTTAAAAAACCCCACATTTGTAATAGAGCAAGAGAAAGAACAACAGCTGACACAACAGGCTTGAAAACGCTGGGAAGGAGAATGACTGTGGAAGTACAAATGAAGTGAAAAGTTAACAGGAAAAAAAAAAGAGAAACAAAGCAACGAATTGCATAAAATAGCAGAAGATATCGTCAGGCAGTTCATAATGTATTTGCAACAGCATAATAGCAGCACATTTCTATTGTAACGGAATGCAATTTTATTCACTCTAATTTAGCACAGGACAGTCAAGACAGTCATTTCAAATCTGTTGTTCACAATCCAAGATAGCATGCTGACAGCTTTTAACAAAGTGCTTCATAACGTTGACTGTTGGGGACAAGTAAAGAACCAAACCCAGGGTCAGCAGTGGAATACATAAAATACATGTCTTTCAGGAATGTATTGCACGAAGAGATCTTTATTCTTCTGTATTTTAAGAAGCCTGCTCTTCAATTTTGATATTATACATAATTCCCACGTTTTGCCTTCTACTCAATTCCCTCCTCCCCACCTCACCCCAAAGCTTCTTATTTCTGCAGCGTGAGTGACAACTGCAGGTGCCTCTATAGTGGATATTGCAATGCAAACCAGTATTTAAATGGCCTGCTTTGACTACACGGTTCTTTGTTTGCATGTAACTTCTTTCCTCACATTCCCTCCTGACAAATACTCTCCATATGGCTGGAATAAAAAGGCTCGGAAGTATTTAAACGGGTAGTCCACCATGTGTTACACTGAGGATCAGATACCATGGTATGCAGAGAGGCTCTTCATCCGTATTTTAGGGTGGCTGTTTAGAGAGGGGCTGAAGATGACCGTTTTTTATCTGTCTTTCACTTTTCTATGGAAATGTTACTTTTCTCTGACTTGCAGTTTAAGTCAATAATACCCAGCCAGGCCTGGGAATTCATTGTAGCAGGCACACTGCACAACGCATTTTGGAGCCCTCCCCTAAGTTAAAATGTACATATAACATTTAATTCAAGGGCATCCTGAAAGTATTAGAATAGTCAAAACAACCTGAATCTATTTGAGCGTGGCCATTCACAACTGGGTTTGAAGGCAAGCTACAGGGGAACATAGTTGGTTTGTCTGATTTGCTTTTATCAGCGCAAAAACTGTGGACTTATTTCAGCCAGATTACGTAGGCAAGTGAATTTCTTGCTGTCCTGGTCCAGCTATCCAGACGAGGGGACTTGTGGAAGCTCACCTATGTGCTGCTAGGCAGAAACCAGGATGTGAAATATAGAATCGTACAATGGTTTGGGTTGAAATGTGCCCCTATCACAAGAGTTAACTTAATTACAACAATTGGAAAGTGCCCCATTCCATTACCAAAGATGCAGCAGGAAAATACTATCTCAACAGGTTTCTGCTGGACCTGCTTCACGTGGCATTGGCCCAATGAAGCATCAGTGCCAGTGGGACAGGGAGAAGCTGTGCATGGACCTTCACCCTACCCAATCACCCAGCTTCAGGAACACGTCTGTTCAAAGGGCTGCTTTTCTCACTTAACTACCAAGAAATCTTAAAATAAATTACCTAATCTAGTACCACCTCCTTTGATTAATAAGGGACACATACAATGTTGTAAGTTTTTAATAAAAATTAAGAGGTTTAATTGAAAAATACACGTTATTCAGAGGAAAGTAGGAGAAATAGGTTCTATGTTTTTGTGTACACTTATGGTTCTGCTGGCTGAAGAGAGGAAGAATTTAATAGAATTGGAAACTGCTTGCAGGAAAAATGCTTTAAAAATAGATATATTCCCATTTTTTTTCCAGATAAATTTGTCTAATTTGTCTTATTTTCCACCATTTGCGGTATTTTGAAATTTGAAATCTTGACTTGCTGTTGAAATAAACCATCTCTGCTTTCCTTCCTCTTTCACCTTCGCTTTCACCCGCAGAGTTAGGGGCAGCTGACTTGGGGAGCTGGGGAACGCTCATACAAAGCATTTAAAGCTACATCATCTCCAATCCTCTTTTAAAAGAGTTTTTCAAAGGGCTTAAACTTCACACCTACACCGCTTAAATAAATATTTTAAAATACTTGGAGGACAANGAAGAGCTACCGGCGGCGCCGGGACCGACGGGCAGCTCTTCCGACCCCCACGCTGCGGTCCCCGCCCGGTACACGCGATTCCGGAGAAGGCTGCGGCCCGAGGTCCCACCGGGCGCCCTCCACGTGGCGCGACGGCTCCAGGGTTGCAAAGCGGCGGGGAGGGCGGGGGGAAGCCGCCTTTGGGGCGGCCCTGAGGCGTCCGGCGAAACCCCAGCGTTCCTGGGTCCTCCAGCGTCTTTANCCCCCAGGCAAGGCCACTCCTTTCATACCAACAGCTGCCGCCATGCGAGGGGTGCGTGGGGAAGAAGCGGAGATGCTGGGTGCCGGCCGAGGAGCCCCTGAGCCAGAGGACCAGCAGCTCTGCGGAAGGACCCGGACGCCTGTTACCCATCCCCACATGGGGTGCCCCGCTCCCCTCCCGCTTTTCCCGCCGCCTCCGGGCGGCTCCACCCCGCCGCCGCCCCCTNTTTAATAGGGGCTCATGGGCTGCGCTTAGCTCACTGGGGAGGAGCTTTGTCAATTAATAAATCTCTGTAAGCCTGGGGATGTCACTTTTGAAATAGATATTTTTATTTTATTTTTTTCTTAAATTCTACCCTTTTTTTTTTGGGGTTGAAATGCCACGGTGCCACAAGCACATATTTGAGTCGCCTGAATACATGTGAGTATTTCCGAGACTGGAGGCTTAGGGACAAACGCAGGCACGCTTTGATCGGTGCACGTCCAAGCCCGACATTTGCCTGAATACATCAGGCTGCTTGTATGGTTCAAGTCTTGAGAGGTGGTGTGATGGGAGGGACAAGATTGTCAGCGTTTCGGTCAGCTTTTGCTGATGGAAGGTTAGAGAGTTACATGGGTTTCTGTGAACACAAGGCTTGTAGAAACAAACAAAAAATGTTTGTTACGACCTTTGTCGGCTCAGGCACTTTGTAAACATTCCACCTCTTCTTAGCTTCAGGCTCTCCAAGGGAGAGGTAAGGGCGCTGTAAAACCATTTAGGAGAAACATGATTGACACGGTACAATAGAAGCAAATGGCACTTCTCACCTCTGATGCTGTAAGGAGGCTCTTAGTGTCCACTCGTCCACCTTTCTAGTGCACAGATAAAAGGGTGCACGGCTCCGCAAAGTGGAGAAGGACGCAATCTGTTCGTGGTGCTGTCCTGTTTCTTCTGGGATGTTGTTTTTGGCTGAGCAAGGCCTTCTGCTGGCTTTTGCTCCTCTTTGTGACACTGGTGAGCAATGAGTTCGGTCCTGACTGAGTCAGAAGGACGTGGTGGTGAAGGCTTCCTTGTCTCTGAAATCACCGGTCTTCTGCTGACTGGTAAATTAGCTTCTGAGTACAGGCCCCCATTGAAAACAATTGCCAAGGAAGTCAGTAGTACAAAATTGGTTTGAATTGCCAGACCTGCAGTTTCATTTGTCATCCTAGGGTCTAGTTTAACAGGTCCCTGCACATCAGTTTCACTACGCGGAACTTGTTAAAGGGGTGCTGGCTAGCAAAGCTTTAGCACCCAAAAAAGCCCAGATGCTGGTGCTCCAGATGTGAGGGGACATGTTGCATGACTGAGGGAATTACACAAGTGTTTTTTTTGGATCATCAGATCTCAGAAAGTAATTACGCACCACCACAGGTATGAAAGGGATGCTTTTGAATTACGCAGAATTAGTTCAGAAAGAGCTGTTACTACTGTTAGGGTGAACGAGACATTAGATTTTACAAAAGAAGAGAAAGTAGCAGTTGACAGAGCGTTTGAACTGTGTTCATACGCCAGCATGCTGGTATTCACATTATTATCAGCATTTTTGAAAAGTAGAGGATAGTTTCCAGGTAGATGTTGCCTATGAAAGGTAACATTTTCAATGGCTCGTCATGTGATTATGATAGTTGGGCAGTCTTTATTTTAGAATAGTGTAGCATGTTGGGGTTTGGCTTATTTAATGATTAGTTTAAATAAAGCAATATCTACCATAATCTACTGTTCTGAAAATAGCTGAATTTATTCAGATTTCATGGAGTATTTGGGTTTAGCAGTAGGTTGACTGGAGTGAAAATTACCATAACTTTTTGTGGCGGCAGAGGGAGCCACCCTGAAGGTCCCAGAAGTTGTTGCTGTGAGAGATTTACAGGCCCGGGCATAATCCATATTCACCTTTGGTGGAGTCAAAGTATCCCTGTGAAAACTGTAAACTGTGTGATGACTGCTCATTTTATCACTTGTTCCTCCTTTTCTCTGAACACTTACTTGCCTTTCACCCTGCTGCCATTTGTGGCAGGAGTATACTTCACCATCCAGAAGGTTTCAGGGTTTTGGGCTCTCATGCTGTTGAGAAATTGTGGAGATCATCTTAGATCTTCCTTGCCGTCCTAGATTTTGTTGTTGTCATTGAGTCTCAGGCTGGTTGGATGGTGTTGACAGTCCTGTTGACCGTGTGTCTAGTTGAGCGATTATAGGTGACTTTGCCTCTCTCTGCCTTCCGTGTCTTTCCTGCATTTGTGTGATGTTTAAAATTAAGCTTCCATACAATGCTGTTTGCCGTGATTCCAGTGCAAACACCAGGATCTCAACTTGTCAATAGTTTGGGGTTTTTGGTTTGGCACCTATCAGCGTTCTAGCTGGGGTCCTCTATTCTTGTAGCGCTGCTTGTAGTTGTCAGCCTTGAAGCGCTTCCCTGTTTGGTTGTTATTTCAAGGCTATGAGCCAAATGCAGTGCCTGTAACCCTTGGGTGGCGTGCCTTGGGCTTGCCTCTGCACAGAGCCCAGGATAAATCAAGAGATTTTTCCAGTGTGAGTGACTTTGCATGAGATTGGATTTTGTGAGTATGTGTTTGAGATTGAAATGGGATTATTTCAGTCTTGATTGAAATGAGTAAAAGGCACGTTTGAATGTTACTGAAATTATATGTCCTCTGCTTCAAATAGGAATGCCCATACGTTGCACAAACTGAATGAGGGGAGCGCACCCTGACTTACCTTTTTTCATGGTAGGAGGGAAAATTGAGAGTTACATCTAGCCCTGCTTTTATGCACAGATGTTCTCCTGATACATCATCGTCAGAGAATAATGCCCTAGTCCGACAATTGATGATGAAAGTAGTGTGTACAAATACCTCGTAAAAAAAATTAAATATGGTTGACAGTGGCATAGAAATAACTAATGCTTCCCACAGAAGCTGCAGGTATGCATGCAGGCAAGTGGTGTCTCCTTGCAGCCTGCCAGGGCGCTGCCTTGCTGAAGGTCAAATTGCATGTTGCTTTTTCACTTGGCACACAAGTAAATATCTCACCTCATGCTTTTTTCCTTGCCTGGCATGGCAGGTAGAATTCATGGAACTGGCACTTGGAAAAAAGATGTTTCGACTGGTAGGGAACTCAGGTGCCTTACTTTTCCCATCATTTGTGTGGTGAGTGTGGAAGCGTTGCCAAAACGGGTCTGACATGCCTCCTGGCCTCGTTTTCCCATTGTCCTTGGCCCTTGGGGACAGATCTGCCAGCCCCCACAGGCACACCTGATGAGCTGCCTGCTCCCAGTTCTGCCGGAGCGGTAACTCTCCTCCAGTCTGACAGGTCTGGGTGTCCTGGCGGTATTTTGTCAAGTTTAGAGAAGGGGAAGCTGAGAGATGGGGATGTCTTGAACTTTCATCTTTTGTTGAAAAAACAGAGTAGGTTATTCTGGTGATTGTTGAATTGTGCACTGGTTGTAGCGGGGAATATTTTCTGCCGCTTTGAAAAGTACCTTGTGGGTGTTTTAAACAAGTAAGTTGTGTTTTATGCAAAAAAATAACTAAGCTCAATAAGTACAAAATTTCCTACCGGAAATAAGACTTTCAACTTTTTCAGCAGCTATGAGTTATTTCCAGCTTTTCTAGATTTTTGGTACTTAGCTTTTTGTAACTGGCATCTTTAAAAGGCAGACTTTCTCACATCTCTGCAGCATTTCAACAGACCATTGTCTGAAGCTGTGGTCTTTCCATGTTGAAATATTTTCCCTGAGCAAGTTGAAATGTTCCATCAACTTTCTGTCTTCCTGCATTTTTTAGGGATTTGGAGGCAAAAAGAAGCGCCTGCATCTTACAAGCGGATTAATATTTTGACATTTGTGTTTAGGCAAATACGTATTTTCTTTCTCGGTATATGCTACTTTTTTACCAGAGTTAAAATGCAAGGCTCTGATGCTGATTATATAATCGGTTTCTGAATGTCTTTTAATTGGAAGTTAAAATTGGAAATGTGTGTGGCTTCCAGGACTACACAATGAGTAACAGCAAACCAACCCACTGTGGCAGAGATGGTTGATTCAGGCTTGCCTTTCATCTCTTTGCAGATGCCAGTGGACTTCTGCTGGGAATAAACTTGACTCGTGGTTTCAGGATTTCAGGTGTAGAAATACTGGATTTCAGGTGTAGAAGTAGTGGCAATGAGCAAGCTTGGTCCTGAGGGTGCTCTTTAACCTCCTGGAGTATGCCCGTCTTATGTGTCAGGTGTTGCCTATGATTAACACAAGCCCTTTCGGAGAAATGAGAACTCATCGATGACTGAATGTGGTTATTCATAGTCAGGCTACTGGCAGCTAGTCATGAATTAAAAATCTTTGAAGTTCCGCAGTAAATCACTTAAATCCATACCTTAGTATTTGGGAATGCATAACGATAAGAAAGGTCTTCTACTGGCAAGTTTTTATTTAACTTTGTTAAAAATCAGTAATTTTACCTCCATAATGGCTGCTGTGGTGCAGATGCAGAAGTAATAGACAAGGAAGAAGAAATTGGTTAATCACAGCAGTGGCTAACTCAGCTGTACATCAGCACAAGAACTAATGCAGTGGCTCCTGGAAGCAATTTATCCATAGCAATGAGGCTTACAGCTCCTTTATGTTTTGGGGTTTTTTTTCCGTTAAAATACATAATACTTCCTTTTAAACACTGTTCTGTGTTGAGTGAATTCTGCCACTGCAATGGAGGCAGATTCTGGCTGTTCATTGCAGGAGGTGGGGGTGAGGAAATACCCAAAGTGGTTGAAATGCTGACAGCACGGTTTCTGCAACAGCGCATCAGGTCCTGCCGCTGTATGCCTGCCGGAGTCAGTTGTCCAGAGGTGGATTTTGCTCTTGCTTAAACAACAGTGCATCAGTTTTGCATCAGTCTACATCAGCTTTATAAAAGCAGAGCAAGAATAAAATTTAAACCCATATGTGCCTATTACTGTAGCTAATTTCAGGGAGTGAAGCTTTGGTCGAGGCGCTTCTTGCTTTTTTAATGGAAGTGGAATTTTGTCAGCAATATTGGTTTTGGAGAATTGACCTCCTTTGGGCCATTTGTCTTGGCACAAATAAACAAAAAAGATAAAGTAATAAAAGTAGTCATTATATGCCCTGTATGAGCAGCCTTGGTTGTGTCTGACAGCAGGCAAGGGCAGGCTGCTCTCGGTTTTGGAGTTCATCTCAGAGATGTTCTCTTGAACATTCAGGGCTGGAGACCTTCTCCTTTGGACAAGGAACTGTCCCATTCACCAGGCAGCTGTTGATCTCATTCCTAAGAGTTAGTAAGAGGACTGGAAAATTTACATGCCATTTTAGCACATGGCAAAGAGCAGAGAGGCTTGCTTCAAGTAAAAGCAGCATGCATAATGTGTATATTTGGTCCTGGGGATGTAGAAGATAAATGTCCGGATTCTGGTGAGCAATACAGACAGTTTTCTCCCCCAGCATTTCTGTGAATGGCAGAATCATTTTGCAAATGATACCGGGGTACATAAAACCCATTTTCTGAAACTTGGCAAATGCCTTCTGCCTTGTTTTTTAAACCTAGGTCTGTTCATCCTGCCCTTCTACACACCAAATCCTGAAACAACCTTAGGTGGGAGCTTCTGAAGGCTTCCTTTACTAGCCTGTTACATGGAGAAGCTTATCGGAAGTGCTTGGTGAAGTACGTGGCTAGGGTGAATGGTTGGATGTGGTGGTACGAGTCTCCTTCCGTGCTGGGACTGGGCTCCTTGAACTCTGAAGCTGTGACCTTGATCACCTCACACAGTGCCACTGCCTGCCCTTGGCAGTGCTTCCTCCTGGCAGGCTACACTGTGGCTAGCAAACCAGAAATGGTGTCGGTTAAAATGAGCTTTCACTTTCTAACCACGTGTAGTGGAAAGAGCTCTGCAGCAGTACTGAGCAAGGAGAGTGAGTTGCATTGGTTTTGTTTTTGGAGTTAGTTAAGTGTCTGCTAAAATGTGTAACAGTACCCGTTACCGACTCTAACAGTAAGGTTCCTTTGTACTTGTTTAGCATTGCGTAATATTTGAAGGTGTATTCCTCAGCCATTGTTGCTGTGTAAGAGACGGAACTGTGATGGGTTTCGCTGCGTATAAAGGGTGCCCTGAGCACGTGCTTCAAAGATAATGCACACACATGTTTTTATGTCTGAGAAGTAATGTTCTGTGGAGTTAAACATCTGGCATAGCGCAAATCTGGAGGCTGTGTTTAGGGATTAAAACAGGCCATACAGAATTTTCATGGAGTTTAGCAAAGTGAAATACAGTTTACACATAACATATGTTTGAATACAGATTTATATTTGCATAGGAGTATAAAAATAACTTGTACTGTTGCCAGTTTTAGTTAAATTGGCATGTCTGACTTGTATCTTCTGTCTCGTTTTTAATCAGAAACAGATACCCAAGGACGTGGCTGACATTTTTAATGCCCCCAGTGACAGTGAAGATTTTCTGGGGTTCCAAGATGATGCTTCCAGACAGAGGTTGTTGTCAGAGGACAGCTATGCTAGTTTTGATTCCTTGGAATCAGAAAAAAAGGTAGGAATGGATTACCATGGCTCAGTTATGCTCTTCGGATGCAGTAGTGCTCTGAGCCTGTGTCAACGCTGCACAAGCCATAGCTCACAACAAACCCTATGATCTGCAGTCCTCATATTAAAAATAAATGTAAACAAATTCACTATCCTTTTTAGGGTTTAATGATAGCTTTTAAAACCTCTTTCATAATATAAAAACAAAAATAAGGTTTTTTAGAGGGTGAACTTAAGTGAAGTAGGTTTAAGTGTGGCAAACCGTGAAGAGAGAATTACCATCCTGGGCTGCTGTGCTCTGGATACATAAGACAGTGGAAATACATGATAATAGATGGGCATTTATGAGTACGCAGACTTCAAGGTGTTTCTTTCAGAAATTTATCTCAGTGCTGTTTCTGCACTAAAATTGTG
Organism: Baryphthengus martii; assembly: GCA_013396935.1. Taxonomy (NCBI): domain Eukaryota; kingdom Metazoa; phylum Chordata; class Aves; order Coraciiformes; family Momotidae; genus Baryphthengus; species Baryphthengus martii. The sequence continues at coordinate 52,751 of VWZK01005220.1, read as the reverse complement.
TTTTAGTGGTGGTGACCCACAGAAACTGTTAGCTCCTGCTGCAGTTGTGAGATTGATGGTTCTCTGCTCTCTTAGGTAAGGATTTGATATTTTTTGTTTCTCTGATTTGGTAGCTGGAGGTGCCAGCTGAATTTAGAAGAAAGGCAGAGAACTGTTGCGCTGTCTTGGCTGACTGAAAATTTAATTCTTAGTCTTTTAGAAGCTTGTTATTATGCACTTGATAGATATGGTCTCATGTGCCAAAGGATACCTTTCTCAACTGTGCTCACAAAAAGGTCACTCCGTTCTCTTAATAAAAGAATTGAAAATGCCTTTTTTTTTTTTTTTCCTTAGTCCATCAGGTCAGTACCAGATGCTGAAGACAAGGAAGATGATTAGTGCTAGCAAGGAAAACAGACAGAATGGAGCTTGTACCAGTATGTACTGTCTCTGAGCCTTTGTAGGTGAATGGCCCCAGGAGAGTGCAGAGCAGTTTGAGGGCAGAGCCAGTCAGTGCTGTGGAGAAAGACGGTGGCCAAAATGTAGCAAAATATACTGGGCTCTAAATTGCTTCCTAATCTTGATAGACGGCAGTCCTGGTAACTTCAGAAAACCAGAGGTAACTTGGGCTTGTATTTGTGGCTTTGTGCAGAGCGTGAAGAAGGATCAATGAGGAGAGTCGGTGGTGGAGCGTTCTGCTGCCCGCTTGGGGGCTGCCTTGATTTCCCAACTCATGAAGTGGAGATAATGATCTTTACTGCAAAGCATTTTAAAATCCTCTGATGAAAAATGTTGTGGAAAAGCCAGATTCTATTACTTTAACATGCATTACAGGGAATCCCAGTGAGACTCATTCCAAATCTACAGCTGGCACTGCAGCCTTCCTCACTATTCCTGTATTTCCCTTAGTGTGAGAATTATTTTAAATCTCCATCAGTATTGAGTTTAACTCCTTTACCACTAAATGGTACAATAAACTCACTTTTTCCTGAGTTCCATTCATTTATGATGCCAAACGCCACTGTTGCAGAGAAAGACCGTAGGTGTTTCTTGTGCAGGAGACAAAAGGTTTTGGTGTGAAGAGCAAAATGATGGGAAGTTCAGAAAAAATCTGCAGCTGCTGGGAGAGGAGGGAAGGCAGCTGCCCTGCCAGGATGGTGAATGGGATGTTAGTGCATCAGGTGTTCCCTCGGATGCTGATGCACAAATGCTTTAACAAGTAGTGGCCTCTGCCTGTCTGCTTTTCCTCAGGGCTTTCTACAGTCCTGCTCCCGTAATCTCTGCACTTCTGCTGAGTTTCAGCCGTTTCTCCTGTAGGTATCCCTGACATCTGTTTTATCTTATGTAGACCGTTCTTTATGGATGTAACAGCATAGCTGTATGTGTGTTTATTTTTAGTCACTTTAGCTAACAAACAGCTTATTTCCCCCCGCCCCTAACCTTGAGTGTGGAATTTCATGAAAACACAGAATGCATAAAAAATTCAGTTTCCCTCCAAGAAATGCAATTTAACTTTAAAGTAACTTTCCTGTTGTGTTCGTTCCTTTCTCAAGCAGCTGCGCTGCAGCTATCAACAAAAGAATAAAGTAATTTTGCTTGGAGAAAACTCATTCCAATTACCCATAATAATTTGTAGGAGACATTTAAGTGTAAAGAAACAGCATATGCAGTAGCTCCCCCCTCCCATTCCCCTGTAACTTTTTGCACTCATCTATTGTATCTGGTTTTCATCAGATATTAATGTAAAGAGCTGTGTAATTAAAGTCAGAGAAGGGAGGGAATTGAAAGGAAGAATAAAGATATTTAGCAAGTGCATTGTATGAAAGGTCATTTTTGTATCTCATGTGGGAGGAGGAAATAGTAGAGAAAAATTGAGGAAACAAACTTGAGTGTGCTGACTTTTAAGAGGCAGGTGTGTTGTGAACATGACCCCGTGTTCCTACCATGAACTTGTTCCTGCCAGGAACAAGTCTTTCAGGAGACTAACAGGGACAAATTGACAGATGGTCTTCTACTAGTTCTGATTGGAAGAAGTATGGAATTATATTTCTGGTTTAGTAAGTGCATGGTGTTTACTTAGTATGTAATGTGCATATCATGAAGAGTTTTAATGAGATCTTTTCATAGGCCAACTTTTTACTTTCTAGTCTGTAGGCAGAAATTTAGAGTCTGACCATAGAACACTTTTGAGTGATAAACTGCACCGTTAAAGCGGAGAGTTGAGCAGTTGGAAGGTGGAGGAGCGTTAATCAGGCTGTTCAGAGCTCTGTGGTTTTGTGCTGGCATTTGTCACTTCAGTGATGGTGTCACACTGTGAGAAGGAGCAGACTCCATCTCCGGGATCCTTGATTACTGCTGCAGCAAGCCCAGAGAAGAGTGATGTTTCTACTGCTAAGTGAAAAAGGAGGGCTCTTTCTTACTGTGGTTGTGGTTTGTATTTTCTTCCACTCAAAGCTTGGCTTTTTTTACATCCAGAAGAAAACATGAAACAACGTGATAATTTACACATAAGAAAACTGGTAACTTTATATTTATGGTGTAGTAGTGAAGAAGAGGAGGAAGAGGCAAAGATGAAAGTTTCCCCAACAAGAAGAAGCTCAGTTAAAGCCCAGTGCTCAAAATGAGGAAAAAAATAAATAAATCCTGCTAAGTTAAAATAACTCAATGCTGAAACTGAATGACTTCTACTTTTCGACAGGCTTTGCCTGCAAAGTGCTTTCATAGTATATGCCATTTAGTTGATACCTGCTTGAACCTCTGAGCCTGTTTATTGTGACTGTGTGACTACTCTATCTGACTGTCTCTCACAGATGCTGGCTGGTCTTTTTATAGGGCGTTCGATTTCAGTCCAGATATCTCACGGAAGAACTGCGGAGGATTTTCACTGAAGACACTGACTCTGAAACAGAAGTGTTTGAAGGTTTTTCTTCGAGTGAGGTGGATGGGAACAAGAAAGCAGTTCAGGTAAAGGCAGTCACCTCCGCGTGAATCTATATGTTGACTTCTTTTTTCTGTCTCTTCGGTGTAAAACTCATGTTTCAGTAGGAGTGTTTCTGATACACTGGGATGTTCTTTCTTCAAGCTGAAGGAAAATATGTGTTATCTTAAAAGAGAAAAGAAAAAGCTTGTTTATATAAATAAATTTATAAATAAATGTCTATTTATATCTACATAAAACAAGGGTGATGGAGCACTGGAACAGGCTGCCTAGAGAGGCTGTGGAGTCTCCTTCTCTGGAGACTTTCAAAACCTGCCTGCATACGTTCCTGTGCAACCTGCTGGAGTTGAACCTGCTTTGCCAGGGGAGTTGAACTGGATAATCTCTGGACTCCCTTCCAACCTCTAACATTCTGTGATTTATTTAATCTAACATCACATATTAGAAATGAGAGCTTTTTCCCCTGCTTGTAAACTGACTGTGCTGGGCAGGATTGTTCCTCTGAAGACAGCCACGTTTGTATCCCAGGCAGTATTAATATGTAGATTTTGTATTGGTCTCTGCACGAGGAGAAGTTGTGTGCTGTGAACTTCTAAAAATGTCTTGAGTTAGGTGAATTTCTGACCATGCCTTCAGGTGGTGAAACTGCTGCTTAGAATGACTGATTTAAAAATGACCTTTCTTGTGTCACAGCCAATAACGGAACATGGAATTCTTCCTTCCTCTAGGCAGTGGAGTCGAACTTGAGTGATGAAGAACGTGATAATTTATTGGGTAGTGAGGAGGAAGAGGCAAAGAAGAAAGTTTCTCCCAAGAGAAGAAGCTTTGGCCTTCGTGTTGCCTTGCAGTTTCCCACCAGAAAGTCGTCTGAGAAAAAAGTGCCTGAACAGGCTTTTTCTAACTTACCTCTAAAGGACAGTGAATCCCTCACACCTCTTTCGAAAGAAATAAGCTGCAAACAGTGGGACAAACAAGAGTGCTCTGCTTCAGAGTCTGAAGAAGACATTAAAGAAACTCAGGAGGAAAGTTCCAGTGCTCTACTTAAGAGAGCCATGAATATTAAAGAAAACAAAGCCATGGTAAGACTTGTGAGCAGTGCTTTGTTCTCTGCCTTTACATCTGAATACTTAGGTTCAGCACACATGAATTTTGGGGTCCCTGCTGGTGCTGCGCTGGGACTTCAGGAAATCTCATGGTGGTTTGTATCTGAATTTTTCTACTGGAGAAAACCTTAGAGGACCATCAGCACACCTCCAAAATAGCCTCAAGTAGGACTAGCCCGCCAAAGTTTAAAACCAGAGTTGAACCAAGCACTTTCTATGTGGATATGAACAAAGTTACAGATGCCCAACTTGCAGCCTTGTATTCAGAACATGTCAGAAAACCAGTCGGTCCCGTCAGGTGGTTCATGGTGTCATTTGCACAATAGAGCTGCTGCTTTTCATTTGTGTCTGACAGTTCTGCTGCAGTTACTGATTGGAAAGCCAGCTAAAAACTGCTAAAGGTGATAAATGTAATTTTTCAGTTGTGTGGGATGTGACGTCTACAGTTCTGCTTTGCTATGTAACTGCGGAAAGTGTGTGTATGTGTGTTTGTTGGTGTGGAAAAGAGCGACACTGATCGTCCCCTACCGCTTTTTCCTCTATTGCCCAAAATGCCACCAGCTCTTTAATTATCATGCTACTGTGCAAATCTGAGTTGGTGTTGTGTCCTCAGAGGCTCCTTCCATTGCAGCTTCCGAGCGATCTTGGGGCTCAGGTACAACTGTTGGATGTATGGGCCTGCAGCTCCCATGTAAAACTTACAGGGTACAAAACTAAACCATCTTGTATCCTCACTGCTGTTGTGTTGGTCTTGCTGCTCTTCCACCCTTCTCAACTTCCACTCTTCCTTCTAGTTCAACTGTTGCATAATTGATGGGCGTCCTAGTTGTGATACTGTAATGACGTGAAATAGCTCTTCATAAGCATCACACTGAAATCTTTACTGAGAAATGCTGTATCCAGCTTTTAATGTCGGGATTGATATGACAGTCTCAGAGACAGCCTGGCTTGTCCCCGCTGTTGCTGTCTTTTCGGAAGACAGCCTCATCCTGGCCTTCTAGAGCGGGTCAGTATTTTGTTGGAGCTGTCAGCTCCTGCTTCTGTCGTAATGTACCTTCAGGACATTTCCTACGTGGTACAATAGATCATCCTCCTGAAGTGCTTCTGGTACTGCCATAGTTAGGGGAATTAACAGCAAGGCTTAGTTGTTTCACAGCTTTACAAATGAGCATGTGCCCATGTCGCTGTGTGTATCTGCACAAAGGAACGGGTATGTAGCATTACTGGCTGTGCTTTGCAGCTTTTGTGAAATCAGACTCACTGTCATGATTGAAAAAAAGGATGTTCCTTAGTCGTTGCTAAGAAGGACCGCTGAAAAATGACAAGCAAAGCATACCAGCTGCAATGTCACTGCTTAAGGGGATGCTCAGAGTTCCGTGGCAAAAAGCACGGGGGTATCGTCAGTCATTCAGTGAATAGCCTACAGGGAACATCTTACAGTCTTCTGGCCAAGGGCACCACTTCTTCCTTTTCTCCCTCCTGTTTTACAAACTGTGAATTTCTTGTTGTTGGTTATAGATACTGTAACCATGTTGTAATGCTTCAGTGCTCTTTCGAGGCGATTGGCTGCAATCCTAACTAATTCTGACTCACAGTAAGAATTAATGGGAGCTGTGAAATGAGTACTGCCTGCACAGTTTTGATCATTCAATGGTAAATGAACCCCTTTTATGAGCCTCACTTTATTTAAGTGCCTCCTGGAAGGTTTTATGTACTGAAAGTTCATGTGTTTAGATATAACTTGGAGTGCTTGTGGACAGTGGATGATAGGTGTTACTTATTTGCAAGCTTGCAGTGACTTTTCAATGTAGCATCACTGTTGATTTCAGCTTGCCCAGCTGTTGGCAGAACTGAATTCCATACCCGACCTGTTCCCGGTGAAAACACCCAGCTCGACTCCTTCGGTAAGGTGCCAGTACTGGTTAGAGATGACAGTCATTTTCCCTAGATTTAGGATTAATGTGTTTCCCGATGAAACACTTTCACCAAGTTTACTCTGGTTTGGTTTGGGTTTGGTCACTTTATTTGAATAGATTTGCTATTGGTCAGTATTTAAGTACCAGACATTATGTGGGGAAATGAAATTTTGTAAGATAATTTATGAAGAAATATGAAGACTGAGGTGAGATTGCTGTTTTATCATTTTTGACCCAGAAATACTGTTGAGATACTTGACAAATGTCTGTGTATGTGGGAATAAGGAAGAGTGGTTGCTTTCCTTTGAGGTTAGATCCTGTTAATTTCATTGTTAATTTCCTTCTCGCAGGCTTTTCCTTTAAAATCCACACTTCCCAATAGAGCTATGCTGATGGAATTCAACTGCTTCAACACGAACCCAGAATGATACTGTAGTTATTTCAACTGACTTTTCTTGGCCAGAAGCCGAGAACTGTCAAGCCCCCTAGGTTCTCTATAGAATATTTTTTTCCCACATATATTACAAACTGAAGAGATGTGAGGAGAAGTTGAAGGGCCATGCCTTTGGAAAGCCCATGTGGAAACGCTGGTGGGGTTGTCAGATGAAAAGGTGAAGTCCAAATTATACAGTCTTTGAAAGGCTGGAACTTTGCTAGCTCTAGTTAAATGCTATAGAAATTTAAACGTCCTTTGAGTACATACATAATCCTGCTACTTTTATTTAGTATCTTTACTTGAGGAAGGAGGAGGGCATCAGGAGTATTCTAATTACCTCGTCCGCTTGGTTTTTGACTTGCAACCTGTCTCCTGGTATTGTGCCCTTCACTTTTTTTTTGAAGGAAATAACTGTAATGTATGGTAGCAGGTAGACTTGCTTCTTAAATCTCGTTTAGGCTGTCAGATTTAGTAGCTGCCTGTGTGGTAGGTGTCCACACAGGACTTCTGTTGCGTGAGTTCAATCACGCAGTAATTGGCAGGTGTGACAATACGAAGAGGGTGTCTTGTGCTTTCTAGTAATTGCCGGGTCTTAGGAATCTGAAAGTACGAGAAGCAGCTTATTAATGCCCTTACAATTAAAAAAGGATAAAATAAAATAACCTAGAATTTGGATTATTCCTTGAAGGTGTATCCGTGTTGTGGGAAACCCTGGATATTTAGCTACTGAAAAACAGTGAGAGCTGGCTTCTACCTTAACATGCTATGTGTAAAATTTTGGTATAGTTCTGTGATGTTAATTGAAATAGAATTTGACTGTGAAGGTGTGGTGTTTTAAAAGGAGCAAAAAGGTATAGTATGAAGAGAGAACACTTGAGAATGCTAGAAATCCATGAGGTTTGTCTTAACAGATAAGGAATGGGAGAAGAACAGTAGTTCATGGTAGTACAAGTGTGGTACAGACTTTTTCAGATAATCTCTGGTGTTTAATACTACAAGCATAACTGAAAGGACAGTTACTGGAATCATCTTTTCTTTTTAGAAACAGAAGAAAATCCCAAGGAGGACATTTTCTGAAGGCCAGATAACACGTCGCATGAACCCAACCAGAAATGCTCGTCCACCAGAAAAATTTGCCTTGGAAAAATTCACTGTGTCGGCTGTCAAATTTGCAGAACACTTCCGCAGCTATAGGCAACAAAACCTCTTGAAGAAGAGACTCAGTGTGGTATCTGCCAGACTTTGCTATCTCCAGTAGTCAGGGATTAGGAAACATTTACATTATTAGCCAGCACTTAGAGCAGACATCACATCCTACAGAAAGTTAATGACAACCTTTCGTTGGGATTAGCTACAAAAGAAGTTATCTTCAGGCCTTTCTGCCTCATCTTTGACCTGTTGACTGGCCTCTATTTGTGACCTGTGCTGTCCAAACATAACAAGGCAGTTCACTTATGGTCTATTATTTATTCGTTATCTGAAAATTACTAGAGTTCACAATATAGAAGGCCTCCAAGTAGCAAGGCGGTGGGGCTGATAGAGGTGACAAAGCAGATCTCTATCTTAAGACTGTGAAAAAATTAGCAAAACCCCTTCTCTGGAAATAGCAGAGGGAAGATGGGAGTTATATAGCTGAATTGAGAATAAATGAAGGGAATCTGGACCAACAAACTCCTGACTTACTGGCTAGCCATTCGAAAGTTACAGTTTTTATTATTCTCCATTTAAAAAAAAAATCTTGGGGTTTGGGGTTTTTTTTCTCTCCCTTAGCTTATGATGGTCGTTTGCCTTGGTTTCCTGCATAGCCTTTATGAGTAATTTTGCATCTGCACAGCCTTGATCCCAGTTCTGCATGTAGAAGTGACTGTTGGGTGTAGTTGAAGCATTATAGAGGGAACTTGGCTACTAGAAGAAGTGGGCTAGCACCGAATGGGAACCTGGGCTGGTCAATGACTATTTTCAAGAGAACAGAGCTGAAGGACCAATGAGATGTTAAGAGTGAGGCTGGAGTAAAGCTGAGGATCAGATGAGACTTGTAGATGCTTAGGGGTCAAAAAGAATGATGTTTGGAAGGAAAAAAAGAGCACTTAATAGTGACTGGAGGGCTCTCTTCCAAATAGCAAACAGGATAATAAGAAAGGGCTGGATATGGCAGGACTAACTTAAAACTTCAGTAAAGTTTTTTTGTGGGACGTTAGAGATCATCATTGAAGAAGATTGTCATTAGAGAGCATGCTAGGAGGTTGAAGGAACAGCTCATGGGAAGGCAGATAATTATAGTTCCTTGTTTTGAGAGGGAAGAAATGAAGAGTTCCAGTGGAGGTGTGCAGGGAATGCAAAGAAAAGGGAGTAGTGGAAAAAAACGTAGAAAGGACGAACAGTGATGGAAAGGAAGAACTTAAAACCAGAATAAATGATACATGAAGCCAAGCAAAGATTAGGGAGGAGAGGGAGAGAAAGAGGCAGTGATGATTTGGAAGCTATTCCCTGTTCTTCCAGTGATCCATAAGCCTGTGGTCTTCTCCCTCCAGACTGCATACACATTATAAATGAAAGAATTTGTCACCAAGTGCGGTGACAGAATCTTCATGACACCAGACAAAAGGTGTTGAGATGAGTTTGTTTAGCAGGGGGATTGTGGAGTGCGCAAAAGGAGGAGATCATCAAAATATTCATCTCACCGTCCAGTAGAGGATATTACTGAGGAGGACTTGGACAACATTGCAATCACTGTTAAAGACAAAATCTATGACAAAGTGCTAGTAAGTGGCTACTGTATTCTTCTGTGTGTCCATGTGCTTGAAATTGAAAGACTCTTGATAGTTCCCTGATGTTTGCTAACAGGTTTGCTTTCTTGAGGTTCTAGAAAGTGCACCTTGGCATTATTATCTTAGACAAGCACAACTCTGAAAGCTTTGCCAGGCTTCTGTGGGCTTGTCTGTGCTGGTTGATGCATCCCACCGAGTGTTTGCCTCTTGCCATAGAGCTATTAAGTGGAATTTGCTATAGCTATGACTCACCACAGATAAGAGTTGCCATCCCCTTTTATCTTGCTTAATATAAATGTTGGGGTGATGGTGGTTGTACCGTTAAATAATAGTGATCTCTGCTGCTTCTTGTACTCCCTGGAAATGACATGTCTGCATGGGTTGAGTAGTTTCCAAAGCTCTTGATAGAACAACTTCTTTTCCTTCACTGGATTTGGCTATTAATTGTCATAAAGATCTAGATGATCAGCTTACTATATATTTCATGCTTCATTGTATTTGCAGTTGAATCACAAGGTCATTTTCTGAACAGTTTTAGCTTTTTTTTTCTAGATAGAGGAAAGGATCAGACATGTAACATGAGGTTCATGTAGTTTGAGACTTCCAATGCAACTGGAGCTGGACATTGTCTCCAAAATTCCTAGCATCTCTGCAGATAACTATATGATTTGTCATAATAAGAGAATTACTGACTTTGAAGTTTGTGCTTTGCTGTCAGCAGATACATTTGGAAAGTTTATCAACAAGCATTTAAGATGTCCTTCATACGTAAGTGTTTCTCCTCCTTTCCAACTTCAGGGTAGTACTTGCCACCAGTGTCGACAAAAGACAATCGATACAAAGACAATCTGTCGCAACCAGGGCTGTGGAGGAGTCAGGGGGCAGTTTTGTGGACCATGTCTCCGAAATCGATACGGGGAAGATGTGAAATCAGCACTGCTTGATCCAGTAAGTATCATTTCTTGGTCTTAGAAGGAATATGTAATGTATACAGTTTTGTTAGTAAGCTGTGATCAGTATATGCTCATGATAACACGATGTTCAAAGCTTTTTGCCATGAGTAGATCTGTAGCACTGTTATGACTGACACTGATCTTGTTGGAATTCAAGTGGAAGGTGCTTGTCCTGGGTTACAATCCCCCATCTTTGTGCTTTGAATCTCCACTTGCTTACTAGATAATGGAGGGAAAGCGTGAGAGCATTTAAGAAAAGGAATCTGTCCCCTTTTAGAAAAATTCCAAAATGTACGCTTTTTTAATGCTCTCAGTAACATGGCATGCAAAGTAGGTTCCTTGTCTTAGATGCTGATTTTTAAATATGAGGAAAAAAGAGGGATGCCTAAATGTCTAATTGTTGGTTCCCTTTTCTTTGTTGTCCCCTGAGCAAGGAGAGAGAACAAGCTGCAGCCAGAGGATGAGATACATGTACACAAATACCTCTTGGCAGAATAATTCTCTCTGTGCTCAGCTTGTTCCGGGATTTGATCTCCCGCACCTCTGCTTTAGGAGATGGACTTCTGGGCTGTTCTGAAGGACAGTAGAGAGCTAACAGCTCTGATGCGCTGGCCCAGGGTGGCAATGGCTGCTGTACTGTAATGGAGGCACATTACGTTTAGTTGCTGAGCAGCCAGGAGATGCCTGACTTCCAGTACATGGTGGGTAATTCAGTCCCAGGAATTGTGCTATACCATCAGGTAGAGAAGGCCAAAGAAACTTGTCGCAGTGGGTACCTATCTTTTTCTAGGGAGTTGATAGGGTCAGCCTAACATAGGATGAGTTATCATTACGCGTTACAGATGCATTTAGCCTATTTGAAAATTAATACTGAGCACATCAGAGAACCTGAGTCTTCAGAGTAAGTAGTATTCATGCAAATAGGGTAGTACTTAATCATTTCTTTTGTGCTGCACAATTTGGAAAGTGTCAACAGGGTTGGTTGGCTGGCTTATAAAGGCTTTTAAGACGTTGCCCTGAACAATTGCACGGTAGGGTGGCCATACTTGTGCCTGTCTGAGCAATGGGAAGGCAAATACAACCTTCCTCATTGCACACCTTTACCCTCCGTCTCTCCTCCCCCTTCATTCCCTTGCAGGCCTGGATCTGTCCTCCTTGTCGTGGGGTGTGCAACTGCAGCTACTGCCGCCGGCGGGATGGGCGCTGTGCCACAGGCATGCTCATCCACTTGGCCAAGTTCTATGGCTACGACAATGTCAAGGAGTACCTTGAAAGGTGAGGACTGCGCCCTGTGGTCATTCCTTTTTAAGCTGTTGTAGCTCTTTAATACTTGATTTCTGTGGCCTGGGGCAGGTCTTGGACCTATGCAAAAGAAGTCTCTTGGACTTCAGATTTATCCTAGACTGAGATTAGTTTCATTAAAGCAAGTCATGTCATCTGAGTAGACAACTCACTTGCTTAAGCAGTTTACATGCTTTTGCCTATTTCGAAATCCATATTGATTGCTTGAAGCCATACAGAAGTGCTGTTTTGGGAGTTATCATCTTCAGCAATGGAAATCATCTGTTTATGGGGAGCCTGAGTTTCCTCAAAAGCACTAACACTGTTTTCTCACATGTCTTTTAGTTTACAGAAACAACTGGTGGATGACAAGTGAGAACACTGAAATCAAGCTGTGCCTGCAACTGGTTAATATGTTGACAAATTTTGACTTCAAAAGGTTATTACTGTGTTTTATATAAAATAGAAAATTGTAGAGCATAGTATATGCGTTCTGTGTCGGGAGCTTTCTGATTGATGTGGTCTTATGCAAAAGATCTCTCAGGAAAATGTTTTGGTAGAGAAATCTACATGCACAGACTTATACATTAAGTGAAATGTCACTCTTGATCCTTGAGTGGTTTATTTTTAATAGAGCTACACAACCACGTAATGGAGAACCTGGTCAATTTGAGCAATATTTTTATTTATATAATTGTGCAAATTTATGGAAAGGGTGTTTAACTACCACCTGTAAAGCACAGCCTGTCTTTAAAGTAACTAAAAAGCCCTTGTGTTCCAACAGGACCATAGAGATTTCATTTTCCAGCCCTTGCTTTCTGAACCTATTCCTCCACCTGTAGTTTATGGAACTTGTCCCTACAAAGAAGGAAGGAGTGCTTTCATCTGAATGCCATTATATTTCAGCCAAAGCTGATGCAGCTTACCAGCGGGAGGATGATTGTTTTTTTTATTCCAAAGTGCAATTAATCACTAAAACAGGAAAGTGGAAGAGTGTTTTGTAAAAAAATAAAATAAAAAAAAATTTACATCCCAATAAAGAAAAAGAATTGATCACCAGCAGTTTTGTTGCAATGCACCTGCTTGCCTGAACCAAGTACTGTAGAGTAGTCATAACTGGTTAACTGGTTTAAATCACATAGTTCAGGATTTTTTTTTTTACATGCAGTCATATTCAGATGTTTTCTTTGTATATCCAACCAAGCTTTCAAAAAATTTGTTTAAATGCAACCTGTTTGTATTGCTGTATGGTTATGTTAAAATTCTTGTAAGATACACATTTCTTTTTATGTAGAGAGAATAAAGAATAATCAAGAGGAGTATTTTGTGAGTCACCATACACCCAGATGCTCATGTTGCCTGTTTGCTTTCCTGTAGCTGAAGTAATGCTTGCAGATTAATAATCATGTGGAGAAACACACGAACACAACACTGATAGATGAGCAAGTAAGATCATAGAGCACTTAAGTGTTCTGTGAGATAAATCTCTTGCTCCAGCTGACTGTGAAAAATACTTCTTTCCTTTTGCTTTGTGAGAAAGCAGCACATACTATTGAAAAGTTAGTACTAAACTGCCAAGAGTGAAGTGCTCCTGCCAGAAGCCATTTAGCTGCCTTCTTGTTCCTTTTCAGATTGAAAATCCAAACATGTTTGCTCTCTTCTTTTGGTGTTATAAACTAGACATTCATAAACATTCCTAGTTTCCCTTTGATCCATTGGAATATTTGCAAATACCTTAGAAAACCAGGAATTACAGCTCACAAGGTTCCTTGGTACTTTTCTCATATCCAGAGGAGGAATGAGCAGTATTGCCCTTTGAGTGACAGATGGTTTGTTGGGTTTTTTTTAAAAAAAATTTCTGAAAAATTCAGACTACCCTTTCCAAAAGCAACAGTCAAATGACATGCTTATCATTGCTTCAGTCCCCCACCCCAGCTTCTCCCTTGGGGCTTACCTGCTGTAGTAACAGCTCCCTTCCATAAGAGTTACTTTTATTATATTCAGATATGGTGAAGAGTACAAGTAATGATGATGTTTCGCTAATTGCCTGTTGGTGTCACTCACCTTTCCTCTAATTAGCTGTAACTTAGTTGACAGCCTTTCTAAATTAAAACTAAAATCTCATTTTGACCAAGGGCTGTAATTGTCATGCCTAAACTAGATGATTCAGTCTCAGGAAAATACAATTCCAAAAGAGCAAGGTACAATGTTTATCCTCTGAAAGTTGTTAAAAGAGGGGCTGCAGCTCAAAATATGAACAGTTTCTATTCAGGGACAGCCTGCAGCCATATTACAGCTACCGCAATAATTGACTGCTTGGAAACCCAGATAAAAAATCTACTCGTCACCCACTTAGATGTGTCATTATACTTCAAACTATACAGGTGTTCTCAAGTATTTCCTTCCTTGGTACATCTGCCCAACAGCCTAGAAGCGTTCTGCCCTAGCAAATGAAAAATTCAGAGTTCTTTACAGCTGTTTATTTAGAACTGACAGGTCTGAAGAGGTGAAATACTTAGGCTTTATTTTCAGCTAAATACTTTAGCTGAAAACTGCTAAGGTGGAATTAAAAACAGGAGAAAGAAAATAGCTTTTTTGGTGTTGTTTTTTTCTGTTTGTTTGTTGTTGTTTGGTTTGTTTTTTGTTTGTTTGTTTTTAACTGCAACTGTGTAGATGGCTTGATCCAGGTTACCAACATCAGGTAACTACTAACCCTGTTCTGCACTTTTAAGAGCTGCAGCAAATCTATATGTGTTCAGTATTGGGGTGAAATTCAAAATCTCTGGAATAGTTTCTGAACCTCAACTAGATAAGAGCTGCTGCTTTACAGAGTCAGTTAACAGCTAGTTAATGCATGAAGTGTAGTCAACGATTAGGACACCAAGGTAGTATGAAATTTAAAATCACAGTGTAATATACCAACAATCCACTACCATTCCTAAACTTCCTTGGTGCTGTTCATATGGTCACAATACTTAAGTGCAACTGCGGAGTGAACTTATTTAGCTACCCAATGAAGGAAGCTAGAGTCCCTGAACTAAGTTACTTAGATCAGGGGCTCTTAGATCAAGAAATTTAAGTAAGTTTATTTCTTACCTTTCATTAAAAGCCCATAGATACAGGCTCCTTCTCTTGGCAGGTGGCCATAATCTTGGGTCCTTTCTGTAACATCTGAAGTCAAGCACATGTTATCCAAAGGCCTGTTGTTCATGTCATGTTCTGCATTGTAGATTTAAAAAATAATGCTTTCATTAATTCATTATCCAGATAATAATTTTATTGTCAGAACTGTTAATGTGCCTCTCTTGGGCCAGTCGTGCTCATGCATGAGACTGAGTGGAGTTTGTTTGCTTTTGGTTTTGTTTTTCTTTCCTTTGGCCATTATTTGAAGTAAGGCAAAGAAGCTGCATGAATGCAGTTGTTTGGAAACAAAGCATTCTGCACAGTACAGAATAAACCAGCCCACCCCCCCATTCAGAACATTCCTGTGCTAAAATCTATTCTAGCCTGTTGTGGTCCTTATGTCACTCCAGCCCTTGACAGGAACAAGTGCCCAGAAGAGAAAGCTTTGAGAGAGGTGGTGAAAGGAATGAAAGATACAGTGGGGTGTCTGTATGCCTGTAGCACAAAACAAGCTTCATTTGGGGACTTTGACATGAGCAGCAGAGAGAAGAGTCTCTGCCTGCCAGTCCTCACGCTGCCATCCCCTTCTGCTTCCAAGTACAGGGAGAAGCACTTCGGTGTCTGGGCTGCAAACACTCCTTGAGCTCCCATTGCCCATCTTCTCCAGGGAAAGATGGCAGCTCAGCCAAAATGGTCTGTGAGAAGTACCTGACCACCTTTCTGCTAAGCTAGTGAAGGATTATCTCAGGTGGCCATGCAAAATTGGAGTGGTACTATTAGGCTCTCATGTAGCTTCACTGTGGTCTTCAGAAGAAATGCATGCACATGTGCAGTGATCATGGCAAGAAGTGAGAAATCGGTATGCTGCATGTTCTCTGTACTGCATGAGAAGATCAGTAACCCTAAAAGAGGAGCAACAGCTTCTGCCTTTACATATTCTACTTTTCAGACAAAATAAATTACAGGCTTCAAGTGTGAGAATCCTTTTGTCTACAGAGAAGGTACATGGCTGAAGTAACCAGAAAGTATATGCTTAAGTAAGCATAAGGTCCTGGTTTTAGTGGTGTTTATTCTTTTCCTGATCCAAGGATGTCCACAATCAATCGTAGAAGGTGATCAGCATGAGCCAGGTTGATGTCAACACAGAATGGGAATATGCTCAATTCTATAAAACTTGTCTTGGGGAGAAACTTGAACATCACCATTAGTCATGTTAACACACCTCCAGGAACTGCCAAAAACTTGTTAACAACAGTTGATGGCTGCATAAATGTAACTTATGCGATACCAACTTCAGCGGTACATTTAAACTTCCAATAAGCCGGAGCAAAGTACAAATCAGGATCACAAGAGAGTCTGACAGAGACTCTGAATAATGGCATACTGCAGCATACATTGCCATGAGATATCAGAGGCATTTCCAGAAGTCCTACCTATTTTATCTATATCTAACTACCTCCAAGTGGATATTGCTGGTAGCAGGGTAGGGGAAAAGGAATCCTGCAAGATGCTGAATACCCTTAGTACTTGTGACAAAGGGAGGTGACAGAGGCTTTGCTTTAGCAACGTGCTTAACATTGCTGCAAAACTCACTTCCAAGTAAGACTGACTTGTATAAAGAAGACAGATTTTGGACAAAAAAAAAAAAAGGAATGGCACTGCTGGTTTTAGATCACTGGAATAGCTCTGCATAGTAGCTAAAGCCTGTTACTGTATGGTACTTACTTAGCAGTAGGCAAGGCTGTACATGGATGGATATGCTAGTTTAGTATGTGTCATGTGTCTGGCACAGCATCAGAGTAGAGTAGGGATTGCAGCACTTCCACGTGAGGAGAAAACATCAACTGCTGCTTTGTTTGAAGGAAAGAAAAAGCATACTGGCATCATAAAGAATAACTATTCTTTCATTTCCCAAAAAAAACCAACAAAAACTCCCCAGATACAAAGAGCAACAGTGCTGTTAATAAAAAAACCTCACCTGCCTTCAGATCAAGGTCCAGGTGTTTAAGCGACCTACAGACTTCTGAAAGGAGGAGGTTGATCTTCTCTCTTGAAGGTAAACGAGGACATAGGGTGTCCCGGCAGTAATTTGCATGATTTCTGCCATGTTAAGCTCCTTGGGAACCATCTCCAGGGTATCCTCCAGTACATTCTTTACCTGTCTGGGCCAGTACAATCAGCCATTAGAAATCACTGCAATCAACTCTTCTTGACTGAGAGTGCAAACCTCCCAGTTTCTTAGGGAGCTAAAAACTAGAGATACTCCTCAACTCTTGCTATCTCTTTATTGAGAGAAATAACTGCAAACCAATTAACATTTAGCATTTTCTATTCAGCTTTACATTTTCAAGTAATGGACTCCCAAAGCCCACAAACATGTCATCTCTGGGTTTGAGATGACATAACTGCTTTTACAAGGATGTATCCTGAGATTGCCTTGGCTTTTAGTCAAGCATGATTACTAGTTTGTATTTGTATAGTACCTAGTAGCTTCCATCACCCCTTCCACCACTCACAGTCCTCACTGTCTCAGGCATTAGGCAAAATACAGCACAGGCACATATATGTCTCATCCCCAAAAAGAGTCTCTCTCCCTCCCTGCAAGCCTGCTCTGGAACTGGGAATGTAGATGAAGAACAACTCGTAACTACTAATGAGACACAACAGAAATCACAACATGAATGCAGCTCAGTCTCTGTTTCAGCCCTAGCTTTGGAGGAGTTAATGCTGAATGCCATATATAATTGTCCACACTCCCTAAACTGGGCAAGAACTGAACCTGAAAAGCCCAAACACCTCCTGAGAAATTGAGTATTTAGTTACTTGCATTTGGAGCTGCCATATTTCTTCCTGCAAAACCTCCACAATCTGATGGTGGTAAGAGGGGAAAAAAAAAAAAAAAAAAAAAAAAAAAAAAAAGCGCAGCATGGCCAAAGGAAAAGGAGTGAGTAAAGAAAGGGATGGAGCGTTGCAGAACAAGAGTGGCAGTCACAGACAAATTTAATTAACTCTGGGGAGATGAAGCCTTAGTCTTGATATACCAGCATCTGGACATAGTTTCTCAGGTTTATACTCAGAAAGGAAGGTGCAGAAGATGGCAGGGTCTGATAACAGAACTTTACTGCTCATCCTTTATTTATTTAATCTATTAAGCACAGCACCAGTGCTATTCCATGCTTCAAACCGAGTCTTTTATGGTTTTTTTTAATTAGTGTGACTGTACTAAGATATCTGGGTGTCTGAAATACCATGACTATGAAGAGAACTATACAGCCCCAGCTAGCTCCATAGTAAGTGACAAAGCTTATCTTTGTACTAGGGTTGGTCCCTACAACCCAGCATCTGATAGCTTATGGGTTGGACAGTTATTGTTCTGCTAAACTCTACGTTTGGTACAAGAGAGGTACTGAGGCTAAGAGATGGTAAGACAGCCTCCTTGTCAAGATTTCACCTCTTCAGACCAGCAGAAAACTAAAAATTCTAGTCTTCTGCTTCTAGCAGTGATAATGTTCAATGTTTGTAGTTACTACCAAGAACTGGTGTGCAGAAAGGCTCTTCCTTTTACTCACTCCTGTGCAGACCAAGTTGCTGCTAAATCTTGTGTACTACATTAGGGGGTGCAGAAAGTAAAAGGCTGCACCTGTGGGGAGGAACAGACAGGACAGGTGACTCTAAACCCCATCTCATATACAGCACATTCAGTATAAAGCTGAGGGATCACAAGGTTCAAGCTCTTTTCCTCAATGGTCAGCATCCAGGGATGCTGCCTTTGATCCTGATCCATGTGTTACTGAATCCAATTCGAATCCAGCTCCTGAACCTGGTTCCTGTCCGCTGCTGAGCCCAGTCTGGGACTTCCCCAGTGCCTGCTCCACAGCATCAGTGGTGACAGTGACATAACTGCCATCAGTGGGGCTAGGTTTGACATTGGATTTGAATGCATTTTTATATATTTTTAAAAATTGTTCTTATTTTTATTAAAGCTGTTTGAGTTTTCTTTTGCAATCCATAAATCTCTCTCCCCTATTCCCTTTCTCTTCCCATTTGGGAAGGGAGAGGGGTTAATAGAGAGCATCTGCCATTTGCCTAGTGGCCAGCCTAGCCCCTAACGCTCGACACAATCACATTTATTTTCCAGATTCCCCATGCTCCAGCACTGTAAGGACTTCACTGGATTCAAAGAGCTCCTCTGAACTTATTGTCGTAGAAGTGTCTGGGATTTAAACTAGACTTGCAAACTGCTGTTGCTGAAAAATATTTCTGGCTTTAAGTGGTACTTTTCACAGGAGTTATTTCTTCCTAATGCAGGGTCCACTCCACAAAATCACAATAAAATTTAACAGCCTTTGGCATTTAGAACAGTCAACAACAAGCTGCTGCTTAAAATAACACCAGTAAGCACTTACTTCTGAAGTAATTTTGGTTTTGCAACCAGACATTTACCTGCGCCTGAACCTGCACTGCTAACCTCACCCACAGTAAGCTATGTTTTAACCTGCCACTTCGAAGCAGTGCCAAGGTTTTGAAAAAAAGCCCTTGTTCACCTCGAGTGGAAGATCAATACTGCTGGACAATATGTACTTACCAGTCTCTCTGCTGGCACTTAAATTGGATTTTACTGTATTCCTGGGAGTCTTGTGCACAGAGGGTGGCTGTGGGTTACGGCAGTTTGTAGCAGGAGCTTACTGCCCTTCTGTCCTCATGACAGATCCCAGATGAGGTATAGCAAAGCTGGTGTATAGTGGTTTATTCTAACGCACCTCAGAGTGAATTTATAGCTAAAAGAACTTACCAGTAATGCAAATAGGTAAAGAGAAGGTAATCTCCCCAGCGAACACAAAGTGCCAGCACTGATGAAAGGCATTGCCATTGTGTTTGCATTCATTTTGCTGCCCGCCAGTGAATGATTTTCTGGTTTTGCTGGTATTTTTGGGTTCTAACATTTTCCAATTATAGCAAAAAGCTTACGGCAAATACCAGTGGATCCACACTCAGGGTTGGGTCCCTAAATTTTCCAAAGGCCATACAAATAACAGTGATTCTGATCAGGTTTCACCACCTATACTTATTTTACAATTATTTGAATGAAAGTTCAGGCTTGTAAAGGTTAATGGACTGCCTAAACTGAAAGCAGCAATTCTTTACTTATCCATAGGCTAAAGGCAGAACTGGAGCTGGCAGGATGAGCTTCCCAACGTGCCCCTATGACCTCAGCTGTCGTTTGGAGAAATCAGCCTCCGCCAAGGTCAGGAGTACAGTGTTGTTTAGCCTTTCCATCTCCATGGCAACTTAGTCTTGGGCATCTTCTTCTAAGCAGTTACTTCCAATTGCCTTCATCCGACTGTGGCTCCTTGACATATGAAAACCCACTTGTTAGGGACTGAGGAGACACTCACAACTGAAAGGCAGGCTTCAGCAACATCATCAAGGGTGAAAAGTGCACTTTCCCCAAATTAGCCAGGCTCAGCAAATAGCCTGCTCACATGCAACATGCTAATTTTCTTTCTTTCTTTTTTTTTTTCTTTTCCCCAAAATAAGCTTTTTGCCTTTGGACAATGAAAAATAACAAGCCTGGAAAGGGCACTTGAAAAATCTCTTGGCTGTTTTTAGCAAATTGTGTACAATCAGTTCTCTAAAGTGAGTAGTTCAGAAGCTTAGTAGAAGCTGCCAGGCTTGGTTTTTTTTTGTTTGTTTATTTCTTGTTTTTTTATTTTCATGCAAGACTTCTTAGAACTAATGTTAAAGTAACATTTTCTTTTAGTATCCTCAAAAATTCTAACTTTTGTTTCTGATTAGAAGTAACTTTGGCAATCTTGCACCTTAGACACATGTAGTGCCATTCAGGACCAAAAGTCAGTAGTGAAATTTGAATAATTCAGTATGTACCAGCTGGTGATAATCGGACAAAGCTACAGAAACAGATGTGTGAGAAGGTGGTAGGAAATGAGAAACAGTCTTACAAACCATTTTCCCTATTTTGGAAACAGGAAAAGGTAAGGAAATGTATAACATTTCCATTCAATTATTTTTCCAGAGAAGAAGACACAAACAGTAAAGGTAAGTTTTGAGGACAGTGCCATTCTGGACTGCTGTAACTGGTGAGTCTATCAATCAGTTACATTGGTTAAAGTGCAGTTCCATAAAAAATACTTTCTTATGGCCACCTAGACCTTTCTAAATGGCAGCATCTTAAGAGAGAATGATTTTATTAGGAAAATGGAAATTTAAATGTACTATCCCCTAATGTCATTAAGTTGGTCATACAAGCAGTGTTACAAAACACTGAATTCAAATTGTCAAGTAAAGGTGCTTGCAAAAGTATTTAAATAAGCTATACGCCAAGTTACAGACCCTTGCAGACAAAATCTGTTCATAGTGCATCACTGTACTCATTTCAAGTTGAAGAATTTATTCCCCACAGCCAGACAAGAACTTGCTACAGCTGGGGCCACGTAGACAAGAAAGCTTGTGGTCTTCTCAAGGCTCCAGTTTTGAAAGTTGACTTTCTCTTAGGTTGAACACACTACAGGTCTGGGGTTCAAGAGCTTTAGGCATATATGAAAGTTCTTACCACAGGCCAGTTGATGAATTCTTGCAGATCGATGTAGCAGAGCCTACAGTCCCATGCATGATCTCACTAAAGAGGTAACACAAGTCTTCCCATGGAACCTACTCAGGGGAACAAAATGCATCACTGAATAAAACAACTCAGTTTTACAAACGACAAACCAAAGCTACTCAGAATAAAAGCTGTTAAAAGAAACAGAAAAATTTCAAATACTTCCTTTCAGAAAACTTCATGGTTATATATTTGCATTGCTGGTTTTGTTTGTTTAGCAAATAACTATATTGAAAAACAGATTTATTTCAATCCAGCGAGAGGTATCTATAAATATCTGAGTAAAAATATCAAGCTTGTGACTAAAATTCAGTAATAGTGTACAGTGTACATCTAAGCATTATGTCATGTTTTCTACGTTATCCCTTATAAAAAGCTTTTAAGAGAAGAGTATATTTTTTAAACACTGTGTGGTGTAAGAGAACACATTAACAAGCATATGTATTTTCCCATACAGATCTTTAAAAACATAATCCTCATGAGTGACAGGAAGGTAACCTACTGTGCCTTTCTTAGAGGAGAAATAAAAATTTGTATCTGATTGCAGTCTTTTATATCTCCTCACTAGGAAAAACTCTGTAACTGAAATGCTACATTATTTGAATTTGGGATGTATTCAAGAACTTTGGGAAAAAAATGTATTAATATTAATCCCATTACTATCACATCACGTAAACATTATGTTTATTGTAGAACTCTAGTCAAAATGCCACTGTTGTAGCATGTGATTAGCAGTTGTAACACATTTTATTCAAGGAACTACTGTCTTTCTCTTTTATTTGGCTTCACGGAGTTTGAAGCTTCATTTTGCTACCCTTTGGTTTGCAAAATATGCCAGTTTGTGATGACGCCTTTCCAGACAGAAATCTTTACAGCCTTGGGGGCAGTATTTGCCTCCCAATGGTTCAAGTAAAAACTTAATTATAGGCTTTAAATATTTCATGATCTGACAGAACAGAATAATTAAAGCAGCTATTCCAGTCTGCTTGCTACAAGTTTATTTCCACCTGAATATGTGAAACTTGAATCAATCTTTCTTTTAAACTAGTTTGAAGAGAATGAAAAAAAGAACTAAAACAAATAAAAAGACCACTGGAGTATAACACAGAATGCTGCATGCTGGTGACGGGGAGCCTGAACAGAGAATCCCTGTTAAAAATGCCAACAACTTGGATTCAGAATAAAAAATTCTTGCAGCTAGAATAAACCTGCTTTTATCTTTTTTTGGCAACAGAACACATTTAAAGTTTTTCTAATTTCATATATATTTATCTAAAAAAATTTTTTTTTCCTTTGTCTTTTAGAAGAGTATATAAGTATTGTAACTCAGTACAAGCTCATTGGGCCACACACTTCTGGGACATTGATTACACTGCGATAATCAAAGCTTGTGATATAAAAGGGACATTTTTGCTAGTATGAGAAAACTGAGGGGTTTGAATATGAAATACTTTGAGCTGTCAGGTTTGCATAATTGCCATTGTACCCTACAGAAAAGTGGACTGTTGTACTCAAAAAACGTCAGTGGGTGGATACAGTGAGGATGGAATCCACATCTCCTTCAAAACATCAAACAGCACCATCAACATGCGTATGGGGATCAGAAGGCAGAGAGGAAGAGTGGGACAATGAGGTAGGATCAGGCATCCTGCACTTTACCTGAGGAGAATTTAAGGTCAAAGGTTAGAATGATGGAGTTTGTCTTAGCAACAGAAAAAGGGATTAACTCAAACTGAGATGCAAGAAGATTAAATATTCACAGGGAAGCCCCATAAACTAGTACAAGTGATGATGGAGTTAAGGCAGTTTCCATTAGCTGATGGGCTAGCTCAGATTTCCCAGTTTATGTTTTCTGGTCAATCTCTAATTGTCTTAAACGAAGTTGTCCCCAAAGGACACTCCACTGGGAGATTTTATATACACACAGACATAGAGATACACACACAGAGTCATATATATATAAAGTCACATTTTAAAAAACTATTCTTTCTTTTCTCCTTCCAATAGCTGTGCTAAAAAAATACTTACAAAGCCCCAGGGTAATGAATCACTAGCCAATACAATGAGAAGGGCCAATAAGCAATATTATCAAGAAAAGAGAAGAAACAGTTCTCACTCTTACAGACTTTTCTAGTCCTCCCTGCCACCAGAATCCTCCTTTGCATTAACTAGAAGACATGATTATCCAGCTTATGAATTGTGGTTTGAAAAGGACAAAGCTTAAAGCAGCAAGATTCATTAGCAAAGAAAACTAAGGGTTGGAATAAGCTGATTTTATAGACTTGTTTTCTAAATGGGAAGCATTATTAAATCATCACTATAAAATTAAGCAATTATTTTACTATGACACCAAGTACCACAGAAAGGAAAAACAGTTTCATATCCTATTAGCCAAATAAAGGTCAGCAGGGCTAAAAAGAAAAAAGGAAAATTAATTTCTATGAGTAAATAGAAGTTGGGAGATATGGAGACAACCATACCATCAAGAGGTGACATTTCCCTCTCTTTCTTTATAAAGAGCATTTACATTTCTTTAAATTACTAAAATGTGAAGACTTATTCAGTATTATGCTATATCATTTAGTAATAAATAATTACTGCTTTATTTAGCCATTTCATATATAGAACTTGTAAAAATGACCTCAACTGAGTATTTAAACTATACAAGTGTGAAATATGCTGTAGCTCAGAAATAAAATCACTCACCTACCCTTAACTTTGACTCAAGGGGAACATTACTGAGAAAGTCACAACAAGGTGGCATCCTTAATACATAATAATGACACATGCAGGAAATGCACCATTATTTATACATGTGACGTGCTGTAAATTGCTTCCATCATCAGAACTAATTGTAGTGATTATTAATGCAGTGTTATAAACTGTCAGAATTGCTGTATGTAATTACATTTGTGCAAATGCTTCATTACCTGCCTAATGAATTTGGCATATATGCACATGTAAACCACTGTTTTTGTTAACATAATGAAGGGCATTTTTTTCCCCCTTAGCTACTGATGTGGAACTGGTTTGACCTATATTACAAAGTTCAAGCATCCACTGCCAGTAAAAAAACCCACAACTCTCCCCCTCCCCTGTGATCTGGTTTATTTTCATACTCGGTAACAGCATCATGTAATGCCAGGTCCTTAAAAAACAGCTTCAGAGGAAGAACTGTGTCCTCTTTATTCAGTAAAAACAGTTGACTGAGTTGAAATGACCTTGGTGTGTGGTTTCCTGACCACTACTTCTTACCTTCCTATGATTCTCAATAGTTGCAGAGGATAGTGATGCAGATGAGCTCTCGAGCACTGAATGGGTACCTTCCATCCCAGCCCTGAGGGCCAAAATTCAGTCTCCCTGCAACACAAGTGTGAAAATAGCTCAGAGAAAAAAAAGGATGCTTTTTAATTCCCCCTCTCTGATACACAGTTCAAGGATAATCTGTCAAAGGAAAAAGGAATACTTTTAACCACTTAACAGCCGACAGTGTTACCAATAACTGTCTCTGCCTCAGCTGCCGAAAGGGAGCACTCAAAAACCTGCAGTTTGAAGGAGAGTGAGAAACAGGTCTCTTAGTGATCAGCGACTGTCAGGCAGTATTATTTTGCAGCAATTTCCAGATGCAAAAATGTTGATGTTACCTTTTTACTTCCAAATGTCCCTTAGGAAAGGAGAACTGTCATGCTGCTGAAACCCATAAAAATAGAGGCTTTAACTAGAATGTTATAAATATTACTCAGATAACTGCTATAGTTTCTTAGCATAAACCATCCATAGACTTTATCTCAAGTAGAAAATATGCCAGATTAACATGTATTAAAAAGCATACTAGTCCCTCAAAATTTACACTGTTTGGGAAAGAGTCATGTTTGAAATTGAAGTTGTTGTGTTTTTGTGGTTTTTTTTCCCTCCTTTGCTTATACGGTTAGTAGAGAATCGTGGCAAGATGAGATTCTGCACAGGGCTTCAACTGTTTTTTAAATTACTGAGATGACTATTTGGGATTTTATTCTTATTTAAGAAGTCATTGACATAACAAAATTATTTTTGATACCCACAAAAACATAGATCTGTTTGTTTGAGCACAGGACACGTGACCGTAGAGCTTGGGTGTGAAAATGGTAAGAGTTGCTTTTAAAGGGAACTTTAAAGAGAACATTTTCACATCCAAGCTCTGCCTTCACGTGCCCTGTGCTCAAATAAATACATGCTAATAGATTGCTGGAAGGCTAAAGTGTACAGTTGCAGCTGACATGAATAAGCTTGCTGCTCCAGCACTTGCACTGCTGCAGGCAAGCTGACTTGCACTGAGCTTGATGATCTGTCTGCAAGCTCCTAGGGGTAACAGACAAGGATAACCAGAGACCTGGAGGGAAGGAGGCTACATACTTCCAGTGACCCCTGTCCTCCACGTTCCCATGTCTTCTTTCTTCTACTGTTTCTTCCCACTCACCAAGCAGTTCCACAGAACCTCACACAGGGCAAGTGCGAAAGGCAAAACAAAACCAGGGTGTAACCCTTGCTCGTGTATTCCTTTCTTTATGCCTAACTACAGGAATTTGTACACAGGATATTGAGCCATTGCCTGAACATCTGGATACACTAAATGCACTACATGGGAGAATAGACATGGTCGAACCAAATCTAGAGCTGAGCAAAATTCACAAGTACCGTCAAATGAAAGATCTCTGACTTTAGAATATGTACAGTTCTTTTCATAAGACTGCACCACTGGATAAAGCCAGGATGATAAATGTACTTCTTTCTGTATTGAATAATAGAAATGTCTGCTTTATTGTCACACCTTTCCTTCTGCCCAACATCGACAAGAAACACAGAGGCAGCATAGGGCGCAGAGGGATGGCACTCTGCAGCTGTCAGGTCAGTTCAGAAGCACAAAGATCCCAAAGTTTTGGTCTCCTACAAAGCAGTCATCAATGTTACCCCTTCTCCCCACAGAGGAAGGAATAATTCAAACAGATGAATAATAATAAAATAATTACATCTTGCTTTTACCTGGTCAAAACTGTAGAGAGCAGTACATAAATTACCCAGCACTCCTGTAGGAAGTTCACTGCTAATTTTAATTGAGTTTTCTAGAATTTCTTGAGGAACGATGTGCTCTTCTGGGGTTGGAGCTGGTACAGTCCTAACAAAGACATGGAAATCAGGATAACTTTCTTCACTGTATTGCTCAGGGAGTTTTTCCAAGGTTCCTAACCACTTTGTGACCAGATGAATACTGTGTTGAAAAACAGCTAATATGATTATTGTGGGAAAACAAATTAATTTGTTATCCGTGAGATATGGTTATTGTGGCCTTATAAAGGAAAATAGTTACTTAATTCAAATAATCATTTTATTATTTAAAAAAAATGACAATACAAAGAGTAAACTTTAAGATTTTTAGCTACTGCCATTTCTTCATATGTATTGAAATAGGAGAGATTTCACCATTAGCCTCTAAAGTTTCAGGCTTTCATTCTGAAACTAACAAAATGTTATAAACGCAGAGCTGAGTGATCTAGAGGAGTGTTATCATATGCAAGGGTAAACATAACACAGCAGACACTTGGACTCTACTTAAGTGCCCCGTAGAACTGAGACCTAGGACAATGCATACCAGGAGCAAGACTGAAGAAGTGCTAGAAAAAGGAAAAGATTTACAGCTATCCTGCTACCTAAAACATGTTTCATATCACTTCAGAGCCTAATAGACTCTGAAGGTTCTTCATATGTGAAGACAGGGGAAAGTCATTGACAGATCAGAGAAGTGAGTTATAATGGAAAAGTATCTGTGTCTGAAGCACCTAATGGTGAGATATGGGAATATCATGAGAAAGGTTTAAAATGTAGCTCTTTTCACCCCTCCATTAGCCCATCTTCCACTTTTTTTTTTGTTAGCAAGTCAAATTGTGGCTCAGCCATGCACCTTTTCTCTGGCTTTTCGCTGCTATGCCAGAACCTGCTGACTATACTGGCTTCCATCTCTGTGCAGTGTCAGAGAAATTATAAATCTATACACTAGTGTCAGTCACACTATGGATGCTGCATCACTATCATGAGACTTGCTGAGGGGATATTTCCAAATTATCTGTTCACACGTGGATAAAGGAATAGGGGAATAGAAAGAGAGGGGAACTTTCATACCACATTACATGATAGCAGCCTGGTGGTGTCTGTGTTTTGATATAGGCTCCATTCACTCACTGCAAATTGGAAGTGATTCACAGATTCACAGAATGTTAGGGGCTGGAAGGGACCTCTAAAGAACATCTAGTCCAACCCTCCTGTCGGAGCAGGATCACCTAGAGTAGATCATACATGAACACGTCCAGGCGGACTTCGAATGTCTCCAGAGAAGGAGACCCCACAACCTCTCTGGGCAGCCTGTTCCAGTGCTCTGTCACCCTCTCTGTGAAAAAGTGTTTCCTTGTGTTTACACGGAACCTCCTATGCTCCAGTTTGCACTCATTGCCCCTTGCCCTGTCATTGGACATCACTGAGAAGAGCCTGGCTTCATCCTCCTGACACTCACCCTCTACATATTTATAAACATTAATGAGGTCACTCCTCAGGCTCCTCTTCTCCAAGCTAAAGAGACCCAGCTCCCTCAGCCTCTCCTCACAAGGGAGATGCTCCACTCCCTT
>VWZK01005220.1:0-17320 GCA_013396935.1 Baryphthengus martii | reverse complement strand
TTTTTTTCTTTTCTACTAGTAAGATAATCAGTTTCTGGCTGTAAGCTTCTTAGCAGAGCTGGCCTAAACCGTCTAAAATGCAAAGTACTTCTGCCAAGAGGCTTTTGAGGAAATTTTTGTGAAACCAAAGATGGGCAATACAAGTGGCAGTACTCGTCTGCTTCCTTATTTAACTGAGCAGGCAAAACGCCTCACTTGAGCAAACTGGTAATTTTGCAGTCGATGATCTCCCTTCCCCATAGCATTAAAATAATTTGATAGATTTGCCATTGTGAATTATTTATACAGAACCTCTCAAAACTTTTCCTACCTGACCTTGTGGGTTGCCTTAACACAAGGAAGGTAAACTTTGCAACAGGCAGAAAACAGTCAGAATGGAAATGGCCGACAAAGATACCCATGGGAACATACCATGTTATGGACCAGTAGGAGATCACATCGTGTTCTCCTTTCTCACACACACAGTTCTGCAAATGTAAGCATCTGGTACAAGTAATAACTAATACATTTGGTATCACTGCTGGAAGCAGAATTATGTTCCTCGCACTTTGAAGCCAAATCAGCAAGATAAATTTTTGCCTTCAGTGAAAACTGGTAGATGGAGTTGATGCTTCTCAGACTAGTACCACTGAAGTAAAGAACAGATGCTCTTATGACTGTCAGTCTCTAATGCTTTCTTGTCACGTTAATCTGAGCTTCATTTTCTTTGGCTTCAGCTGCCTATAGGATGACAGTTGTCTCATTTATTTGTTAACATGCCATGATTATCACACACAGTTACCTAGACATTCCTATCTGTACAAAAAGGAATATGGATATACTCTAGAAAACTGACTTTGTTTCAGACAGCAGCAAATATGTAAGGTAAGCAAGCTTCTTGTCTTAGACAAACATCAGGAAATGATTATTCTCTGCAGCAGTATGTCTGTTCACTTGTAAAAACATGGCCAGCATATGTGAACACATTCATTCATATTTCATGCCGATATTTATTTCTTTCATGAGTACTAACACAAACACCTAAGTCAAAAGGAAAAAGATGACTATGTGGCAACTGCATACCATGAAGTGAATATGATATGAAACTGTGAATATGTAGATGGACAGTCCTTGTGTTTGACTATTCATACTTTATAGAAATGTTTCACTAGTTAATACACATTTTACAGGTGACTTTAAGCTGTTAAAAATAGGTGAATTGTTATCACTTTGTGCTGTATTTCTGTCGCAGTTGACTTTGTTGATTCGAGTTTCTCTACGAGTTCACTTTTGTCCAAGAAACTGACCTGGGCAAATGACAGGCTGAGCAGTGTGTCATTCTTCAGCTGCCTGAGCTCAGTCTTGAAACAGTTCTCCTGCTTGGTCAGGACTGACTAGCAGAGGGAATGAAAACACTATACTTAAACAATCACAGAAAGAAATACTGCTTTGGCAGGGGGCTTGGACTAGATGATCTCTAGAGGGCCCTTCCAACCCCTAACATCCTATGATTCTATTTATGGGTTTATGAAAGGCAGGTCCTGCTTGACTAACCTGATCTCCTTCTATGACAAGGTGACTCACTTAATGGATGAAGGAAAGGCAGTGGATGTTGTTTACCTGGACATTAGTAAAGCTTTTGACATTGTTTCCCAAAGCATTCTCCTGGAGAAACTGGCTGCTCATGGCTTGTATGGGTATACACTTCACTGGAAAAATATCAGGTGAATGGTTGGGCCCAGAAAAAGCAGTTAAATTCAGTTGGTGGCCAGTCACAAGTAGTGTTCTCCAGGGCTTAGTACTGGGGCCAGTTCTCTGATATCTTTATCCATGATCTGGATAAGGGGATCAAGGGCACCCTCAGTAAGACTGCAGACACCACCAAGTTAGGCAGGAGTTTTGATCTGTTTGAAGGTAGGGAGGCTCTGCACAAGGTGGGATCGATGGGCCAAGGCCAATGGGATGAGGTTCAACAAGGCCAAGTGCCTGGTCCTGCATTTGGGTCACAACAACCCTAGGCAACACTGCAGGCTGGAAACTGCCGGGCAGAAAAGGACCTGAGGGTGTTAGTTGACAGCTGAACATGAGCCAGCAGTGTGCCCAGGTGGCCAGGGAAGCAAACAGCATCCTGGTCTGTATCAGAAATAGTGTGACCAGCAGGACTACAGAAGCGATTGATCCCCTGTACTCAGCACTGGTGAGGCCACCTCTTTAATACTTTGTTGAGTTTTGGGCCCCTCACTACAAGAAGGGCATTGAGGTGCTGGAACATGTCCAAAGAATGGCAACAAAGCCGATGAAATGTCTAGAGAACAAGCATTATGAGGAGTGACTGAGGGAACTGGGGTTGTTTAGCCAGGAGAAAAGGAGGCTGAGGGGAGACCACTTCATTTTTTACAACTACCTGAAAGGAGGTTGTAGCGAGGTGGGGGTCAGTGTGTTTTCCCAAGTAACAACTGATAGGACAAGGGGAAGTGACCTCAAACTGTGCCAGGGGAGATTTAGACTGGATTTTAGGAAAAATTTCTTCACTGAAAGGGTCATCAAGCATTGGAGCAGGCTTTCCGTGGAAGTGGTGGAGCTCTTTACAAGACGTGTAGATGTGGTACTGAGGGACATGGTTTAGTGCCGATTTAATGGTTGGACTCAATCTTAAAGGTCTCTTTCAACCAAAACAATTCTATGATTCTGTGATTCTATAGTATTTATGAATTATATTTTCTGTTTAATTACATCAGTTGATTTGATTTAACTTCTGAAAGAGACAGTTTATCTTCTGTCCTGGTGCACTAAAACTAAGATTCTAGGACACTCAAAAGAAGAAGGTCAGGGTCACCATGGACTAGAACTTGGTCTCTCTCCTAGCCTTCCTCCTCCTCAGACTACACAAAATGACTGGGATCTTACCAGAGATGACAAGTGGTAAATTACATGGCAGCTGAGAAAATCAACAATAGCACAAGGCTGGAGAATTCCCTTCAGCAGCCAGAAGTGTGGGAAAGCATGGTTATAGTCTTCTTTGCTGGACTGACCTTCTGTCACTGGAAGAGCTTGACCAGTCTTATGAGAAGCTCCCCATCCGAACCTGACTCTTGCATCAAAAACCCCTGGGTGATACAGTCCCAGGTGGAACAATGCGCAGATGCAGAGGAAAGTGGTCAGTTGTTTTCAGATCATGTTCCCAAGTATATGGCTTTCATTCTTTAAGGGATAATTAAACTCTCTGACAGAGTTTGCCCTTGGATAAAGCAGCAGCACCTCAAAGACATGTCGCAAATCTTTGCAGGTGAATTCAGTAAGTTACAGGAGATATGTGAGATAAATGGAAAGACACGCTAGAGGAACAGGAAGTATTCTTATTCATTTCACACCTTTAAGTATTTTTTTCACTGTTTAGCTCATAGATCACAGTCTGATCAAAGTCCTTCCTACAACCACCTGTAAAAATATTTCTCCTCATAAGTTACTATACATTGGTATGACTGCAGCAGCCACAAAACTTCATTTTTGCAGGAATACATTATGATTTATTAACCAAATGCCCCAGGTCCTAACAGTGCCATCATAAGTCTTATGGACTGGCATGAAATTTTATTTAGACTTACAGGTTCAAGATGACTGACGCACAAAGCACTCTAGAGGTCTTTAATGCTGCATTGTAAACTAAATGCAATGCACAGAGCAAATCAAGCAGTAGAGAGAAGTGTGGCACTAAGATTACAATAAATTTAATTTCTAGCAGAGCTTTAGATCAAGCCCATACCTCTGGGAGAGCAGATTTGAGCAAATTAGTAGAAATACTTTCTATACATTGCAGAATCTGACCCTTAAAATATTTCTGATATTGGCTTACTAACAATTCCCATACAGAAGATTCAAACAGGTGTATTAATGCTAAACTTAAAATCTCAGAAGGGGCAATGGACAGATCAAAAGATAGTCTTTACCTTATGTTTTTCTAGGACCAATCTTTCAGCACCAACCACCTCAGCCAACAGCTGGTCTTCCAGCCCATCCCTGGTGACAGTGAAATTAATGAAGATGGTCTGAGCCTGCAGTTCTGGCTTGAAGTGAGTGTTAGCCAGTTTAGTGTGAAGGATGAGACAGAAATTCTTGTTGAGCTCCCATTCTTTGTCTTCAATCTTGATATATCTGGGAAAGAATAAAATGCACAAGAATGAGGATCTCACTGAATTAAAAATCCATAAATATCTTAGTGTGTAAAATATGGATTTTGGTAGCATAGGAAATGGATACAAATCAAACTTCAGGTGCCTGCAGCATAAGAAATAAAATGAGGATGACTGAACACACCAAAATTACATGAAGAATACACAGAGAATTTCTGATTTGTCTTAGTTTCATTTGCATATACAGCAGACACCAGTAGACTATTCACTGCTGTACTGAGGAATCTGTGGCTTAGGCGTAAAAGTCTATCTGCATAACTTACCACAAACCTAGGAAAATTTTCAAACAATCCTTAATGAGATAACTGTTATTTCTTAAAATAATTTCCTTGAATGTATCTTAATCTTCCATCTTCTGAAATAGCTTAGCAGTAAATCCTTAAAAACTAAGCATATGCATATACTTATGACAAACTGGTAGTGGTCAGAGGAGAGAGAAGGGCTGGTATTAAAATAATAAAAATATTTGTTTAAGGCAAACTACTAAATGTTTTGTTCCTAATCAAGTATTTTCTGGGTGAAAGAATGAGTTTTACTAGGTTCACATTTAATCTGAATAAAATGACTTACTCACGATGTCATTTCCTGACCCCTTGTCTTCAACGAGAGGTGTCAGCCTGTCCTAAACAGCAACACTGCTACTGTAGAAGTACCATTTTGGAGCCCAGCAGTGAGGCAACATAAAGTTTGTCTTCCTGCACAGCACCAAGAAAAATGGAAAGACTACTTACAGACTACAGTGTTTAGTGTCTGTCTTGCACAGTGAGCAGTATGCCAGTCTTCAGCCATTACCTGCCACACACGAGTACAAGTACAATATTTTCTGTACAGCAACGGCTTTCTACCAAGAAAAGAGATCCAAACAGTACTAACAAAATTCTGTTTAAAAAAACTCAGTAGAATATTTATCCAATGGAAGATAGCTAGACCCTTTTCACAAAATGCATATAGATGTTTGCTAAGTTGAATCAACATTCAAAATGATTGTAATAGTATAGATACAAAACACTTAAAATGCAATTCATGAAAGTTAAATCAGAATATGAATGAAATAACTATTTTCTGTACATGTTTTAACATCGCTTTCTTTCTAGGTTATCATAGGTCATTGCCAGAGTCAGGGACATATATTTTAGCTCCTTGGCTGCTTCTGACACCCCTTTAGTCAGAAGACATAGGCTAAATGAAATGGTATGCTGAAATCACTTCTGCATTTCACCAGAGATCAGGAAGAAAAGACAGTCTCTAATGATATACTGCAAGCGAATTCCTAAAAATAACCTAGTAAGTCTAGTGCTAGGAAACGCATGACTCTACAAAACAGCATCAGATGCATATGTTGTATACCGTTGTCATGTAAACTAGTGGAGATGAGTCTTCTTGGTTTATGCTTGTATAGTAGTGAAATAATTTAGCCATACAGTCACGTCCTTGAGATAATATAACCTCTCCAGGTGGACATTTACCTTCTGCAACATGGATTTCAGTTCTGACACTGTGGTCTCTCCACAACCTTCAAAACTGGCTACAGCTGGAGGGAACAAAATAGTAGAGCTTGTCACAGAGATAACAATTTTGCTTTGCTTTCAATACACACACAAGGACAAGGGACAAGCAGAGATCTGACAAAAGACAACTTTTTCAGTTCGCTTTGTCAGTGGAAAAACCTTTGCTAAGAGAGTCACACTATTGAAGAAAGTATATGTGGTGATATAATAAGCCTTAGAGTTCTGAATTCAAATACTTACTTTATGGGTTCTCAATTCACAGGAGCAATAAATTACCAATTTCTGTGATTATCATCTATGAAAGGCAAAAACTACATAATGACTCAGTGGGTTTTATTACTGCAGCTGTTCTAGGTTTCCTGTTAATTACAAATCTGGGAAAAATAAATGTTTTGTTACTGCTCTCACACGGTTCAGAGAGTCTAAGCAACAACGATAGACATAGAGGTGGGGAAAACCAGTAAAAAGGCTTCATTTTTTTTTCAATGAAATGTGTTTGTTTAGAGATTAATTCTGGATTCTGAAGAAATGCAGCAGACATAAGCACTATTTATGGAAGTCCATGATAGAAGTCACATTAAAAATAATGGTGGCCAAAGAAATTATTATAGGCAAGTTCTGTTTTTGGTATTTTTTTCTTCATGGTCTCCTATTCCACCAGCAGAGGCAGATAGAATGGACAAAATGCACCATTCTACCCAGGAATAGACATAGCATCTTTCATTTGAGCTCCATACTTTCATGCAACTCAAAATGAAAAAAAAAGACTTTTCAGGGCAGATTTCTCCAAAACTTGCCATGACTCCAAATGGCAGAAAGTAGGATAGCTTCCTGTAGCTATATGTTTTGGATTAGCTCATCAAGAATGAAAAAAAGCGATCAATTTTTGGACAGGACATGAAAGGGAAAAAATATTTTTCAGTGTGAAGAAAAGAGGGATAAACATATTTTCCAAGGTAGCCTTCTTTCAGTTCCTGCTGCTTAAAATGAAAAGTTTCTGGAACCAACTTGCAGACTCCAACAAGTAATGTAGAGAGTGAAGTTGAATAAATCAGGTGCAGAATGAAGCTGTTACTAGGCAATCTCAGTGGGCAAACTGTGCAAGTTGGTTAAACTAGTTCAGTGGGTAAAGCACTGCCTTAAAGTTGCACAGTTGGTGAGATGTTCAAGGCAAGGAACGCTTCTCCCCGTGGAGAAACCGAGTGAATTGTCTTGCTGTTCCATGAATAATCGTTATGCCTCATAAGAATAGAAACTTGTTCATATAAGCTACATTTGCACTTAATCAAATTTCAAGACATCTTAAAGAATCTTGTAAAAATCTTCTTGCAATTTAAGCGACATGACTACACTTTGTGATTGTGCAAAGGATTTGAGCAGGTGTCAGAGCTTATGTGAATGCAAATAGGGGCCTTATGAACAGTGAGTTAATGCCTCTGTCTTCACTCCTATGAGTCAAATTGACATTGATTTATTATAGTTAATGCTCATATCCAGTCAACTCTAAAATACCATTGCTGGAAAGATAGGATAGGAAAAAAACCAGCTAAAATTAAAATATTAAAGCCTATTCATACCAAACCTATTCAAAGACATCACTCCTTTTATAGCAGGTGAGGGCCAAAATCCAACACTGTCTAGAATTGACTCCTGTTTACTTTTACGTCTTATCTACTCCAGTAAATGTAAGTATGTGTATTTTGAATTATTTGTGCATACATTATTAATAAATTGCACTTCTTTTATTGTGCCTTTCATGCTTACATAAAGCCATGTAATAGAACTGACACATTTTGGGAATTATTTTCTTTTCTTTTGTCTTTTCTGCCTCTTCTTAAAGAAAATGTCCTAAAATATTTTTTAAAAAATCTTAGCATTTTAAAGCCATTTTGAACATAAGGTCACAGTCTGTATTTTATTAAGACCCATTGAGTAGATTTGCAGCTTATTAAAAAAATATCTAAACTTGAACACTTGAAATGCGTTCAGCTTCTAAAATGTATACTAAAGCACTTAAGCCAGAACTCTGATTTTCAGAGATAACAAGTACCGGAAGTTCACCCTATAATTGCCCACATTCTGAGGCAAATGTAAATTTATACATATATTTGAAGTTCTCTAAATCACGGAGTCACAGAATCATAGGATGGCTTGAGTTGGAAGGGACCTTAAAGATCATCGAGTTCCAACCCCCCTGCCATGGGCAGGGATACCTCCCACTAGACCAGGTCTGAAGCTGAGTATTTCTTGTCCAGGCTTGATTCAGAAACAATACCAGAAACTGGTGTTACAGAATCTCCAGGAGTCCAACACAAGAGCAATCTGGGTAAACATGGAACGGGAGAGATACGTTTATGAAGCTGCTTCACAGATCAGCAAGTTCTCTAATATACAGGCTAGTACATTTGCTTTGGAAGGAGTACAAGTTGATAAATCTCCCTTGCTATGCTTTCTGTCAATTGATAAGGTAAGATATATTTTACTTAAAATTAGGATTGTCTGAAGCTTAGTGGATTTAATTATTTGTAATTATCCAGTTGTTGTCAGTATGTGGCCATTTTATGACAGTGGTATCTACTGTGTGGGTCAGGTTCAACTGTATATCTTTTCAAACACAGAATTAATGTACTATTGATGAAACCATTACTAGAACCAAATTAAAGTCTGGGCTGATGTATTGGTCCACAGGGTGCTGTCAGACATGAAAGGAGTAATTAGTATTCATTACTTCATACTCTGCAACATTCCAATTATTAATGAACTTCAACTGCTGGACTGCACTGTATCTATCAAATATACCTCTCTAGTCTTTCTTTATTAGGAAAAGGAAAAATTCAAAGTGCCTGACAAAATTACTAAAATAAACAAATAGCAGGAATTAACCAGGAATGAGGAAATTTCTGCTTATTTGGTAATAAAGGTGTATATACATTACAAGTGCCCCACAAAGGAGACCTGCTGCACCTTCACTGAGCCACAGAATGCTAGGTCATGCAATGCCACATAAAATATTCACCAGAAGAACCTATATTTAAATAGCTTCTTATATTTGTGTTTGTATCGGTGTGTATAGCACTATTGTGATACAGGGAAGCCTTTGCTAAGTAAATGCAAAATATTGCTGTAACACTTGTCCTTTTCAATCCAATTTCTTTCTATTGTTTTATGTTCCTCTGTCACATGCTTTAAAAACTTGGTTAGACTGTGCAATTTCTGATCTCTTTTAGACCAGCATAACTCTTAATTTTCAGTAGAGTTTCTTCACTAGAGATTCTAAAAAGCAACCTATATAGTGTTTCTCTGAAGTACTTCAAATACCATTATAGAAAAATGTAACAAAGAGGAATTATTTCAAGATCTCACAATGCAGGACAAGAGTGCATCTTCCAGGAACTTTACGTATGTAAGGAGATTTGAGCTGTGTGTATTGCTCAGATTTACTGCAAGGGTACCAATGCCTGAAATATGGGAGGGAGGAAGGAGGGAGAAAAACCTTGGGTAGTCTGTCCAAAACTAGATACTATTTTTATTTAACCTTTCTTTCATATTTTCTCTTTTAATGATCTGAAATGGTGCAGGCACTATAAACGCTTTTTGAGTAACATTTGAGACCCATTCAGAAATGCTTCAGGGTTACCACTGACTTTTTATCAGAATAAACATCACATTCTTCAGCATGAAAAAGCTAGCTTGTTAATGTGTGGTTTGAAAACATGGCATTTCAGTTCATCAGATTAAACATTTAATGAGGTTTACCAAGTTTACTTTCATTATTCTTTAGGTTGACAGCTGTATTCAAGACTCAACAATCACGTCGAAGTTTTCATGAAGAGTGACAGAAAACATTACAGACTCTTGCACCAAGTACAAGCTCTTTTATTTTTCCTATTATCATCCTGAAAATACGTATCTAAAGGTATCCGAATTAGATTTGAGGAAATATTTTTGTTTATATTTTCTAAATGTGATAACAATTTTTCAAAATCGTGGGGAAAAAGGGGCGTAGGAATGAACACAAACATCCCACACAAATGGTTAGAACATAAAGTTACCCTCCCTACTACCTACCACTCCTGCCACTGCAGTGTCAGAACAGGGAAAACAGGGAAAACTCAGCCTTGGATTACCCAATCAGAATTTGAATCTCCCATTTGAATCTCTCCACTCCTCTGGGGTGGAGCTCACATGGCTGTCAGAGCTGTAGCCCTTTCATTGGGAGGGAGAGGTCTGGGGTGGAGCTCACACGGCTGTCAGAGCTGTAGCCCTTTCATTGGGAGGGAGAGGTCAGAACAGTCCCTGTCCTTGGGTGTTTGGAGGATTCACATGAGAACTGTGGCATGTGAGTTTTGGTGCTGGGAGACTATGTTTCTGGGTAAAAGTGAACAGACAGCAACACCAGCACTACATCTACCTCAATGGATTTGTGAAAACTGGACTGGTTTGATGCACGGGATATTGGTAGGAGTACCACTGTAAAGAGTCCCTATCTCTTGCTTTCTTATTTTTGCCCCATGCTGTACCATATCAGGTAGTTTATTGTTTTGTTTCATGAGGCAGCTCAACAAACACTTATGGCAACCTGCTGCAAATTGGAGGCATGCATTTTTAGCTGATATTACAGCTGGGAAACCTTATGTTGTTAAATCCAAGTCTAGCCTGTCATTTCCAATGCTTTCCCTTTTGCTATAGCTGCCTAACATGGAAATGAAATATTTTCCTTTATTTTGAGTCAAATTATAGCACACATTCCTCCTTGTTTTGCTCCTTTTTTGAAGTAAAAAGTAAAGATTTTCACACTCGCACACGTCTATATTGTATTTCAAGCCAAATTTTCAAAATGAGAATTTTGTATCTAATCGAATGTAGATATTAACATTTTAACATCCACTCATCACCAGTTGTTTTTAGCCATTGCATTTTAAAAAGAAATAAATAATTTCATGAAGGGTTATGAAGTAGTAAGCAAAATGTGGCATTATTTGTGAGGGCTGGATAAAGACTTTAAAAAAAATCAGGACAGGTGAGGGAGAAGAGCTCATTAAGAGGAGAAGACAGGTTAAATGATTAACACTTATTTAAAAATGAGGCATTACTGTGTTACATCTGGAATTCAGCAAAATAAACTCAGTTAGCTCTTTGAAATGGAGCTGTTATATCTTACCTAACTCTCTTCCTAAATCAAACAAAACAAGAAAAAAGATGTGAACAGGTCAATTACATTCAAGTGCTAACAACTTACAAATGATTCAGTAATAGCAATGAGAATTAAACCCATCTATGTTTAACCAGGAAAGGATCTGCTATTGACCCTTTGTAAGGTGCACATGTTGTGTTCTACTGACTAAACTGTACAGCCGAAGTAAGGTCATATCCTCAGGCTTTGCACCTTTCCTATTGAAAAAGTGATTTGCCCATCACAAGAAGAACATCCCAACTTCCACATTATTTCCTTCTCAACACTTGAAAACAGCACTATTTTAAATGGAAAATAAGGCTATGGATAAATAAGCAGCAGTGTTGTAACATGACAAGTTTTCAAGTAGGTGCATTCCAACAAACACCAATCTCTTACGAAAATCAGGGGAACCTGAGGACAAAAAACATGAAAGCCAATTCTTCAGCATGCACGTACCCTTTCTGTCCTAGACGTACAACTTTAAGGTCAGCTCCATATTTATTTTTTATCCATTTAATTCCCTGTTGCTGGGGATCTGTCTTTAGAGGCCAGCACTCACCGTTTGTTAGAATAGTGGCATTTTCTGTTGACATCCTATCGCTGGGCAGTTCCTCATTACTCCATGCCGCAATTGTAGCATCATCTGTCAACGTGGCAATTGGGTCCAGGCCCTCCGTAACAGGAATAGGAACCTTTGAATCAGAGTGGAATATAATCATCCAGCAAGGTTGCCAAGCAGCAAGACATGACTCAGTGCAATGCATAACATAACAGGACTTATATAAATTAAGTCTTTATAGGCAGAAAAGTAAGAAGGATCTCTGTGGAATTTCAGAAGCAAAAGAATATACTATCAAATGTGATGGGAAGCAGTCTGTCATATTTATAACTGATAATGATAATTAAAAAAAAAAGAGTTTTCATTTAGAATATTTACTTCACAAAATACTTATAGTTTGATAGAGGTAAAATCCCAACTATATTATAAATATCAGCTTATATGGATTGTGATATCGCAAATTCAATGATCACGTATGATCTTCAACACGTATTTTTGGAACATAAATCAGTATTTATCCACACAAAAATCTGAAAAACAGGATTCCCATGGCATCTTACTAATATCATGCGGTTACTCATTAACTGGCTCAAAAGCCAGAGAACAGGAGCATTTCCAGGGGTAGAGGCTGCCTTGGAGCTCCCTGAGTGGCACTAGTTGTGGCAATGCTCTTGTGTGAGTTCTTGTTCTCTAAGAAGAAAGCTGCAATCTCCACGTACACTAGAGCAGCCATTAGACAGTCAAGCTGGATAGATGCTAATCTGTCATGGGTATTTACAAGGAGGTAAAATCAAAAAGAAATAGAACATCTGAAATCCGTGCTCACTGAATGGTATGAGTGGGAAGGGAAATGCCTAACGCAACAACAGCAGATTAAGAGAAAGTGAATAACTAAGTTATTTGGAAAAAAAAATGCCTAGTGGAAGCATAAAAAAAGATCTATACTGGATGCCTAGAATTAATTTTTTCCTTACTGAAGCAAAGGACAAACTCCAATAGATTCTTTCACAACATTGTCCCAGGCTTCCTTACTTGTGATTTCTGAATTGAATTCTAAACTCTTAAATTAAAGGAAAGCACAACATCATCAATATTTAGACTGAATTACCTTCTGCCCCATGCGGAACGTTTTAAAAACTGTTCCATCAAAATTTTCATTCTCTCTAGGCACATATAGTTCTTAGTGCTGGCTTGTAGACTGCAGATTCTTTTAAAAGCGCACACTGAAATTAAAATGCATGTAAATCTGGTGGTTATTTATAACGAAAATCATTACATATATTTAAGTTCAACCACATTTGCACAATTATTAGCATCAATAGGAATGGTACCATCCCTCTAGTGAAGTTTCTACAGCACAATGTCGTATTTACCATATTATTACAAAATATATGCCACCTTCAAACTACCTCACTCATGATTCTAATCACAGAGCCCCAAATAAACTTAACTTTTGATGAACTTCTTGAAGATACAAGCGCAAAAGGACCAACAGGCATATACTCCCCTCTGCAAGCATACAATGCATTTCTCACCTTTGTGTAGTACATTTATCTAAATATACCAGGCTGAAAATATGATTTGTTTTATCTCTGGACTATAAGGTAAACAATACAATCATTTCCATGAGCTGAAATAATTCCTTGTGGAAAACATGAGCATTGGGGTAGTAGTATGATTTCTGATACAACATAAAACCCATATTTTCATATATAGATACATATATTGCCCTCATACCTACACAAAGCTGATACTTCATGGCATAGAACTACTTGTCATTCCTTCTCAACAGGACTATTAATAAATATCTATTTTTAACAACACTTCCCAAATGCATTTCTCTTCTCCTTTCCACTCTTCCCCACTTGCAGGAAAACAATCAAAAGTGAAATGGGGTATTTTATCTCATTGCTGTTCTGTGAAAGCATCTTAAAAAGTAAAAAGTTACAGTATGGATTATTTTTATTCATAAAAATGTTAAATTCATTTCAGAGGATTCTTAAAAGAGTTAAAAATGGCATTTATTTCCAGAGTCTCACTACTTAAAACAAGGATACAAGGGGTACCTAACAGCATTAGGCTGTAAGGTTGAAGATTTTTGAGTAAGATAAATTTTTGATGGAAAAGGACAGGGAGTTGTTTCAGGCAAAACAAAGCTCCACACAAATTAGTGACTGTTAAACTCTCATAGAAAGCAAATGTCTACAAAAAGATGCCCCTGCCATTCTGAGTGCTGACCTTCGGAAGTGTGAATTTGGCTTTATTTCCAGAGTGTTCTCACGTAACTCAGCTTGCCTGCTGTGCCTTAGCTTTTTGATTTAAAATGGAGTAAGAGTTCCACCCTTCACACATTTCAGAGAATAAACTATATTACTTGTGATACAATGCTATGATTTGTGACACGTGAGAAATAGGAAACAAGTAGGAAGAAGCGAGGAGTACTTGCATCAGTAAGAAAGAAAAGATTGGTCCAAAGCTTCACAAGTAAGGATAGAGAAAGCTTTGCAGAGACAACTCTAAGAGTCAGAGCCTCTACGCATTTATTGAGTAGTATCACGGTTTCCTCTCTGTACAGAGGAACAAGGATTATCAAAACTATACACTTTTTCTAGAGCTGAAAACCTAAGCAGAAGAGGTCTCTCTATTCAGTTCTATTACTATTGATAGCATCTGCTGTTACACAGGTATCACAAAGGACAGAATTTAGCATTGAGAATTGGAAAGGGGAGGGATTTTCTTTCGCTAAAGAGAACTTAATCTCTCTTTCCCATTCCCAGCAAAGCGTACCTGTAATTCGAAGAAAATATGTATGTGTGCATGACTGTACATATATATATATATATGAAAACAAATATCTGCAAAGGTAAACACAGAATTCTGTGATAACAGAATACTCCAACTCTTTTGTTATAAAATAGGAATACAAAGTATCTACTAAGAAAATGGAAGTATCTTTTATCAAAGGACCATGCTTAGAAGAGTTAGCATTTAAATGTTTCACAGTGTAAATGCAGGAGCTCAGTATGTGAAGGCCTCCTAACCCCCGGTTACATTCATAAGGGATGCCCAACAAATGACAACTAAATGACTATCCCCATTGAAAGCTCTAAGACATACTGTAACATGTAATGTACGTGTAATGCAGTAGTTTTGAAGTATTCTAGACGTCCATTTTTGCCTACAGAAGTCATTGGATTCTTCTTGAAACCATTAACTGAAGGCAAAAAGACAAAAACCCATTAATTTACAAGCGAGATTTTTGATCTATCCAGTCTCTCTTCTTGTCACTGACTGGTAAGTCAAAAACAATAAAGAGCACCCATCTCATTCTCCAAAACTGTTTTGAAATTTGAAGATTTACTAAACATAGAATGATTGTCTATTTAAATCTTCAGTAATTTTACCATACCACTCAAGCACCATAAATCACTAGTGACATTGGCTAACAAGGGTTTAAGAGTTGGAACATGCAGTGTAATAAATTTCCAGACAGTTAAAAATCACTATAATTTTATTCTAATGCATTATAGATTGCCTGTAATGTCATCCTGGCCGGGGTGACCCATTTCTAATTTTGAACAGCTGTTCAGCTCGGGAGTTAGTTAATGATTAAATATAAATTGCCTGATTTATTAGTCTGAATGGTTGAGCTCCCAGGTCAATGCTATATAGACAAAATCATCAGTCTTGATGCTTTTCAGAAGTTAACTGTCTCCTGTTCTAGTCAAAAAGAATTTATTCTCGGAGGAAAAGACTTGACGTTCTCAATTAATCCTTTAAAATATTTTCCTCCTTAACTTACACAGTAAAATCACAAATAAAAACTCAAATATTGGATAAAAACTTCTTTTAACTATCTATAAACCTTCACACCCAAGACTTGGAGGCTACCTGTGGGCAAAGGCCATTGGCTTCCACAGAGGTTCCAAAGGCTTTGGAGGTCTGCAGGGTCAGGCCAACAGTGACCGTTTATGGTGTCTTGGGCAAACAAGTTTTCCTATGCAGATAGTCACTGGTCTTCTACCAAAGGAAAGATTATTTATATATTTTGCATTTCTAGGAATATTAGTTTCAGAATAAGGCATCAAAAATGGGTCTAGTTTAATTGCACTAGGTTGGGTTTTTTTATTAGCTCTGTACTTTTACAGTATGTATTTTTGAAACTGATTTAATCTTCATTGCCAGCCTTTGCAGAACAAGCTATTCCCTTCCTTATCTTAGAAAGCAAGGTCACAGGGATTGTATGAAATTCATATTAAAATATGTATTCAAACTACCTTGGGACCTCACATAGTAGTGTA
Source organism: Baryphthengus martii (assembly GCA_013396935.1). Lineage (NCBI taxonomy): Eukaryota > Metazoa > Chordata > Aves > Coraciiformes > Momotidae > Baryphthengus > Baryphthengus martii. The sequence goes on along the minus strand of VWZK01005220.1, from coordinate 1,607 downwards.
AATATTCTTCGTATTTTTTATTTCTATCGTTTACACTTATTTGTCAAAAACATATGGTTAAAATTCTAGATGACGAATTGAGACAGCATGATTTCTGTAAAGGCCCAAGAGAGACTGCACAGCAAGGCTGTGGCTCACTTGAATGGTTACTGACTGTTAAATAGGCATGACTTAGCTTTAATGATGTTTGCCTGCAATAACCACACTGATAGATATATATTTTTAACAGAAATATACTTAATTTTTATTTAAAAATTAACAGCTTCTGCAAAAGGAAAACACAAAACCACAAAAGCAAACGGGAAATACCCGATTGGTGCCTTGCATTTATTAGCAATCTGAAGTGCAACGGGGGCAGATACAGAGCGACTCCATCCTGACCTAGAGGATTATTCAGTCTTTCTGCTCATTAACTAGAGGCTGCCCAGGCTGTCACAATGTGTTCACAGTTGTGTATAAATGTGGTGACTTAGTTATCAAGACTTCTCTCTAGTAATCATGCCAATATCAGTTGCTCGGCAATACATGATTTTTAGGAAATGCAATTGAGGTGCAGCACATTTTATTTCTCAGAGTTGTATTATGGGTTTATTTGTGGGGGTTTTGTTGGTTGGCAGGTTTTTTTGTTTGTTTGTTTTTTGGTTTTTTTTGGTTTGGTTGGGGTTTTTTTCCATTTAAATGATTTCTAACAAGGATCATCTTGTTGCCTGTTCTCCCCTAGTCTTTTTCGCCCACACAATCCTCAAAAATTTAAGTTTAACCTCATCCTTAACAAAACATTTTCAATATTTCAAGACTCACACTGGGATGAACATTCAGGCAAAACCTTCTTACCTCAAGTCCCCTGACCAATATGTTGGCCAGCTCAATAGTTTTAGTTAGTTGGTCCATAACATCTTGACACCGGGCTTTCTCTGCAAATACATTCTTGAACAATGTTCTGAGCTTACACGGATTGCTACCCAGAACATACACAGGAGTGGGTAAATATTATTAGCTTAAGGTTTGTTGGCTTTTTTGATGTTTCTTTTTTTTTTTTTTCATTTTAATGACAACAATTGTAGACAATAATTTTATGTCTGACATATATAAAGTTTAGAAGAAAGGTTTTCTTATACTCTATATTCTTTCCACAGCTCCTGGCACAACATAAGTATGCTAACTAACAACAATTTAGAACAAAATCATCATTAGTACCCTCTACCAAGTATCCATTTAAATGGTAGAGATAGGTGCTTGGAGATAATTTTAGGAGGCGAAATGTTTCTCCTTCATGACAATGGCCTATGTTGCAATAGCCTCTCCACTCCATAGGGCTTCTCTCCAGCCAAGCAGATCCTAATCTGAGCTGCATTCCTGGGTTGTGTGTTCCCAGGTGCAAGACCCTACACTTGTCCCTGTTGAACTTCATAAAAGTCCTACTAGCCCACTCCTCCAGCCTGTCCAGATCTTCCCGGAGGGTGGCTCTTGCTTCTGGAGTGTCAACTACCGCACTCACAGAATCAAAGAATATTAGGGGCTGGAAGGGACCTCAGAAGATCGAGTCCAACTCCCCTGTCGGAGCAGGATCACCTAGATCGTGCAGGAACGCATCCAGGTGGGTTTTG
>VWZK01005217.1:37025-60510 GCA_013396935.1 Baryphthengus martii | reverse complement strand
AAAAAAAAAAAAAAAAAACACCAAAAAAAAAGAGAAAAAAAAATAACTTTCCAGCTGAGATTGTGAATTCCCTGGACTGGGGGGAGTGCAGAATGCTACTGGTCCCTTTGCCTCGTGCTGGTGGAAGTCGCTAATCCTGCTTGCTTTGGGGTTTTTTTTGGTTATTAATTTTTTTTTTAATTATTATTCCTCCCTTTCCCTTCTTGCCCTTCCCCAGGACACGCTCCATGGTTCACTGTGATGAACTGTTGGGGAGGAGCGAGCGCTCTCCAACTGTTGTGCAAAAAAAAAAAAAAAAAGAAAGGAAAAAAAAAGGCGAAACAACAAAAGCCATCGCTTTTCCATTCTTTATAGAGTCTTTTTTTTTTTTTTTTAGCAATTATAAAAGGTTTGGAGACTGTGATGATGCTGATTTTTTTTTTTTTTAAATTATTGATGTTCTATACATAGTTTGCTACGTGTTGCTGTATTTTGTTCATGGACTACAAATGATGGAAGCTCTTGGAGCAATAGCTGCTGAGCCTGGGGAAGTGCCTGACTGTAATTATTCTTTTTTTCCTTTTTTTCTTTTTTTTTTTTTAAATATTGATTTTATTTTTTTCCACACCCCCCCCGAGCGCCCGTCAGCGAGCACGAGGCGCAGTTTGCGGAGAGAAGCTGCCTTCGGTCGAGTGGACGGCGCGACGGCGAGTGAGCCGGCGACTTCTCTGCGCGGCCGATACCAAAAGCGGCAAAAACGGGGAAAAAAAACCCAAAACATCAGATTTGGGCCGGATCGGGGGGAAAAAACCAAAACGGCTTTGAAGTCTCGTGCCACCCTCGAGTTCTTTTTTGTTTTTTTTTTTTTTTCTTGCTGCTGGTAGCGAACGGGGCTCGTTCAGCGCCTTTTTTCGCCGGCGTCTTGAAGGACTTTGGAAGAATTCCGCAATCCTGGAGATTTAGGAAGCGGCGGAGAGCTGGGGGAGCGACAAACTCGGCGCCGTAGGGAGGGTCGTTCCGCCAAGCGACGGAGGAAAACCCTCGGGAGCGGCCGTTCCCTCCCGGTTTTGCCTTCTCTCCACGGCACCCGCTCCTCGCCGGAGGAGTCGGGATCCTCTTGGGAAGGTCCCGGTGCCGTCGGGCTTGGCCGCCACGGCGGAGCGGAAGGTTTGCCGGGGCAGGCGGGAACGTCGAGCCGTGGAAGCTCTTCTGGATTCTGGATGCCGAAGGAAATTCCGCTCAGCGGCAGAACGAGAAGCCTTCGCAACTTCCAGAGCTTTTTCCCCGGGAGCTGAAGAAACGCGCCGAAGCCCCGGAAGAGACCGCGGCGGCCGTGCCGGCAACGAGGAGGAGCCGGGGAGATCGGCTCCTGCCTCTGGGTCGTTTGGCCGTGGCCGAGGCTCCTCTTTCCATTCCCAAAGAGTAGCGTTGGCTCCGAAATCTCCGGATCGTCCAACTCGCCGCCGGGAGATGAAGGACTAACGGAGCCGCGCCGCTGGAGGGGGCCGGTGATGGGTTTTTTTTTGTCTCCTTCGCAGCCCGAGCGCCACGGGGAGGGTGTTTTGCACAATGGGGAGAGGGAACCTGAACCCTCTGAGATGCTCGAGACCCTTTGCTCCACAACACTAAAATCCGGAGGGACGGGCGTCGGGAGGAATTCCGCCTCTGGCTTCCCTCGTGGTTTTTGGGAAACCTCCGGACGTCTTGGAGCGCTCCGGGAGCGAGCCGAGCTCCGCCGAGCGTGGTCGGAGAGCTCGGGCCGGAACGGGAGCCGCGGGACCAGCAGTGGAAGAGCCAACCTGGCCGAGGGGCGAAGACGCGGCGGCGCTTCAGCCCGGCCGCGCTCTGGCCCTGCCTTTGGACACTTGGGAGCAACGGGAGGGATTCCCACGGGTCAGACAGCTTTGCATCGCTTTTTCTGCCTTTTTTTTTTGTTTTATTTTTTTAATTCTCGTCACTTTTTGTTGTCGTCTTGATGCCAAAACCGATCCATTTTGTAGAAACTGTCCTCTGGAGAGGAGCCGATGGGCATCTTCGTGCGTTCCGAGCGCTGCTGGTCTCAAGCAGGTGGCAGCACCAGCCTCCGCCTGCCTCTGGCAGCCTCTTGTCAGGGGTTCGCGCTACAACTCTTGCCAGAGATAGCGCAGGTTCTTGGAAAGAATTTCCCAGAAGTTTGTCCTTATTTTTATTATTATTATATTTTTTAATAATTTTTTTTTTGCCCTGAGGTGAATGATGGTGGTGATTCCACTTGAATCAGAAACTCGCTTTGTTTTCTCTCCTCCCCTTCTCGAAGAGCTGCTGCCCTGGCACAGGAGGACGGCTCTTCGGCTTCTGCCTCTTGCGGGATGACTCCGCACCACCCTGGGAGGCTCCGGGCACGGGGACGTGGGCACGCACTCGACCTCGGCCGAGCCAGCGGCGCAAAACCCGTGATTTTTTTTTATTATTATTTTTTTTTGCCAGGGACTTCCTGAAACCTCTTTGGGAATTAGAGGAGGAGCGGGGCCGGGCTCGTACGCGGAATCTGGAGTCGCCTGTGGACCGTCTCGCGCGTGAGGAGATCCCAGTGTTAGCACCTGCTTTTTTTTTAATTTTTTTTTTTTATTTTTATGGTAGCCGGCAGCAGCTCATTGTGTGCCTCCAGCCCGGCCACAGAAACCTTCCTCCCCAACTGGTTCCCGGCTCCTTTGGCCAACGCCTGCCCTAGCGAAAAAAGTGCCAAACCTGAAACCAAATTTGCCTCTATCAGCTTTTTCTTTTTTTCTTTCCTAAAAGCGAGGCCAGTCGGAATTTTCTGCAGGTCAAGCCCTTCAGAAAAGAAAAAGGGTGGAATTCTTGGGTTCTTGTAGAGAATCTCGAGTCTGGGAGGCGGAGGGGAGCGCTCTCCTTGGCGTAACCCTCGGGCTCCTCGTGCACTTTTTTCAAAACTCTTTATTCCGCTGAAGAAACCAACCTTGAACCGCTTTGAAACTTGAAGTCGGTGAGGAGAGGGACCATCCCAGTTCTTTTTGCACCGTTTCCCGGTTGAGCAGCAGCCCCTCCGCGCTTCAGCCTCGTCAGGTCGCTCCCGCCCCTCTCTTTGCCTGTCTCCCCTTTTCCCAGAGCTGGATCCTTCGGTCTCTTGTCGTTGCTTCCTCGCGGTGTCGGCCTTGCGTTCGACTATGGGTTTTCTTCATGTGTTTTCTTGGTTTCAAAAAAAAACCCCAAAAAACTAAGAAAATAGAAAAAAAAAAAAATACTTCCAGAGTGTGCTGACCATTGTCTTGTACTGTACAGAGCCCAGGTTGTTAGAGTCCAGCAGAGACAAAAAAAAAGTGTGTTTCGCAGCACCCAGTTTTGTTTTTGTTTTTTTTTTATTAAGAGTATGGTTTGTGCCAATGCCCCTTCTTTAGTAGTGCCAGAGACTCTTTACAAGTGCCAATGTGGTGGAAATTCTTTGGTTATCCTTGTATATGATAGGATCCTGATTTAAGACAATTTAAACATTATCCTATTTAAAAAAAAAAAAAACCAAACAAAAAAAAAAAACAAAAAAAAAAAACAAAGAAAAAAAAAAGGAAGAGAGATTCATAACAGAAATGTCATNAAAAATAAGATACTCTATAAAATGCTGTTTTTAAACCTTGTCCTTTGCAATGCATGTATCGTTGTGTGTGTCGGGGCGGGGGGGAGGGAGGAGGGCAGGGGAAAGGAGTTTCTGGATACGATGCCCGGTGTCAGGATCTATTCAGGCTCCCAAAGTTGTCTCGTTCCGGTCCGGGAGCGCCGTTTCGTTTCCTCGAAACGATCCCGCTCTCTGACTGCTGGGCAAACGACCCTTCTTTACGCAACTATCGGATGGAAATTTTCATATCTTTCTTCCTGAAATAAAAAAAAAAAAATAAAAAAAAATTCTCTGTTTGAAATTGGAATAAATTTTTGTTCCTAAAAGCCGTGGTGGTCCCGCTTGGTTTTCTTCGCTCCTGTGACGCCCTCTCCCAGCTCCTGCTCGGTTTCCTGGGGGGAACCGCGTCCGACCGCGGCGCCTGCTCCGTCCTCCCAGCCAGGGGTGTTGGAAAAATTGGAAAAATCAGGATTCTGAGGCGCAGAAACAAAGCGTGGGTTGGTAAACAGAAGGTATAATACGCTAAATATCGAACTATATATCGTGTACGTCACCAGTAACTCCAGACTGGGGGGTGAGCAGGGGGCTGAGGTGGGGTTTAGGGGGGTTTTGTTTCAAAGTTGGCTTAAAATTTGTCAGGATTTTGGAGCAGAATTGCTGGGTGAAGGCGTCGGTATTCACCGCCGCGTCAGCCCCTCTTCGGGCGCTTCTCGCGCAGGGTGGACGTCGCCAAGAGGAAAAATTGAGGTGGGACCGGGACCTCCTTCCAGTCGGGTTTGTTAGAAATGGGAAATGCTGCTTAAATGGATCCCTTCAGGAATCCAGGGATGGCTGGTTGGGAAAGACTTCACAAAGGGCTTTTCTGAGATGGAGTCTCTTGAAATTAGTTTTCTTTGGTTCTGCAGGAATTCCAGATGAAATCAGCTGGGAGTGGGTAGAGATTTCTTCTCTTCCTCTGCACAAAGTTCCCTGTTTTTTCAGGAAGCCGCAGCCAGGGATCCTCTCTCTCCCATGCCGCTGAAATCCCGGGTGAAGCTGCGACCACTGGCAGCCCACGACGCCACGTCCCTCTCGATCCCATTCCCAGGTATTTGTCTCCGTGCTCTTCTCTGCTCCGGGGTGAAGGCTCCTTGCTTTGCTCGGCGGCTCCGCTCTCACCGGCAGCAAACAGCAGCTGAGCCAAGACGCTTCAGTTTGCTCTCGGTTTCCTTCGGCTCCACGTGGCTCCCGTTGGGCCCTTCTTCACGGAGAGGGTGTCGTCCGCTCCGTGTCAATGGAGCGTAGCGATGGATTCAGGCTCTTCAAGGAAGAAGGTAAAGACTTAGAATTTAACAGCCAGTGTTCCCGCCTGGCTGCCCGAAGGGCTCGTGTTTTCGCCTCCCTCCGTGACGCGGGCGCCCGCGCTCGGCGAGGGCGGGAGGTCGGGTCCCTGCCCATCCCGAAGCGGTCCAGGGAAAGCAGCACCTGGAGCAGCGGCCGACAGAACGGCCCGCCCGGCTCGCTCCCGGTTGCCGCCTTTCCCGAGGGCCCCTCCGACATCGCCTGAGGAAACCGTGCCCAGCAAAAGCGCGAGCTCCTGGTCCGGGGCGAGAGACCCCGGGCTCCTCTCCTGGCCGGGAAGGACTCCCTTCTGCAAGGAGAGATTTTGGGAAGCCTTGTGGTGTGGAGCACCCTGCGGCTGCCGGGAAAATTCCTTCCGACTGCTCTCAAGGGGCTCTTGGGCAGAGAGAGCGACCAGAGCTGGGCTGAGGGCCGGGGAAGGTGTCGNCCGTCCTCCCAGCCGGGGGTGTTGGAAAAATTGGAAAAATCAGGATTCTGAGGCGCAGAAACAAAGCGTGGGTTGGTAAACAGCAGGTATAATTATTATCCTGATTTTTTTTTTTATATATATTAAAAAAATCCCAGGCGGAAAAAGAGGGTGAAGGCAAGAGAATTTGGGATCCATCCTTCAAGCAGGAGAAAGCTCCTTGAGCATCCCATTTGGTCTCTTGGGAAAGCCGGGGAAGCATCCGTCCAGCGTCGGAAGAATCAAACGCCGTATGAAATGCAGAAAGCAGGAACAAATGAGCGCCTCCCTCCTTCCGCTTCAGCTTTCTCTCCTCGTATCTTGCCTTCTGCAACATCTGGAGCACCTCGGCTCGGGAACTCGTGGCTTCTGGAGGGTTTTCCTGGCTCCTAAACTGGCCTGCGGGACGAGACTCGGCGCTGGAACCGTGCGGAAGCTTCGGAGCGACAGAGCTCGGTGAGGATGTGGCTCAGCAGGAGCTACAGCTGCAACCTGGGGGTTGTTCCGCAGCCCGGTCTGGTGCTATTACCTGTTGTCCCTGCTCCCAAAATTGCTCCTCCCTTCGCCTCAGGTGCGTCTCTCTAGCTCCTGGCCGTGGAAATCAGCGGCGTCCGAGGGGCCGGACTCCGGTGCCGGCTGCTCCGCACGCTCCCTCCCCGCGGCTCAGACCTTCGGGCTCCGGCACCGCCGGCAGCCAACGGCTTCCACGAGGTTCCTTGTGAAGGAGAGGTGGTGTAGGATGAGAACATCCCTGGAATTCTGCTGGAAAGGACTCGGCAGCCTGATTAGAAAAGAAGTCCCAGCAAGAGGATAACTTTGCCGCTCTCACTTCAGTGCAGATCCACGGTTGTCAAGAGCCCCGGCGGGGGGGGAGAGGCGCCTTTCGCAGCTTAGCTCCGGATTCACCCCCAAACCCCAATCTTATGCTGCGTTGAAAAAAGGTGGGTTGTTTTTTATTTTTTTTTTAAAGGTCAGTTTTTTGAGGATCAGTTCAGAAGTTGTTCAGGCAGAACCTGAAGAAGCCGTGCTGTGGCCAACCCAAAGAGGGCACTGTGTGCGTGGAAAAACACCCAGCGTGGCCTCNCTCCTCCTCTGAGAAATCTGCTGGTGACTTTGCTTAGAGCTTTTCTTAGGTGCATGAATGAGCAGGGAATGGGGGGACAAACTTAAAGATGCTTTGAATTACCAGATTTGGAACCTTCAAACCTTTGCTCTGGGCGTTTTGGATCCACACGGGCACCTCAGGGGCTCTGACAAGTGACCTGGAAAGGCGACCGCTCCCCAGGAGTACACCTGGAAAAAGAAATCCCATCGGGGTTGTTCTTTTTCGACAACAACCTTCCATCTGACTGCTGCTTTTCGAAACCTGGGTAACCTCTTGAGACGTGGCAGCTCAGTCCTGGAGGGGGGATCTGAGTCAGCGATCCCCGTCCAAGCCGCAGTCCCAGGTACTGCCTGCCCGGAGGGGAAAGCGTCGTGCCCCTGCCTCTGGCTGACCCTCCAGATCCCGGCAGGATTGTGGATGCGGGTGGGCAGAATTCCAGCCTGGGGTTCAGCTGTTGGAGCAGTGGTTTTCTTCTGACTGAGTCCTGATCTTCTTCAGGACGGAGAGAAATCCAAATCACAGAAGGAAAAAGGCTCTCAAGACGCAATTTATTGGTTGTGTGTGTTCTTACAACACCGGAGCTACAGCCAGAGCGGGGAAAGGAGGCAACAGGTTTCACAGGCAGGGAACCAGCAGCAACAGGAGGGAAGCAGGAGCCGAAAGTGACCTTCTCGGAGCTGAGACAACCCTCTAACCTCAGGGCTCGGGCAAAGGAGCCCCAGGCATCCGGTGTCACAAATGCAAGGAGCGGTGAGGAGGCTGCTTTTTGGATCTCTTCCCCCCCCTCCCCACAATCTAACTGTTGGCAGACGCCCCAACAGCTCCTGTCACCCGGCTCAGGGCCGTCCTGCTGCTTCTTTTCCAGAGCTGGAGCCGCAAACAGCTCGACAAAGGGGGAAAATCAGCGCAGCGAAGCGCGGGAGGCCGCCCTGTGCCGCTGGGCGCTCCCTGGTTGGCCCATGGCAGGTGCCCCCCCCACCCCACTACAACTTGGCTCCGCCGAGGGAGAAATCCTTGCCGTGTCCGTGGGGATCGGTGGAAGACGTTTCCCAGGGAGAAAAGAGGACTAAGCAGATGAGCGCGGGGCTCCCGAGCGTGAGTTTTCCAAGGAATGAGCTGAGGGCAGAGCAGGGTCACGCTGACTTCATGGTTGCCTCGATCCATTTGGCGTAGCAAGCGATGCGCGTGTAGTAACTTAACCCCTTGCTCTTGCTGTAGGAGAAGATGCCGCGGGCTTTTTTTTTGCAGATGAGCGGATCCCCGTAGTCACCCTGAAAATCAGAGGGGAGAGATCAGTGTCGATTTATGAGGAGTCCCCAGGAAAAGGGCTGCCCAGGGAGGTGGTGGCGTCGCTATCCCCGGAGATATTACCAAAAAATACACGTAGAGGGGACGCTTCAGGACGCGCTCAAGTGGGATGGTGAGGGGGGGTTTTGTGCTTGGGGGGATTTTGGGGGTCGCTGATTGGGTGTGATGATCTTAGAGGCCTTCTCCAGCCGTGACAATTCTGTGATTTGCAAAGAACACGGGACGGGCTGCAAATCACAAGACGGAGCTTCCTCAGAAGAAGCTTCGACTCGGTGCGAGTGGGTAACGCTGGGTCCAAAAGGGGAATTTTGTTTGGAACCCGGCACTGGAGCCAGCACAACTGCAGCTCAACAAACACTGGAACTGAGAGGATTGCTTCGCCTCTGCTGGGAGGGTGCTGGAGCCTGGCCCAGGCTGCCCAGAGAGGTGGTGGAGTCTCCTTCTCTGGAGACTTTCCAGCCCCCCCTGGATCTGTTGCTGTGTGTCCTGCCCTGGGGGATCCTGCTCTGGGGCAGGGGGGTTGGACTCACTGATCTCCAGAGGTCCCTTCCAACCCCTCCCATCGTAGGATTCTAGGATTCTATGATTTTGACAGTACCTTTTCAGTGAAGTTTTTTTACCCCAAATTGGCTTTGTGCCCAGGATCTGGCTGAAACCTCCCCCACAACCTTCTACCCTCCCTCCTGAGCCCCAGACTCACCTCTCCAGGTACCCAAGCGGACGAACTGTTGCCACAGATCATGTTGTCATTGTGTCCCAAGTCGTTATTTAAGCAGTTCAGGCGGTCTATGAGGGCGATGTTGGCTTTCTGCAACGTGCCACCGTGCGCCTTGTCTCGCCAGCCGGCCACGCTGCAGTCGTTGGCTTTGTTAGATAGGGTTTTTTCAAAGTCGATGACCCCAACGTTGTTGTTGCTGGTGGCTCTGCCTTTCAGCTGGGGGAGGGGACGGGAAAGACAGAAGTAAGGGCTCGAGCTGTAAAAGGCCCTATGACCAAGGTTGTCCCCTCCTGCGCCACCTTGGACGTCAGGCAGATGGGACCGCGCCGCTGCTTGGGGCGGGTAGGTACCTTCAGCAAGAGGATGTCGTTTTTCTTTGTGACTTTGTTGAATTCTGGGTGGGGGTAATAACCTTGGACTTGGAAGATTTGCTGGCTTTTCTCTCTCCTCTGGATCGTGTGGGCTCCAAGGGTGATGTTCAGAATTTCCCGGCTGGTAGGACTGAGCAGAGTGGATCTCATTAGCTTTCTCCAGCCTCCTCTGGTTACTCTGAGGCGCATCAACCAGGGTCACGGCCAGGAGAGCCCGGCCGGGTTTTAAAGAATGGCGGAAGCAAGGAGCTCTGCCAGAGAGGTGGTGGAGTCTCCTTCTCCGGAGACTTTCCAACCCCCCCTGGATCTGTTGCTGTGTGGCCTGCCCTGGGGGATCCTGCTCTGGCAGGGGGGTTGGACTCGATGATCTCCAGAGGTCCCTTCCAACCCCTACCAGTCTAGGACTCTATGAATCTACCCAGCTACGAGGCAGAGCGAGCTCCCACCTGACAGACCGGAGCTCTGCAAGGGTCGCTTTGCTTCCAGATCTTGAGCTGAGCAGCTTTGGTGCGATGCTGCTGCTGTCTGCTAAGACATGCGGACTGTTGGTCCCCGCTTCCTAGTCCCCATGGCAGTCCCAGGCATGATGGAGGGTTTTCTAAATCAAGACCCTGCTCTGGGCCAAGGCACCTTTGTTGGCCTCTGCGTCATCTGCACAAGGGGCTGCCTCAGGAACATCAGGAGGGACTCAAGAGAGGTGATTCTCCCCCTTTACTCTGCTCTGGTGAGACTCCACCATGAATCCTGCCTCCAGTTCTGGTGTCCCCACCATAAGAGGGACATAGATCTGTTGGAACGAGTCCAGAGGAGGCCACAAAGATGATCCAGGGGCTGGAGCACCTCTGCTACGAGGAGAGGCTGAGGGAGCTGGGATTGTTCAGCCTGGAGAAGACTCCGGGGGAACCTTCTAACTGCCTTCCAATACCTGAAGGGAACCTCCAGGAAGGCTGGAGAGGGACTTTTCACAAGAGTGTCCAGCGACAGGATGAGCAGAAATGGGTTTAAGCTGAAGGAGAAGAGGTTTAGACTGGATCTGAGGAAGAAGTTCTTCGGTCTGAGGGTGGTGAGACTCTGGAATCGATTGCCCAGAGCAGCTGTGGCTGCCGCCTCCCTGGAGGTGTTCAAGGGCAGGTTGGAGGAGGCTCTGAGCAACCTGTTCTAGTTGAGAGGTGTCCCTGCCCATGGCAGGGATGTTGGATGAGATGATGTCTGAGGTCCCTTCCAACCCCTCTCAGTCTAGGATTCTATGATCTAGGGAGATATCCCCCGGATCGCGGCACTGTGGCCGCCTCGTTGCGCCAGGTGCCGGCTGGAAGGGACGCAGCAAAAAAACCCCAACTTACTCGTAGCACTGAGCCGATGTCATCACCCAGTTGAAGTCCACCAAGAAGCCTCCACAGATCTTGTTCTGTCCTTGCAGATAGGCCATGTAGGATGCAGACTGGTCCTTGGCCCCGCCTCGTCTCTCCACCCGATTCCAGGAATAATCTGCAATGAGGATGAGGGGATGGGAGGACACAGGGCGCGGGATGCGCCGCCTTGGGACTCTTTCTTCCCCAGCCCTCTCCTCGCCTCCAGGCCGCTCTACTCACTGGCTTTAGCTGAGACGCCCGTCACCAGCAGGAAGGAGAGCAGGAGCTGCTGGAGGCGCTTCATGGCAGCGTCTTCGGCTCCGGCGGATCCCTTGGAGGTGAGGCTGCAGCTGGAGTCTTCTCCTGCGCTCGGCAAGGTTTTATAGCCTGAGACCAGACTCCAGGAAACCACAGAAGTCAGACTCATTTGGTTAATCTATCTGCAAATCGCCTGTCTCAGCAATCTGAGGGGGGAATTCAGTCACCTTTAGCCTCGGCCATCAACCCACCTTGGTGCTGGAGCCGCTCGGGGATGTCTGATGTCCTTCGAAAACCCAGAGCGGATTTTAACCAGCTGCCTTTGAGCTGGAAGTCGCAGGGAACCTGCCCACCCTCATTCCCTTGCCTGCCAGTTTGCTCTCCCCTCGCAGAGTGGGTTTGCTCTCGTGCACTTGCAAACCCACTTGATGTTTATCGCGAGCCCTGCGAGAACAAGGTTTCTTTCGCTCGTTCTGCCACTTCCAAAGACCACGCAATGGCAGTTAAGGACCCTTCTGCTCTTACTTAAGGGGTATAGGCCTGACTCGTGGAGCAAAATGGGTTTGGGTGCATTTATAACCACGTTGGTCGTGTCCAAGTGAGGGCCAGAAGTTGTTTGTGACCAAGGCCCAGGGCAGGGGGGCTGCTGCCCTTGCCGTGAGGTCTCTGTTCTGCACCAGCTGCTGACTTCAGGCTTCCTTTGGACAGCAAAAAGCACCATTTTATGTGGGTTTTTTGCCAGGTATAATTGCTCAGAGCTAAACTGGGGAGTCTGTTGCCTCTTCCCAGCCTGTGTGGCAGAAGGCAAGAAGATGCTTCCTTGACCCTGGCTCATAGAATCATAGAACAGCGAGTTGGAAGGACCATCTAGTTCAAGGATCATCTAATCAGGAGCTCCCTTTCCCTCTGATGAGTTGAGGGTGGATGGAGACTGGGATGCAGGTTTGGGTTCCTGCCCTTTCACTGGCTGGAGACAACCCGAGGGGGCATCCCCGGGCTGGTTCCTCTGCGAAGGGTCACGTCCAAGCCGCCCCCGCCCCGGCACTCGGTGAATTTTCAATGCCCACCAAGCGCCAGGAGCCTTTCTGCCGTAGGCGGTGAGGACCTGTCTTCTGAACCAGGCCCCACGACAGCTCTTGGGGACAGAGACCGTGCTGGAGGAAGAGCTGGTGGCAAACCACTGAACCCAGTCCCCCCCACTCCCTCTCCCTGGCGCCAAGTGCACAGGCTCCAGCCAAAGAGACGGGCACATCCACGGGCTCACCCCGGCCGCGGTTCCTTTCTCGGCTGTGACGAAACGGGGCCGTTACGTCGTCGTCGCCGCCGCCGCCCTCGCCGACTGCCGGTAAATTCGCTCTCTTATCACCCCCCCTCCCCCGGTGCCATGGGGCAAACCCCGTTTGGAAGCCGAGAGCTGCAGCTCTCGTGCAAAGGCTGCAGCAGCCGGAGCTTCAAGCAAAACCCTGCCGTGAGACCAAGATTGGTACTCCCCAGATAAGCAGTTGCAGCCTTTTTATTTGCAGATCTCTTGGCTGATAGCAGCTTTTTGCAGAAGCCCAAACCATGGACCCTTCTTTCGATTTCCCCAGGGCGGGATGGGGGCTGAAGGCAAAGGTGACGTCGTTTCCCTCCATCCCAGGCGAGAACGAGGAGAACATCAGAGCAAGACGCGCAAGGCCGGGCTGCGGGGCCGCCTCTGGCAGGGCTGGAAGCCTCGGAAAGTTGATGAGAACAGGGTAGAAAAATCCCATTCTCTTGCCTTGCCCGCGGTTTACGTGCATTGAAAATTTCCCCGTTGGGTTTCCCCGCTGCAAACCAGTCCAACCTTCTCTGGAGCTGGCACACAGGGAGTTCTGCAGCCCGGTGACGGCTCCACGCGCTGTCCTCTGCCCCTCGTCGTCTCCTCCAGGAAGGTGTCCGTCCCTCTCCTATCTGTACACGAGAGATGCCACCGGGAACCTGTTGGAACAAAGGCGAGCGAAGCTCGGAGCTCAGGCAGCTCATTTATAGCCAGCACAGGCCCTGGAAGGAGGAGCAGGTGCAAGTTTCTCGGACTGTAGTGCTGGACGTGTCTGAAAACGGTGCTAGAACCTCTGCGGGGAGCAGAAACTCATCTCCAAGCATCGCTCGGTCGAAGGGAGAGTCGCAAAACCTTTTGGGTTTGCGCTGCTGGGAAAACAGTCTCTGCTCGTGCTGGGCTTGCCTGCCCGAGAGGGACAGAAGCTGGCCCAGAAGCTCCAACAGCAGACAGCTCCCAGAGGACTCACCCTCGCCTTCCGCAGGGCCAGAGTCGGGCTCTCCCAGCCTAGCTGGCGTGGGAGGAAAGGAGGAAGCGGGATGGGGTCTGTGAACCCAGATCCTCTCTCAGCCCTGCCAGTAGAATCCTTGCAGAGACTCTGTCAACATCTCTACCCAGGAGATCTCGTTGGTGTTCAGGACGTGGCGGGTTCTGGCTGCTGGAGGACGGCAGAGGCTGAAAGTAACGGGCGTGCAAGAGCTGGGGCTCTGAGCGCGGCTTCTCTCTGGGATCCTAAAGGCCCTGGGATCTCAGCCATCACCTGCCCTACACCCAAGGAGGGACAGAAACAGGACAGGCCACAAAACACCCAGGTCCTTTCACCTGCTGGAGCCTCTTACAGCCAAGAACCGGAAAAAAATTCTCCTGGTTTCCCCTATGCCCGGCTCTCCTGGCTGCCCCCACATCCTGGGGAGCACCATCACCCAGGCATGAGGTCTCTGCAGAAGGGACGGTCACTGCTTTGCAGGGACAGGCAGTTCTTGCCCCTTGGTACCTGCTGACACCCCCCGACCCTGGCTTCCAGCAGCTCCTGGGCAGGTGGTGGCATCGGTGGAGCTGGCGATCGGAGCCGGTGCCCGTCACGTTTCCCAGCCCGTTTCTACCTGGGTGGTTTCTCTTCCTGCAACAGGCTCGTCCCCATGACCGCGGGAATGGCAACGGCAGCTCTTTGTCCACCAAGTCTGCCAGCAATTTGGTGGGTGCAGGGCTATGACCCTGTCCCACCAGGCTGACCACTCACTTGGCCCAGCTGGAGCCTCCCTCCCTCCCTCCTCTCTGGAGCAAGGCCCGAGAAAGACACACGCTGGGAAATGCAGCTCTGAGTTTATTGGAGGTGTCGAAATGGGGCAGGGTTCAAGCCAAGACAGGGTTATCTGCAGGAAATGGGGTTTGTTGTAGCACAACCTCTTCCTGGTGCCATCTGGGACGATTTCAGCATTTTCCAGGGCGGTTTAACGTAACTTTGAGCTGGGCAAGGGGATGGGGCTGCCAGAAGCCTCCGAACAGAGAGTCAGGGGACCTTTGTGTGCACCCATCAGAGCACCTGGGTTGCCAAGGAGAGAGGAGGGAGCGAAGCCCTTCAGCAGGGGCGGGAAGGAAAGCAGCACAGGCTCGGGGGGGGCTGTTGGAGCGGGCGCCGCTGCCGCTACTTCTTCATGATGGTTTTGATCCAGCGCAGGTAGTTGGCGATGCGGGCGTAGACCCCGGGCGGGGCGTTGTACCCGAAGGAAACGATGCCGTGTGCCACTTTATTGCACACCAGGGGCCCACCAGAATCTCCCTGAGGACAGAACAGAGACTGGTTTTAGAGGTCCTACGGGGACAGGTTGCGCCTCAGTCCCTCCTTGCCCGGGGCCGTGTCTCTGCTCCGCACCCACGGCGCCGCTCCTGCCCCACGTGCCCACGTCAGGAGCGGGAGAGCTGGGGCTCTACCCTCAGGACGGCGCGTGGGCTGCGGTGTCAGGGCAACCAGAGAGCTGATCCACATGGGAGCTACGAACCAAAGGCTCCTCACCTCTCCTGGGACCCAGCTAAGCCTGTGCTGGCAGCAGCCCCAGCTCCCAGCGAGCCCTCCTGCCTGTGGCCAACCCCCAGCCTGTCGGTTGCCCATACCTGGCTGGAATCCTTGAGCTCGTGGAAGCTGCCGGCACAGATCATGCCGGTGTCGAGATGGGGATAGAAGAGGATGCATTTCCTGCGGCTGTAGATGGAGACTTTGGTTTCAAAGAGCTTGTTGGTGTCGTGGTCTTCATCGATCAGACCCCACCCGGCGATGCTGCACTTGGTGCCCGTGGGGAGGTCGCTGTTGGTCTTGGGCAGTGGAATGACCTTAACGTAGTCATTGAGAACGGCCTCCGATGTCAACTGAGAGGAAACAAGGGGTTTGGAGAAGGCTGTGAGCAGAGGAGCTGAAGGACGCTTCGTGACCAGAGGTAGGGGAGGTCTGGCAGGACAAACAGCTCTGGCGACCTGCTGCGAACAGGGCATCCGGCTCCAAACCCTGCCCACGGTTTCCCCTCCGCTCCCTCCCAGTCCTGCCTCCAGCGTCCCCAGGCAGCAGCAGCTGGTGCTCCGCAGAAGGAGCTAACAGCAAGAACATGCTCTGCCCAGGCCCTGTTAGACCCAGAGCCCCCTCTCGACCCTCCGCCCGCCCCGTCCGCTGCAGGGCAGCCTTGCCTTCAGCAGCATGATGTCGTTAGTCGTGCTTTCGGGGTCATATTCGGGGTGCGGGTAGTATTTGAGAACTCCTCGGACCTGCTGGGTTCTTTCGGGTTCGTGGATGTTGTGAGCCCCCAGGACAACCGTGATATTCCTGGTGGCGGGAGCAGAAGGTAGAAGGAAGGGGCAAGTTGGGTCTCACCCGCCTCCCTCGGCTTCTGCAGCCGGGTGTGAAGAGCTGCTCGGCGCAGGAGGAAGAGGAGCCTCCTCCGAGGTCGCTCCTGTGATGAAGCTCATGGGTTAGGGGTGGAAGAAAGGTGTAAAGCCCCTGGATGAAGTACTCACCCCAACAGGCAGTGGGCGGCTGTCATCACCCAGTCGGGGGCCACCAGGAAGCCTCCACAGGAGTATACCCCCACCTTCAGGTAGGCCATGTAGGGGCGGGAGTGGGGCTCAGCTTCATGGCCCCCCACGATCTGACTCCGCACGGCACCTGAAAGACACCCCACGGTGGGGACGAGCGGGTGGCCGCTGAGCTCAGCGCCCGGCTCGGCAGCAGCTCACACCTCCCCCCCACCCCCCCCCAAACTCACCGGCATCGGCCCATGGGCGGGAAAGCAGGACCAGCAGGACCAGCGGGAGCTGGAGGTGGAGTTGAGGTTGACGCATCGGTGCCTACCACGAGAAGCTCCTTCCAAAATATATGGAAGTTTTGAGTCTCCTAACTCCTGAAGGCTGGTTTTATAGCCTGGGACCAGCTGTCCCCAGCAGCCAGGAAGCGGCGTGCGATGGCTCGATTGCGCTAATCAGAGCAGCGCGGCGTCCCCGCTGCCCTATCTGCATCTGCCCACTCGGCCAGCTCATGTTCCCTACGCATCCTGAAGCTCTGATTGATGGGTGATAGAGCCAGGGAGAAAGGCCAGGGCAAGGGAACCGCAGTCCCAAAGCCTCAGGGATGCTGACCAGGAGAGACGTCCTAGCGTTTTTTTGGGGGGGTGGGTTAGCGTTTCTCCCATAGTTTGGCCACGGGACAGATCTGCTTCTGAGCGTGGTGGCTTCGAGCTCTGGTTTTGCCACCCAGTGGACCTTCAGTAGGTCACCTCACTTGCTCCTGGGGGGGAATTCAGGTCACCTCATGCTTTGTTGGCAAGATCCACGACTGCAGGTGCTCTTTCGCCTCTCTGGGGAAAGCAGCTCTGAGGCTTCAGCACCCACCTCTTGTCCCCCTCTCCTCCAAGTCTTGCTCCTGCTGTGGAAATTTTTGTACCCAAAGACCCTGTCAATGTGCCCGTTCCCAGCACCTCTTTCTGCCAACGCTCCTCGGGGGCCTGCACGTCTCTTGGAGAAGATGAGGTTTGGTTTAATTCTACATCGCTGTCTCTGGAGCGATCTTTGGTGACCAGTCCCAAATGCAGATCCATGAGAACTGCTGTAAACTCAGCTCTGCCAGTTGGTCTCCATTGCTGGGAGGAGGATGTTGGAGGGAAAGCCGTGGGGGCAGAACAGAAAACCCCTGAAACTCTTCCTAGAAATCCAAGCAGAGTCGGCGTGTCGGTAGAAACAAACCACGGGATAAATCCATCCCTCTCTTACTGCCTAGAGCGATCTCCAGCCCATCAGAAGAGCCACTGGGCTCGTGGAGGGGCTGTCCTAACTCAGGCGGGAAAGTCTGGGAACGTGGGTTATCCCACCTGCTCGTCCTTGGGCATCGGGACTTTCCTTTGAGTCAAAATTTACTGCCAAACCCGGGGCTCCCACTGCACTCCCATCCCTGGTTTCTCTCTGGGAGCAGCAGTTCTCCTGCCATAACCTCAGGCAAAGGTCTTGATTTCTCCTTGATCCCAGAGCTGGAAGCTCCAAGCCCAGGTGCCCAGGACCACTGGAATTTCCATTCTGCTCTGCAGCAGCCGTGGGGTCAGCGGTACCGGGGCCAGGCGATGCTGTAGATGGTAGAACCCAGACAGGAGAAACCCAACAGCACTTCTCTGCTCCAAACCACTTGAAAGGAAGGAAAACCAGCAGCTGGAGGAAGCGATGCACAGGACGCCGAGCGGCGGGGACGGGATAAATTTCTCCTCTCCCACCGCCTGTCGGTAAACGCGCCGCTCCTGCCCCAACCCCAGTAACCACAGGGAGGTGTGTTGCTCGTCCTTCCTCTGAAGCTCTCAGGTTAAGTTCAAACCACCCAATTTCCTCCTGGTGGGGCTCGGCACCACACCCCTGCCAGCTCCCAGCGGAGCTCAGCCCTCGCCGCCGCCTTTTCCTGGGTCGGGACGGGTTCCTCCCTGCCCTCCCGGCACGAACACGGGGGAGACAAAACTCTCGGCTCTGATCTTTGCCCCCGAGGGTGCAAAGCACGGTTGATGAGCTCACACGAGGGATTTTGTGGGTCCTGCACAGGGGACCCCAGGCAGGACTCTGGGGCAGCCTCGCGGCTTCGGTCACACCACGCTGGCCGTGTCACGCTGAACGGGGGTGGTGGGAGCACCACGTAGTTCCCTCCCTCCTGGAGACGCGGTCACAGGGTAGAAGGTGCTCCGGGGAAGTTGAGCTTGTCCCAGGTAGAGAAGAAGAGCCTGCTTTGGAGAGTTTCTAAAGAAAAGCCACTTAAAGGGAAGAAAAAAAAATAAAATCAACACAACTTTGCTATTTAAGGTCATCCACGTGGTCTAAAGGAGATGATCCGAAAATGTTCTCTTTCGTGGTCTTGTCTTCCTTCAAATCTAGAGATGCACCACAGAGGCTCTTTTCCTACCGAGACCCACCCAATTTCCAACGAGCTGACCCCCAGGCACAGAAGCCGTACCTGGAACAGCTCTTTGAGCTCCGTGAAGGGCCAGATCTCCAGGCTTTGGTACCACCCCAAGTCAGAAGGGCCTCGCTTGACTCTTCCCAGCATCTCTGGGCCCAGAAGCCTCCTGCCACGTTGAGGACAGGCACATGTGCCACTGGGAAGACGACCTCCTGCTGCTGCACAGGAGAAGAGACCGAAGCTGGGAAATGCAACCAACCAACTGTTGGGAGAGACCAGTCATTTTTAAACCGGTGCAGCTCCACCCTTCCTGGAGCAGAAAAACACCTGCGGGCGAGTGGCTGACGTTGGGTTGTGCTGGGGCCGCACGGCAGGGGCGCGATGGGTGGGTGGGGAAGGAGCCTCTCGGGAGATGCCAAGCTGTCCACGAGGGGTTGCGTGGGGAGGCCCAGCGGGCAGAGTTCTCCACGGAGAGGGGATTATTTTAATCAGAATGTCTGAAAAGATGAGTTTTAATCAGGGCTGCGCAGCAGCGCAGCAGGAAAACCTCAACATTGATGGTTGATCTCGCTTGCGTTCGTAGCTCGTTGCCTCCCCTCCTGAAGCTGCTCGTGGCCCCCCACAGCCCGGAGGTGGACCTTCTCCTGGGAGCAGGAGGTCTCAGGGCAGGAGAGACTGGACGTTCCACTGGCCACAGACCCCAGGAGCCGGGCTCCAGGTTGGCTCCTGCTCCGCTCCTCTCTGGCCATCCCTGTCTGCAGGAAAAAAAAACAAACGCTTCGATTAAGGCTGAGATATTTTTTCCTTCCCGTTGGCCTCGGTAGGTGGAGGCTGTGGAAGGTTCCGGGGTTCCTGCTGCTAAGGAGCCTCGTCTCAGCTTCCATGAGCACCTGCCATGGCCACAGCTCTGGCTGAGGGTTCGAGGGGCTGCAGCTTGACCCCCCAAACCTCCCCTGGTCCTTCCAAGCCCAGCTCTCGGCAGCTATCAGGCAGTTTCAAGTAGATTGTGGTCTTGATCTGAAGGAGAGCGCTGAGAAACATTGCAGGATGGGGTGTCCCTCCCCCCCCCCACCCCCTCTTCATCTCAAAGAAAGAACATCTGAACTGAAACAGCAGCAAAGGAGAAGTACCAAGATAAACCCCAGCCTGTGTCTGTGCAGATAGCGATGGGGAGACGCCGAAGAACAACAGGAACCCTCCCTCGGGTGGGTGCCCAGTTTGGGGGTGTGGGTGATGAGCCTCCTTTGCCCCCAGCTATGGAATTGGGGACTTTCTGCCTTGGCTCTGGCAGCAGCAGCTCTCATGGGGACACGGGGCCAGATTCGGGCCAGGCAGCGAGGCCTCGCTCTGCTGAGCTGGTTGCCTGGAGTGGAGGGGACACAGACCTCCCTCCAGATACCTCCAGACCCCACCCCAGACACCTCCAGACTCCCCCCCGAGCTGTGGGCCGGTGCCCTGACTGGCCCCGAGGTGGGAGCAGCGCCCGAGGGGTGCGGTGCGAGCGAGAAGGTGCTGGGAGGGCAGCAGCAGGAAGGGCTCAGGCACCACCACGTGTCACACTGGAAACCAGTCCTCCCACTGGGCACGGACCAGGCAAGGGATAAGGTTTTGTCTCCCTGGAACAGCTCTTGGCAAAACAACCAGTGCTTGTGGAAGGGGCGTCAGGAAGAGCTGATGGTGCTTGTGCTGGTCCAGAGGACCTGGCACCTCCGGGGGGACCGTGTTGAGCTGCCCCAGCTGCTCCAGGCCCTCCTCCCAGCCAAACCGTTTGCCTCCCAGGCTTTGCACGGATCTCCCCGGTGAAGGGCTCGCTCCCGTTGGGTGTTATCTGTCCTGAGAGCTCTCACGTGCTGCCACCTCTTCGAGGAGCTACCCAAGCCCCCCGGCAAGGCACATTTCTTCAGCCTCTGATCTCTTAGGGACGCCGCGTCGGCTCCGTCCTGAGCAGACACGTTAGCTGGAGGCTCGGCCTGAAGCAAGAATAAAGCGGGGCTGATGTGTCAGGGTCCCACTGGCCCTTCCGATTCCAACGCTCTGCTGGGAGCATCTGCCCAGCCCGTTCGGGAGCGACTGGGCGACCTCACACTCCTCCTCTCTGGATTGAGCTGCGCTCTTGGCCCAGCCTTCCTGCTGATTTCCACCCCTTCGATCTCAGTCTCATCTCCTGACTTTATCAGCGTGACAGAAAAAGCCCAAACCAGCAGCTGAAAGGGTGGATTGTGGAGGATGGAGCCCTCGGCTTTTGATTCGAACGGCTCCGGCTTGCGCGGGACTTTCTGCAGCAGGAGCCTCCTTCGCCTTGTCCACTCGTCTCCGCCGCGATCCAGGCGAGACCTCTCCACTCATCCATGGCTTCCCTCGACTGCTCCCTGCTTGCCGTGCTGCTGGGAGACACCACTACCCTCTGCCCTCAAGCTGGGGACCTCTCGGCGGCTTCGTGCCGCTCCGGAGCGAGACCACAGGTGAAAGCAGAGAGCGGGACGCACCTTCTGCCCTGCTCCTCTCCTCTGGGCCGCTTTGCAGCTGCTTTGGGTGGGGTCCATCCTGCACCGAAATGTGGTTGATGTTGTAACTTCCCTTTTTGGGTTTGGGTTTGGGTTTTTTGTTTTTTTTTATTATTATTATTTTGGTAGGTAGAAGTCTCACTTACTTTGCACAAGGAGCCCTCCCCACGACCTGCTCTGTGCTGGGCCTTCGAGGAGCGGCTGGAGGGCGGCGCTGGCTGCTGAACATCCCTCTGGAGCAAGAGCCTCGGGCCAGCCCTGACAGGTGAGTCATAAAAGCAACTTCAAGAGCCTTGGTCGGGAAGAGCGGAGTCACAAGACTTTCCCTCCAGCCAAGTTTGGAGATCTAGGGAGGAGACCAATGACAACCACAAACATTCCAATCACACCGGGACTCCTGGGTGGTGGTCTCGGTGCGGCCCCCCCCCCCGGCGCCTTCTGCGACGCCGAGCGGCGGGCAGCAGCTTTGTGCCTCGGTTTCCCCATCTGTGACCCGGATGGTGAGAAGCTGCTGACCCAGGTCTAGCAGGTGCTTGGAGAGCTGAAGGCAGAGGGTTGAGCATCAGGGCGCACCCGGGGCTTTGACCAGCTGGTTTCCTTTGAACTGGGTGGAGCTGAGCCCTCGCTGCAGCCGCCGCACGGGCGCCTGGACTCGCTGCCTCCACCGAGCAGCACTTGGGCGGTTGTGTCCTGAGGGCCTGGGAGGAGCTGGCCCCACGGAGGAGCCCAGGGGGGCAGGAGCATGGAGGAGTTTTCTCCTGGAGAAGGATGTATCTGGGCACGGGTGGCAGCTGATGAAGAGGCAGCCGCTCTTTGCCGGGCTCAGGGGTGAATTTAACGCCCCGAAAGGCAAAGCTGTCGGTGTCTCGGGCTGTCTGGGTGCTCCAGCTCGGCTTTGTTCAGCCCAGCAGACCCTGCCCGTCACGGTGGGAGCCACCACCCCCTTCAACCCAACCTGCTCTGCCTCCAAGGGCAGCCTGGCAGGATATTTCCTTCCCGTCCCACCTTCACAACCACAGCAAAGCTGAGCAGAGCCAGGCCCTTACCCAGAGCTGTTAGAAACGATGTCAATACTCCGGCTCACAACAGGAAACTTTATTAAACAACAGGAAGCCCACGCTCGTGTGTGGACTTACAAAACACCTCACCCTCTTCTCGCCTTGCTCTTTCAGCTCCGCGAGGCTGGCGGGACGGGGCTCTAGCTCTCATCTCCACGCTGGGTAGGACTGGTGGGATCGGAGCTGGTCCGGTGAGGCAGACTCTCCAGCCCTCAGAGGGTCGGCTCCGCTCCAAACCCCACCTCAACCCTCGCTCCGCGGTGCGTCCCTCGGCCGCTGACCTAAGCGCGGAAGATGGAAGGTCCAGAGCTGAGCTGGTTGGCGAATCGTTCCCTTCCGCTGGGCTCAGCTCGACATCCCGAGCTCAGGCTTGACCTGCTCGACAGGAGAGGTTCCTGCCTGCAGCTGGCGGCCACCAGGAACGTCAACATCATCCTGCAGCACTACAACTTCACCGGCAAGCTGACCAACCGGCAGTCCGGCGACGAGGGAATGGGTCTCGTCCGCACCACCTTCGCCATCATCAGCTGCATCATCATCCTGGAGAACCTGCTGGTGCTGCTGGCCGTCCTGCGGTGCCTGCGAGCTCGCCGCTGGGTCTACTCCTGCATTGCCAGCATCACCGTGAGCGACCTGCTGGCGGGAATCGCCTACCTCTCTAATCTCTGCCTCTCGGGCAAGAAGACCTTCCAGCTTTCCCCTCAGCTCTGGTTCCTGAGGGAAGGCATCCTCTTCATCGCGCTGGCCGCCTCCACCTTCAGCTTGCTGGTGACCGCCGTCGAGCGCTACAGCGCCATGGTCAGGCCCATCGCCGAGAACGAAGCCAGCAAGACCCTGCGCTTGCGCGGCCTGATCGTCTCCTGCTGGCTCCTGGCCTTCGTCATCGGGCTGCTCCCGCTGCTGGGCTGGAACTGCCTGTGCGACTTCGACGCCTGCTCCGTCCTCCTGCCTCTTTACTCCAAGAACTACATCCTTTTCTCGGTAGTGATGTTCAGCATCATCCTCCTGGGGATCATCGGCCTCTACATCTCCATCTTCCAGCTGGTCCAGGCCAGTTCCAGGCAAACCACCTCTCGGCACAGCCGCAAACGGTCCCTGCGCTTGCTCAAGACCGTGCTGATGATCCTGGGCGCCTTCATCGTTTGCTGGAGCCCCCTCTTCGTCCTGTTGCTCTTCGACGTCTTCTGCGAGACCCGGAGCTGCGCACACCTCCACAGCCTGGACTGGACCTTGGCTCTGGCCATGCTGAACTCGGGCGTCAACCCCGTGATTTACTCGCTGCGGAGCGTGGAGGTGCGGCGAGCTGTGGGGAACCTGCTCTGCTGCTGCTGCCTCCGGGTCGGGCTCTGCAAACCCGGCAGCTGCTTGGTCATCACGGACATCAACTCCGGCTCATCCACTGAGAGCTCCCTGCGCTACCGCGAGAGCTTCCGCAGCTCCGCGGTGCTCCACGCCCGGCCCAGGGCACCTCTCTCCAGCAATTCCAGCATGATGAGCAACCTCCCCAGTCTCTGAAAAGCTGTGGGGGGGGGAAGCAAGAGATGCCAGAGAGCCCACCAGGACCTCGTGCTGCTGGTCCTCACCTGGT
Organism: Baryphthengus martii; assembly: GCA_013396935.1. Lineage (NCBI taxonomy): Eukaryota > Metazoa > Chordata > Aves > Coraciiformes > Momotidae > Baryphthengus > Baryphthengus martii. The sequence goes on along the minus strand of VWZK01005217.1, from coordinate 37,668 downwards.
AGAAGCGGAGAGTCTACGTGTAGCTCAGGCTGACCAGCTGCAGTTCCACTCTGGCCAGGATTTCCAGTGCCTTCAGACTGGGATGTCGCTTCGGCGCGGGTGAGGCACAGGGATGGGAATTGCTCGTAGGACGGGAGCGAAGGACACGGACACATTTTGGGACCGAGTCTAACGGAGACCCGGTGGGGACCGGAAAACACCACCAGCTTGTGCTGCAGGTTCCTGCTCTTCGCCTCCCCGGCCAAGGGAAATATCAGAGCAGCGCCCAAATGTGGGTTCTCCCCTGTATGAGGAGACCAAAGCCCCCCGAGCCCTGGGCAACAGAAGCTCCGGGTGACCCAGCGGGAGGTGCCGAGCTCCCAGTGCGGTTCTTGTCTTTTTTTTTTTCAATAAATCTAGAACGGTTTGATGTTCTGTGATTTACTTTTGTGCCGTGAAGTTCCGTTCCCAAGACAGCAGGATCACCCCACTCCCGGGGGCGGCGGGAGCCCCCCCTCCTCTCCCCGTTCCGTTCGGCTCCCGGAGGCAGCGCGGCCCGGGACAGCTGCTGCGCTCCGCCCGGCACCGGCCGCTCTCGCTGTTCGGCCACGCGTGGGACGTGGCTTCGTCGGTTCTGTTCCGAGCGCCGGGGACAGCGGCGGGA
>VWZK01005217.1:24362-35832 GCA_013396935.1 Baryphthengus martii | reverse complement strand
ACAGGAGAGATGTTCCAGTCCCTTCCTCATCCTCGTAGCCTCCATTGAACACTTTCCAGTAGATCCCTGTCCTTCTTGAACTGAGGAACCAGCACTGGATTCAATGTTCCTGGTGTGGTCTCCCCAGGGCAGAGCAGAGCGGGAGGAGAACCTCCCTCGACCTGCTGGACCCTGTTCTCTTCATGCCCCTCAGGAGCCCCTTGGGCTCTTGGCCACCAGGGCCCGTTGCTGTCCCGTGGATAAGTTTCTCTCCTCTAAGCCAATTCTGAGAAGGAGTCGAGCTCGAGTGAAAAGGGGACGTGCTGAAATCCTTCGGGCAACCTCTGTCTGCCCTCTCCTCGCAGGCACCAGGAGCGCCGTGCTTAACGCGGAAGCCCGCACCGTGGAGGCGGACGTCCTGAGCCGCCGCTGCGTCATGATGCGGCTGGTGGATTTCTCCTACGAGCGGTACCAGAAGGCTCTCCGCCAGTCCGCCGGCGCCGTGGTGATCATCTTGCCGAGGGCCATCTCCTCTGTCCCGCAGGATGTCGTCAAGGTAACTCAAAAGTTCCCCTTCTGGTGGGAGGCGGATTTGAGAAGGCGAGAGGCCCCGGGGTGGCTGCCGGGCTGGAAGATCCCATTGTTCAAAATGGGATCTGGTGACAAGTGGGGTCCTCCAGGGGTTGGTGTCGGGCTCAATGGGCTTTTTGACTTGGCTTCTGGGGTGAAGTTTGCTGATGAGACAGAAAGAAGTGGGGTAGTTGACCCTCCAGGGGGGAAGAGCCACCCTCCAGGGGGGAAGAGCCACCCTCCAGGAAGATCTGGACAGGCTGGAGGAGGGGGCTGGCAAGAACCTTCTGGAGTTCAGCAGGGATAAGTGAAGTGTAGGGTCTTGCACCTGGGAGCACGGAAGCCACGTTCGGGGCAGACTTTACTACCACGTCCCAGGACTTGTAGGGCGGCTGCCAAGAGGAAGGAGACTCCCTCTTACAAGGAGTCACGCGGAGAAAACAAAGGGGGATTGGCTGCAAGTTCTTCTGGAATCTCCCCCAGAGGAAAATTCTTTACAATGAGAACAATTAAATGTTGGAATAGTCTCCCAAGGGAAGCGGTGGACTCCCCTCCGCTGGGCAGTTTGAAGGCTCGACTTGACAGGCTGCTGGGCCAGCTCACTTAAACCAGATTTTTTATTTTTGTTGTCTTTTTTTCACTTGAAAGATTGGACCAGGTGATCCTTGAGATCCCTTCCAAGCTGGCGTTCTACGATTCTATGACATTGCCATTTTAAAACTCCTCTTTGGTCGTTAATTAATTTTTTTTTTTTATTTCCCTCTCCCCTGTCGGTTTTTGTATGTGATTGAAATCCTCAGCAATTCATGGAGATCGAGCCGGAAATGCTGGCCATGGAAACCATCGTGCCGGTCTATTTTGCGGTGGAAGACGAAGAGCTGCTGTCGATCTACGAACAAACGCGGGCCGCTTCCGCATCGCAGGGGTCGGCCTCGGCCGCGGAAGGTGAGCTCTGACAACGTTTGGAGGGGACACAAAAAAAACAAAAAGGAGCTGTTTGCCGTGTCGGGTGCAGCTCGAACTCCTTGATTTCGTGTTTATTGTGTCTTTGTTAAAGTGATTTGGGATTTAATGGAAGAAAACACAGTAGAACAAAGTCTGATTTGGGTCTGTTTGGGAATAAAGCAGCGTGGAGTTGAGTTCTCAGCTTCCCACTGTTGCAAGTAAGAAAGGAAGGAAAGCTGGGGTTGGAAGCACCGTTGGAGGTGTGAAGTGACCGCAGTGTGTTGGTAGAAGGCGAAGTTTTTTGTCCGACCGTGAGTCGGGTTGGATGGGGCCTTGAGCAACCTGTGGCAGGGGGGTTGGAACGAGGTGATCTCGGAGGTCCCTCCCAGCCTTAACCATTCGATAAATCTACGTCTGCTCAGTCCTTCTGTGTATTGGCCAGTAAATAACTCCACTGTCTCGCTGACCCGCTGCTCGTGATTAACTTTAGGGCTGCTGGAGAAAAGTTGTTGGTTTAGCCAGCTCAAAATATTGGGATTTCAGGATGGAATTAAAACGCAGCGTCACCGGGATTCCGTGTCAGCGCAGAAACACAAACCAAAAGGCTTAAATGGCTCCAAGCTGGTCTCTCCAAACCGGGTTAGCAAAGGGAATAAAAAGATGAAACTTCCCCAGGTATCTTAATTTCCTTGTTTCTGTTCTAGTCCTGCTGCACACGGCGACCGCCAACGGCTTCCAGATGGTGACCAGCGGGGCTCAGAGCAAAGCCATCAACGACTGGCTCATACCCAGCGTGGAGGTGAGTTGTGTGCGGATTCAAACCGGCCTCCTCGACGGGCCGGCTGCTTCGCTCGGGGCTTCATCGGCTGTTTGGACCGGTAGGAGCAGTCGGGGGCGGGTCTCAGCCGGGGAAAAACGCGGAGCCTTCGGATTCGAGGGGCGTGCGGAAGTCGGGCTGTCTCTTCGCAGGCGCACGAGAGGCGCTGCTGAGGGACGCTCGTCTCTTTCCTCTGCAGGGAAGGCTGACGGGGCTGGGGGGAGAAGACCTGCCCACCGTGGTGATAGTTGCCCACTATGATTCTTTCGGAGTGGCTCCGGTGAGTGTTCTTTTCCTGGCTTTTTCTCCATTCCCTGCCGTGGCCTCTACCCCTCTGTGTTTTGTCTTTTTTTTGAAAGACACGGGGTATTTACAAGCAGAACAGGATGCTGTGCTGTTCTGGTCCCCGAGAACACGTGTAGGGTTGTCACCTTGTCTCTGTCCCGCTTCACCCTGCAGTGGCTGTCCCATGGCGCTGACTCCAACGGCAGCGGCATCTCCGTGCTACTGGAGCTGGCCAGGCTCTTCTCCCGCCTCTACACTTACAGACGTACCCACGCTGGGTAAGAAACCACCCTGGTCTTGGTTGGACCTGGGTAGCTGAGATCGGAGCAGAAGGGCTGTTGCTCCAGACCCGGAGACTTGTTACAACGGGTCCTTCTCTTCCTTTCCTCTGGGTCGTTCCCCTCCAAGTGCAGCTGCTGTTCCTGGGCGAGCTCCTTCCTTTTGGTTTGGTTGTAGCTCTGCTCGAGCTTGGGGATGAGGGGGAGGAATGATGTGGGAAGTGGATTCTGTCCTCAAACGCTGGGAAACTCCCCCTTTTTAACCCCATCCCGCCACCACCTTCCTACGTGGTGTGTAGGGAGCGGTTGTCAGTGAACAGTTTGCCCTGAGTGACACCTCAGCAGGGATTCTGTGGCCGTGGAGCGCAGTGTCCTGACACTTCTCTGTCATCTTTGCCCGAACAGGTACAACTTGCTGTTCTTTGCCTCTGGAGGGGGCAAGTTTAATTATCAAGGCACCAAGCGGTGGCTGGAAGACAACTTGGATCATACCGGTGAGTAAAGAGCTGCTGTTGCCAGCGTGTTCTGTGGGGAGGCCTCTTAATACAACTGGGTTTTGTGTCTGGTATCTCCACCTTCTTGTGAGCCCTCTTTGCTTTTTTTTGGGATGGAAATCCCAGCATGAAAAATAAAATCAAGGTTTGGGTTTTCCTGTTCCAGATTCCAGCTTGCTGCAGGACAACGTAGCGTTTGTTCTCTGCCTGGATACTCTGGGCCAAGGCGACAGCCTTCACCTCCATGTCTCAAAGCCTCCCAAGGAGGGCACCTTGCAACATGCCTTCCTGAGGGAGCTGGAGATGGTAAGGAAAAGCATTTTAGGTAGCTGAGAACTTGGGTTTTACTGTGGGGAAGCTCCAGCTCTCCTAAAGAGAAAGGAAGGAAGGAAGACGTGACCAAAGGGTGGTGCCATTGAAATATTTCACGTATTGTTTACGGTCGCTTGATTTGAAGTACGGAGAAATCCTCCTGCCGCAGCCCCACGTGAAGCAGGCTGGGTCCGCTGCATTTTCCGCTTGCAAAAGTTACCCTGTAGTGACATTAAAACACAGAATCACGGAGTGGGAGGGTTGGAAGGGACCTCCAGAGATCATCTAGTCCAACTCCCCTGCCAGAGCAGGAGCACTGAGATTAGGCCACACAAGAAGGTGTCCAGGTGGGGTTTTTGACATTAAACCAGCTTTTTTTTTGACATCAAAACAGCTTTTCTGACATCAAACCGACTGTTTAATGGCAGTAACTGCACCTTACAGATGGAAATCTTTACTTTCTGGAACACAAAGGAAATTGGGTCTGGATGGACTGGGCAGTGCAAGAAGGGACCCTGCACCGGGGCAGGATGACACCCCTGGGTGGCTTCTCTTTTCCCTCAGGTTGTTGCCAGCCAGTTCCCAGAGGTGAAGTTTTCCATGGTGCACAAGAAGATCAACTTGGCCGAGGACATGCTGGCGTGGGAGCACGAGCGCTTCGCCATCCGACGCTTGCCGGCCTTCACCGTCTCCCACCTGGAGAGCCACCGGGACAGCCTGCGCAACAGCATCATGGACAGGAGGTCAGAGGCTTCAGGGGAGGCTACAGGCGGAATTTAACCACCAGTTGGCCTCGTGGCTGCTTGTGCTGCTCTGATGGCCGGAGGATGGGTGAAAAAACAACCCCACTGGGAGCCGGGCTTTGGATTCCGGCTCCTGCTCGGTGCCCTGAAAAAGAGGTTTCTAGAGGAAGCTGGTCCTGTTGACAAGTCTGTAACCCCCTCTTTTTTTTTGTTTTAGGACAGAAATAGACATCAAAGCACTAACCAGGAATACCAGGATCATTGCGGAGGCTTTGACAAGGGTCATCTACAACCTCACAGACAAGGTAAGAGCTGCCCCCTGTGCAGTGCCAGACGGACTTTTTTTTTTTCCTGTCCAAGTTTGCTTTCACCAACAGCCTGTTGTGTTGGTTTTTTATTTTGTTTGGGTTTTTTTTCTCTTTCAGGGAGCACCTGCAGATCTGCAGATCTTCACGGATCAGATGGTGAGCACAGGGTGGTTTTTGTAACTTGTGGGAAGAAGGAAGCGAGTCGGAGGGAGGAGAGAGGTCTGGTCTCAGCGTGCGTGTAGCTGACTCCCTTTCCCGGGTGGTGTTTTTCTGCAGCAGATCCAGGAGGAGCAACTGGAATCAGTGATGGACTGGCTGAGCAGTCAGCCCAGGGCTGCCCAGCTGATTGATAAGGACAGCACCTTCCTCAACACCTTAGAATATTGTCTGGGTCGCTACCTGAAGGACGTCAAACAGCATCACGTGAAGGCGGACAAACGGTAAGAGAAGAGGGGAAAGAACCAGCCAGGGCAGGCAAACTCCCTTCCCCTCCAATGGATTTTTATCTCTAAGCTGCAGCTTTTCTGGATTCTTGGCACGTAGCTGGAAGTGGCTGCTCTTTTCTGGTCCCCTGTCGGGTTTGATTCGTGCTCTCTGTGCTCCTCCTAGCACAGTAACGTGTCTGTTTTATGGCTGCTTTGCTTCCACCCTTCCCACTCCAACTGTGGGAAGGGACTGAGGTCCCTTAAAAAAGCTTTAATGGCAAAAAGGCACCTTTTGTTCCTGGGTTGAAGCAGCTTGATGAACCCACTGAGGTGTCTTCCACGTGCCTCTCGAGACAGCTCAACAGCGTGTGATCCAAACTGTATCCTTAGGCTCCTCATTGCAGGAAAAGAAAGACCTGGCAGCTCGAATCCGTCGAAAACCGGTGCGCAAGGCGGTCGTGCTCAGCCGTCACTGGTTGGGGGAACTCCCTGGGAACAGCTCCGGGCCGTCCTTGCGGTGCTGTCAATAAGTGTGATAAAACCTGACGGATTTCTTCTTTCCACAGGGACCCTGAGTTTGTTTTCTATGACCAGCTGAAGCAGCTGATGAACGCCTACAGGTATGGGATTCCCCCGGGCACCTTGGGCTGGTGTCTGGCTCCGTGGCAGTACCTGCTGTAGTATTTTCACATGTATTTTTGGGATTTTTTTCTTTTTTTACAGGGTCAAGCCAGCCATCTTCGACCTGCTCCTGGCCGTCTGCATCGCCGCCTACCTTGGGGTTGCCTATGTTGCTGTGCAGGTAAGAGAAAGAGGAGACAAATGGATTTTGTTTGTTGTTTTTTTTTTCCCCTCATAAATGACCTCAGCTCCAGTAACTGGTGCTCACATGGTCCTGGAAAGGTGCTGCTCCATGTCTTGGCCAGCCAGCTAAAATTCAGTGGTTTGAAATGTTACCAAAACCCTCGTGAGCTGGGCTTCTGGTTGTGGCTGGGTTCTCTGAGGGACAGAAAAGAGAGAGGAGTGGTTTAGGTCGATCTAAATTTTCATCTCTTTGGGTTATTTGTATTTATTATTTTTTTGGGGAAGCAACTGCCATTTAAAAATCTGATCTAGCGACAAAAACACGAAGGAAAAGCGATAGATTTTTTTTGTTGTCAGCTCTCCATTACGTTTGCTGTTATAAATTCTTTGAAGCTGGGATCTGGTTGTATCTATCAGCTACCTGAAGTAGCTGTTATTAAATCAAAATGTGATTAATCAAAACTGAATCAAGTGAATTTCTAAGTCACCGGTGAAAGGGTGAAAGAGAAGATCCGGTTCAAGGCTTGTGAACTACTGGGAACCTCCATGTTCCTCCGGTTACTTCTTTTTTTTTCCTTCTGTTTCCAGAACTTTGGTCGCCTTTACAAGATGATCCAGAGGTTATCCCTTAAAACCAAGCAGCAGTGAAGCAACAACTCGTCACTCCCACAGCAGCACTGAGCCATCGGTGAGCCCATCAGGAACCTTCTGCCTTCCACTGAATCCTGCTGTTTCTCTTCCTCTGTCTCCTCTTTGCTACTCCCTAGAGGGGAGGAAGGCAGAAAAAACCCGAAAATTTCAACTTTTGTGCACTTTTTAAAGTGCTGCTTTTTTTCCCCCCCCTCTCTTTTCTCCCCCTGATTTGCACCGTGTCTGTTTTTCCTTTACTTTTTTTTGGTGAGGGAAGTTGAGGCTCAGACTTTGGTAGTTCCTGCAGGTTGTTTAAACACTGAAGGGCTGATTCTGAGCAGCTTTTAGGAGGGTAAAACCAAGCTCAGCACCTTTGGACACATGTGCCATACAAACCAACTTCGGAAACCAAAACTCCGGAGTAGAGCGACGTGTTTTCTCTGCCCAGCAAACAAAGACTCGGAGCAGCGGTTTAAAATTTTAAAAGGAAAAAACAAAACAAAAGCACACGTGGAAATTAAAGAGAATATTAATGGCATGTTTTCTTATGGCAGCTCTGAATTCACTGCCTGGCTTTTGGAGGGTGTGCTGAGCAGGCCGTGTGTGCAGCGAGCACCTGCTTGTGTTTTGTCGAAGCTGTGCAATGAGTCCCCTTCTAGGAGGTGCCTGAAAATGAGGGAAGATGGTTCAAACGGGTTCCTTGCCTTCGGGTTCTCGTCAGGACGGGTTCTCTGCTGTCTCTGTTGGAGGCTGAGCTTGATTTCTCTTCAAAGTTTGTGGGTTTTGAACCGTTCTCCGCTGCCCCCACTCTCGGGGGTTTTTAAGGGGTGTTGTCCAGTCCAAACAGCCGCAGGGTTGTGTTCTCTGCTGTTCCGTGTTGTCACAGCAAGAGCAGCCCAGCTCCTGAGCTCTGCTCTGTAATCCCTTCCAACTTCATCCCTCATTTTCACTTCCAGATGGGTTCTGGAGTTTTGGGGGTGATTTCCCTGTGTTCCACCTGCATCTCAGGGTTTCCTTTCACGTTTTTGAGCACTGTTCTGCCTGGAAACGCTGTTCCTGACCCGCACGTACGAGCGAGTTCCCAAAGTGCTTGTTCCTGTCCTTCCATGTGCTGCCCCCAGGATGTGTGAAGGGAGGCAGGTCACTTAGCCATTAAAAATCAAAAAAACCCAAACCCAAAACAACCAAAACCTGAAGTTTTATGAGTGTCACTTTAAACCTGGCTGTTTCTGGAACTCCACCTAAGAGAGTGTGTCTTGGAACACACGTTCTCTGTCGCTTTTATCCCCGAGCAAGCCTTATTTTCAGTCTGCTGCCGCTCCTGGATGGGAGGGAGCTGTTTAGTCGCCCAAAACTAGTTGCCAGAGCTGTGTGAAGGTCGGGAGGGCCCAGCCAACCCTTTGGCTCAAGCATCGTCATCATCTTAAACTTCAGTCTTCTCCTGAATCCCACCTTCCAAGGGAAGCAGGAGAACTTGTCACCCCTTTGTGGCGAGAGCTGAATGCCCTTTCTGGGCAGCGTTGCACTTTGTTCACCCTCGAGTTCTTCTGGAAAATAATACGTCGAGATCTTGACTGGAAGTCTCAGTAGTAGAAGATGTGCTGACTGAACACTTCTGTCCCACCGCTAAGCAGCGTTCGAGGACCTTTGTGATGCATTTTACGCACACAAGGTCTCTTCACAGGCCACAGTGACTAGTTTTTTTTAATTTATGTTGTTTTTTTTTTTAAATAACTACTTGTATCTAAAATAGCATCTTTTACAAAGGCCAGAAAGCTGTTGGGAGTTGGGCTTGGAGGTGTAACTCCCCCCTGGGCTTGGAGGTGTAACTCCCCCCTGGGCTTGGAGGTGTAACTCCCCCCTGGGCTTGGAGGTGTAACCCCCCCCTGGGCTTGGAGGTGTACCCTTTTTTTTTTTACTCAAGGAACTGGAAGCTCTGCATCCTTGCTGGTGCCACCGCTGCCATGCTAGAAAAGGGGTTGTCGTCACCGGTTCCCATCCTTGTCCCATGGATGAGGGAGCAAAGCTTTGTTTTTCCAGTCGTCTTCGTTTCATCGTGATCTCCTTGGAGCACCCTCACCCCGTGCTGCGTGTTTCCCGCTACTTGAAAACGTAGCAGCGTGGTCTTGAAAGGGTCTTTTCCCTTTTTCCCAGCAGCAGGTGGCACGGCACCGAGCGCTCCAGAAATATCCACCACCCTACAGGGAAACTTGCCTTTTTCTGATTGATTGGGAGCGCTTCTTTAAAATACAAATGAGTTTATGAGGACTCATGGAAGTGCTGGAACAGCTGGAAGATGAGCCTTGATTCGTTGCCGCTGGTTTTTACCCTCTCTCTGTAGACTGGGCGTGTTGAGCTGTGGAAGGGTTTGGAACACACGTGGTATGGGGGCTATCTGAAGAACTTCTCTGTAGGTTCTGAACATCTGGGATTCGTTTCAGAGGCCTCCAGCTGCATCGTACCTCTGTAGTGTGCTGTGCTTGGAGAAGGGAGTGTCCCCTCCAGTCCAGCAGATATTTCACTGTTACTTCACTGTGTAAAATAGAGAAAAAAAAAAACAAAACCCAAACAAACCCCAAAATTGTTATCCTGCTGCAGCTTGGCTTCAGGCACATAAAATTTGAGAGCAAAAGGAGAACAGAACAGTCTTCCTTGTGCTAGAGACTGTCAACCTTTGCTCTTCCAGAGGAGAAGCTCAAAGTTCAGAGTTGAAAAACCTCCCTGGCCAACCCTATCCCTGTGAAGGTTGTAGCATTAAAGCAAATCCTCGCTGCCCCCCCAATAACCTGCTGTGGTGCCAGAAGCCGGTGGCAGCTCCAAAGGAAAGGTGGGACGGGGCGAAGGAGGAGACTTCACAAACCTGAAGGGCAGTTGGGGTAGCGGTAATTTGTCCTATAACCTGCTTGGATCCATTTCACATCTCTCTGGCTGCCATAAAAAGTCGTTTTTACAACAGATAAAGGTTTATGCTTTTGATCAAAGTGCACGTGCACTGCAACAGGATTGACTGAAAACTTGAGGTAGTCCCATTCCGGTTTTCTCCCGGCTGGCACCGAGTGCCCGTCCTGAGAGTGAACTTAGTTCCCACCTTGCTGTTGCCTTTGGGAAGTTGTAAAAAAAAAAAACAAACAAAAAACAAGCCAGAAAACCCCAAGAAACATGGTGCTGATCCCTCCTGCAGCCTGTCTGAGCACTTCTGTCACCACCACCACGTGCAAAAATAGAAATCCAACCGCTGTTCTGGGAAAATAAAAGTTCTCGGTGATGTCACAGGAGAGCTCTGCATCCCTGATTCTTGTTGTCCTTATTTTTACCAACCCTTTTTACCAGGAGCTTGCCTGGAAGGAAGAAGCACGGAAATCCTATGTCCACATCTCCATAAGCAGCTCGCAGTTGATGCTTCTGGCCATGAACCAACTCTCTCTGCAATCTGTCTCTGACTTTACCCCTTGTCCTGCTGCTGACAGAAATAAAGATTAAAAAAAAAAAATTAAAAATCTGGTTTTCCAACAGGATTTAAGCACTTGAAGCCGTTCGCTCCTGCCCTCTCCCAGCTGCCCGGGCGCTAACGGGGACCGCGTGCGAGTAGGTTGGACTGTTTGTAGCTGCTCCGCCACGTAAGAAGTGGTTTATCGGTGAGAAAGAACTGCTGCTGGGCAACACAAGCTCCACCCTCGTGCTCAGTAAGAAAACCCCTGGCACCAGAATGGATCTTGGGACCCTACTGAGGCCGGAGGAGTCGCCACTCGTCTTATTTCGGCGTTTAAAACCATGGCTATCCCAAATTGTTGGGCTTGGGTTTGGGGTTGGTTGGGTTGGTTGGTTGTTTTAAAGCACAAGGTCAAATAATCCAGCTTTTCCTGCACGTTGTGGTCAAGCTGTGGGCTCGGTCTCCGCGTACCCATCCGAAATGGGGAGGGTGCTGCTCTGGGTCTCGCTACGTTTGGGCCTCTGGGTGCTCCGGTTTGCTCACTTTGAGCCGTTTCGTTTCCGTTGGTAGTTCTCGGATAGCAAAACTTCAAAGTTGTCAGCTGGAATATTTGCAGCTCAGGAAAAAAAATAAATAAGAAACATAGTTGATTTATCCAGCGATTTTTAACTCGATTATTTATCTCTTGTGTGTCCTAAAGAACAAACATATATTGAGGGGAATATTTAATAGCAAATCCAATGCGGTTGATTTCTGTTTTTTTTTTCTGACTATAAATGTAATATTGAAATATTTCAACATTTTTCATTTCCTTATTTGTTTGTTCCTTTTTCCCTTGGAAAAAAATAAACCAAATGAGTAGATTTGAACAGATTTGGTGGAGAACTATTTGCTACTGGAAGCTCCAAAACCTGGAATCTTCCTTTATTATTTGAAAGAGGGGAAAAAAAAGGAGAAAATGTGTATGTTTAAGAGTTTCTATCATCCCTTGGCTGTAGTGAAAATAGGACAGAAAACATCTACAGACTGAGTGAGGTTCCAGCGCTTTGAGGTGACCAAATTCCCACTTCTCCAAAGGGTTTGTGCTGATGTGAAGCAATGGGAGTTTCTCCACAAGACCCCCTCAATCCTGTGGAAAACTGGCCACCTGAGAAGCCAACCCAGGGGAGTGATGGTTGTGCCTTTGGCACTAGGGAATGAAGTTTTCAACCCCGATCAGCTATTTATTCGAACTCCAAAACTTCCCAGAGCTCTGGCTCCTTGAGCACCACTCGGCCCAAGTCTTAGTAAGACTTGGAGTAAGACTTAGTAAGACTTGGAGTCTTACTAAGAGTAAGAAACCGACCTAAACACCCGGGACTGGGAAGGAGAGGAAGATGTATTTTCATTCCGCCTCCTCACGGCCTAGGCGGGTTCTCCCTCCCCGCGGGAAGCTGCCGAGCCCCGGCTC
>VWZK01005217.1:288-14705 GCA_013396935.1 Baryphthengus martii | reverse complement strand
CCCCCTTCCTCCGCCGCGCCGTTACATCCCTCCCGGCGCTGCCCGGGGCAGAACGTGTGCATCGCCGGTACCCACGGGCGGGGGATGTGGCAGCGTGGCCCGAGAGGGATTCGGTGTCCCGCTGGCAACTCGGGGCCTGGCGCCGGTGCGGTGACAAAGGCGGCGATGTGCGGAGGGGAGCGGGGCCGTGAACGGGAGCCCCTCGGTGGACGGGCAGCCATCGGCCCCGGGAAGCTCGGACCCTCCCCTCCGGGAAAGAGGGTCCGAGCCTCCCGCGGTGCTGCCGATTGAAACCTTGGCTAACAAAGGCTACCGGCCGCACGTCTTCCATCGCTGGTGGCGTCTGGGGTAGATGGGGTGGCCTTCTCGCTGGTGGGCTGGGGTAGGTGAAGGGGCTTCCATCGCTGGAAGACCTTTGGCAGATGCTCCAAAGTTTGAAGAGGCTCCTTTAGCCGCTCTTGTCGTCGCGTTGGAAAAACCGTCGGTTGTTTTTGCAAAGCTGTCGCGGTCAGGATGTCGGCTCCCCTTCCGTGGAGCGGTTCTCGCCCGTCCCCGGCAGGTGTTTCGGGATCTTGTGATCGGCACAGCTCCAGGCAGGAACGGGAATTCGCTGTGGGATCCGCTGGCGTGATGGCAGCGGGGATGGCAGCACCACTCCCTGGCACATGTAGAGCAAAGCTGCCGGGAACCCACGGCAAATACCTTCCAAGCTGTCACTGCTCAGCCCCGGGGCCTCTCTGCCGTAAACCGGTTTGCGATGGGCTCGTGTTGGTGCCCACCGGAGGGAGTGTGAGTTGTGTTTCCATCCTGCTGCCTCTGCTTTCAGATTGAGGAGGAAAGGTAAGAAAAACGGGAGTGCTGTGGCAGCTGGAACCCTTCTAGAATAAACAGAGAGGGGAAAGGGACGACAGAAAAACAAGTTTATTTTCAGACAAAAGGCTGAATCCCAGCAGAAAAGGAAAAGGCTTTCCTCCTCGAAGCCTTTGGGAGCTGGGCTGGCTTGGATTTAGGTGAATGACGTCTGGTCGGGACTTGGGAACCGAAACGCCACGTGTTTGCGGGTCTGCGTGTGCCGGGGCCCGAGCCCAAAACCCGCTTCCGTCTGACAGCAAATTGCCAGGTTTCAAACCCGGTGAAGGAGGAAAGTGGGCCCGGGGCGAGAGGCGATTGCACATTTCCTTTCAGTTGACGTATCAAACACAGATTGCGTGGTCTGGGGTCAGGTTCCAGGCAGGAGATGGATTTTAGGGATCTGCCACTTAGATATGGAGATTAGAGGGGGCAGCGCCGGTATTAGCCAGATCTGCGTGCCGTTGACTTGCCGCTGAGCGCAAGATTCCTGCGGCAAAACAAATCTCTCCCTTTGGTTTTGACGTTTTTGAGCGGATGCAGGTGGCGGTCAGGGATCGTCGACGCTCTATCCTGCCCGGGAAAGGCCTCTGAGATACCCACGTTCTTCTGGTGCGCGTTGTACGGTCGTTTCCACGCACCTCCGGTTCCCTCTGCCCTCTTCAGTACGAAGCGGGAGGTTGAGATTCTTTTCCTGGTGGCCTGGGTTTGGGTGTAGACCCTCCGCCTGCTTTGGGAGCCGTGTAGCTCTCCAAAGAAGTCCCCACGAGGATGGGCGCAGGGGTTGAGCGCGCACCAAAGAAATCAGAGCCGCAAATCCAGCCACCCCCAACCGCGGCCTTCCCCGTCTTCCCAGGTGTGGCCGCCTTGGCCGCGGCTCCGCCTGAGGAGCATCGGCGGGTTTGGAAGGTGCCAGACCTCACCCAGAAGCCGCCGCAGCCTGGAGCGCCCGCCGGGGCTTCGCAGCCCCCGATCCCTGGGGGAAAGCTTTGGCGAATCCGGAGAACCGCACTCTCCTTCCTGCACCGCGCGGAAGCCGTCGTCTTTCCGGGGCGCTTGTAACAGCAGATTCGTTTTGTCGGGGTTTTTTTTTTCTCCCCGTGTTCCCCGATCCAATTGACGGCGAGATCCGACCGACAGCTCGCGCGCTGCTTCCATCTGCTTTTTTCCCTTTTCTTTCCCTCGGTGGGGAGAAGCGGTTGGCTGAGAAGCCAGCGCCGCTGGTGGAGCCCGGCAGCTCCTCTTGCGATCCTTTGCAGCTTGACACGGAGCCGAGCAGCTGCCTCTGCCCCCGGGGAGGAAGGAAAGGGTGGAAAAAAGCTGCCAGGGGCAGGAGGGTGCGAATCGAGGCGCAGATTCCCAGAGCTCGAGAGCTGGGATTGTCCTGAGAAGGGGTGGGAAGCGGAGGAGGGTCTTCCAAGCCGGCTGGAACCACGAGCACCGTTATAAAAACGGGTTTTGTCGGTGCCCGACCATGTCTCAGCAACCTGACTGCTGGTGGTTGATGCTGTTCCAGCCTCTTAATAATATTCATGAGGCAGTTTTTCTATTTATGTTAATCACCGGCACATTTGCATGTTAATGGCCGTGTTTGTCTTCCAGCTCATATTTTCCCGGGAAGAGCAGGGAGCCGTTCGAACAGGCGTCGGGAAGGGGTCAGAGGGAGAACGGAGCAGGGAGGATCGAGTGGAAATTTTTGGCCTCGTGTCGCAGGATCGGGCAGAAGGCAGCTCCGCGAGCGTCGGAGGTGCTCTCCGGGATGGATTCCCGAGCGCTGCCTGGGGTAGGGAAAAAAGGGGAGTTTCTGGAGCGTGAGATGCTCAGCGGAGCCTCGTGGAGAAGCGTGGATGGCCATGTGGCTTTTCCGAAGGGCGAGGAGGCAACAACCGCCTCAGCCTAACTGGCCTCCCCGGCGGCTCAGTTTGTTTGCCTCGGCTCCTGCAGGCTCGTAGATAAGCTCCTGGCCGACTCCGCGTTCCCCTGCCGGAGTATTTGATGCGATTTCCAACGCTGAGCCGAATCCAGAGACCCTCTCTTCTGCAAACTGACGGCCTGTTCTCGCTCAAGGCTTTACTCCGCTCGAGGAATGTTTAGGATCTGAAGGGACCGGAAATCTCGGAGTCGCTGTGTGGTTTGTAGGGAGGATCAGGCACAGAATATATAGATTCTTTTTATTTTTTTTTGGTTTGTTTTTTTTTCTTGCGCTCTTTTGCAAGTGGAAGCTGGGCTGGGTTCTGCTTACAGGGAGCTGGAAACCTTCCTGGAGTCCAGGGGGGTAGGGTGGTGTCACCCAGCGCTCGGCGGACGGACGGATTCTTTTAGGGATCCTTGGCAGAAACGGTGACGGCGCTGTCAGAGTTACGCTTAAAGCTTTGTTCTCTTCACAGAATTTTAGGATTAGGGTAGCACAGAATTTATGATCAGAGCAGCACAGGCCTTGAGGGGCAGAATCGCTACGGTACGATTCCTAATACGGAATTTATAATAGAACTTAACTCCAGGTTTCCGATCGCCCAGACCCCTCCACTGCAAATTGGCTCGGATTTTAAGACTGTTATTTTATCCAACCTCCAAAAAATCCTCCAAAAGACGAGCGGTCAGTCCTCAGTGATGGTGGAGGTGTCACAGATCTCACCATCCAGCAGCAGCTCTGCTCCAAGTTCCCTTTTTTTTTTTTTTTAGAACTTTTAACGGCTCAATTTGACGGAGAGCACCCCGGGTGCCGTTGTGCTTCCCTGTTCCCGTTGACCGGCTCATCGCCGCCTGCTTGGCCGGGTGCCCGGCACCTTCAAGGCCGGAGCTTTCTAACACCCAGGAGCGCTTTTTAACACCACGTCCCAGGTCTCAGCAGGCGTAACTGCCTTGGTGTTGGAAGAGCCCAAGGGCACGGGAGCCTGTCCACCCCAGTTTGTTGGTAACTAAAGTGGGAAATGCGGAAGCGAGAAAACCCAGGGAGAGGGCCGGGCCCCTTTGTGCCCCTGCGGACGTCTCCTCGCTGTTGAGCGGATCCCTGGGTGACTCGGGCAGGCTCCGAGTTTTAAGAGCTTGAAAAACCCATGGAAAACAGGGGAAGCAGGGTCCTGTCGCAGCAAGGAAACCCTTCCTAGCTGGGAAAATGTCGCTTTCCGTGAGCCTCTGGTACTTCAGTTCAAGGGGGACAGGGAAATACTAGGCCTCTGGAGATGATCGAGTCCAACCCCCCTGCCAGAGCAGGATCCCCCAGGGCAGGCCACACAGCAACAGATCCAGGAGGGGCTGGAAAGTCTCCAGAGAAGGAGACTCCACCACCTCTCTGGGAAGCCTGGGCCAGGCTCTGTCACCCTCACACCAAAGAAGTTTCTCCGCCTGTTGAGGTGGAACCTCCTGGGTTCCAGCTTGTCCCCGGTATTCCTTGTCCTATCCCAGGGCACCCCAGCCAAGAGCCTGGCCCCTTCCCCTTGACCCCCACCCCTCAGAGATTTCTGGCCATGGATCAGCTCCCTGCTGGGGCTTCTCTTCTCCAGCCTCAACATCCCCAGTTCTCTCAGCCTTTCCTCCCAGGAGAGACGTTCCAGTCCCTTCCTCATCCTCGTGGCCTCCACTGGACTTTCTCCAGTATTTCCCTGTCCCTCTTGAGCTGGGGAGCCCCAAACTGGATCCAGTATTTCAGGTGTGGTCTCTCTGGGGCAGAGTAGAGGGGGAGAACCTCCCTCGACCTGTCGGACGCACCCTTCTGAATGCCCCCCGGGAGACCGTCGGCCTTCTGTTGCCGTGGGTTGGGATTGTTCTGTGTGGTGTAAGCGTTGAGTGCCACGGAGTCACTGGGGCGGAGGGGAAAATCCAGACAGCCCCTTTCCTACTCCCCCTTTGGATCCACGAAGTGGCTTTGGAGCACCCCAAAACCAGGCCCAAGAAAGCGGGTGAGAAGAATGGGCCTCTCTATTTGGGCCGGAACGATGGCGTCCGCAGCTCCAGCGCGACGACGTAGACACGGACGTTTCGCCACAAGCTGAAGGGCCGCATCCTGCCTTTGCTTAGGACGTGAAACGCCACCGCGAATCGGAGCGGGGAGGAGTGAGGGGGTCAGATGCGTTCTAGCATTTGAGTCTCTTCTCCAGCGCTTTGCCCGTCCTCATCTGAAACAACTCGAGTGACGGAGCTCCAGGCACTTCCCTGGGGAGACCATTCCACAGTCTAATAAATCTCTCTCTGCTAGGAAATGTTTCTTGATAACCAGCCAGGGTTTTTTTTTTATTTTTTTCATTATTTTTTGTCCTTTGCTTAGTTTCAGTTGATTATTCTTAGCATCAGAGCACCCAAAGACCGTCCCTCTTCTTCCTGGAGGGGCTACAATTCCTCCCCTCCTCCCTTGGCTCCAGCGTTAGGCGAAGATGCGGAGTCAAATCTTTGAGTCAAAGAACATCAAGATCTGGCCTTTTCCCTGAGTTTTTCCTCTTGCTTCCCAAGCTGGCCCTGGCAGAATGTGTTGAGCTTTGTTGTGCTCCATATTCCCCTTGTCCTGCCTGTGTCTGTGAGTCCGTGCCCCTCCGATGGGGCCTGCGAGTCCTCTAGTGTTGTGGGTTTGGTTTGGGTTTTTTTCACCCTGGAGTCTTCAACTCGTCCAAATTAGGAAACATTCACATCTTTAATTAGCAAACCTTCCCCTCTGCTCCCCACCCTGCACCTCGTCAAAAAAGTGGGTCTGACACAAGGGCCGTCCTTGGGGCTGCTTCTGTACCTGGGCAGGAGCGTTGGGATGGAGATCTGCTGGAACTGGGCAGCATCTGCAGCTCTTGGGCTTTGGTTGGAGATCTGGAGCAGCATCTGTAGTTCTTGGGCTTTGGTTGAAGATCTGGAACAGCATCTGTAGCTCTTGGGCTTTGGTTGGAGATCTTCTCAACAGCATCTGTAGTTCTTGGGCTTTGGTTGGAGATCTGGAACAGCATCTGTAGTTCTTGGGCTTTGATTGGAGATCTGCTGGAACGACTTCCCTAGTTCTTGCCACCTCCCTGGAGGCGTTCAAAAAAACTGTGTAGACTTCAGGACGTGGTTTAGTGGTCACGATAATGTTAGGTAGATGGTTGAACTTGATGATCTTGGAGGTCTTTTCCAAGCTTAACGATTGCGTGTTTCGTGTGCTGGGGTCTCCCGCTGTTCCCGCAGCGGAAGGCGGTGTTGAGGAGCGCCGGCGGTCGCTGTGTCTAACCTGACGCTCGCTCTGTCTGCTGCAGGTTGCGCGTTCCTCACCTACTGTGCCCGAGACTCCGCCATCAAAGCCCAGACGGCGCTGCACGAACAGAAGACTTTGCCAGGGGTAAGTCCCGGGGAGTCGGGCCTGGAGCTCGTGCCACGGGCAAGTGAATCCGGGGGTGGTTATCGAGGGAGGGAAGGATGAAGGGTGAGAAGCGGCTCTGATGAATTTTTCCTGCTTGTGAAAGAGGAGCGGTGGTTTGGGGGTTGGAAGGGGGACGTGAGAGCCAAAGCACGGCGCTGCTTTTCGTGGAGCTGCTGCTCCTCTCTCCACCTCGCCGAGGCTGCCCCGTGCGGCTCCAGCCAAGCCTAGTTCTGGGTCGCTCTCTGGCGTGACGTGACGTCTTCCGCTGCCCGTCCCGGTCACTAGGGAGCTGTGGGCTTTGGGGTGAAGCGTGGGGACCCAGTCTGTGCAGTGGGTGTGCTGGAAAGGGGACAGGAGACCGGTCAGGGTACCAGACTCTTTTCCTCCAGCTGTGCAGAACTTCCTGGGGAACCTGTTCCTAACCTGCCGTTGTCCTGCAGAGCAGCTGGACAGCTGCTTGGGTGGCTTTATGCAGAACCCAGAATGACTTTTGAGGCAGTGGCTGAGTTGGACCAACTTCTCAGAATTCCAAACGACCCTCTTGCCCCATCCCATTGTTTGGAAGAGAAATGGGTGATGTAGGTGAGACCGAGACTGGAGAACTAGCTGCGGTTGTGGTCCTGGATCCTGGGATCGCAGGAGGCCAGGTGCTGTGGAACAGGTCCCCTCCTTGCCGGGAAGTCTTCCGCCTCCCTGCTGGCGAGCTGAAAAGGAGCTCTGAGTCGTTGCCGTTCCCGTTTTGGTGGGGTTGGAGAGCTCTGCCTGGGCAATTCCCTTGCTGCGCTGAGGGGGTTGATCCGGCACGTTGTACGGATTCGTTCGGAGGTGAGTGGGCGGAGGAGTTGGGTACTTATAGACAGAAGCTCACAGGAGGCCCTGAGCGCTGAAGGCAACGGAATAATTAATGCAAACCAGAGCGGGGGGTCTCTGGAGAGGGGTTAGGAATCCTTAACCATAACATTTCCTCTTTAACCCGTACAAGCCCAGGGAGCTTCCAGCACCTCTCCCAGCTCCCCTCGGCACCTCCGCACGCCCCCAGCCTTTCCCATATTTTGTTTACCTGTCGGCATTCGAAGGCTGGGAAAAGCACGTTAGCTTAATTACCACGTAATAGAACCTTTGACCATTTCAGGCTATCTCAGGGCAACCGGCGGGAAGAGGGAGGAGACCTGGGCGCTCGGGTGATTTTATGCGAGGGGGCAAAGCGCGGCTCTTTGGGCTCAAGCAGCGTAACCTGCGCGCGTCGGGCCGGGGCAGGACGGGCAGAGTCTGTCAGAACAAGCGAAAGGATGGAGGAGCGCTCGTGATGAGTCACGGCGCCGTAACCCCGGCGGAGAAGACGGATGTGTCTCTCCCCGGTACCTGCAGAGGGACTCTGGAAGGTTGTTCCACGTGAAGCCGGGTGGATTTAAGGCCGGCTGGGAATGTGAAGCCGGGTGGATTTAAAGCAGGCTGGGAATTCCTCGCGCCTTTCGCCTCGTTCTCTGCCGCTTGTGCTCACCGCGGTTCTGGAGCGCCGCGTGGAGCGGGATGGAAAGCGGCGATTTGGCTCCGATGTGATGATCTCGGGGCTTTTTATGGCGAGGGAGGTGTCAGCAACTGCTTGGGAACAGCAAGGAGCCTGTGCTAGCCGAGTCCTTTTGAACATGTTTGTCTGGAGACGGTTAATGAGCAATGTGGTGTAATTAAGCTTCAGGATTAAGATGGAGATGAGTTGCGCTGCGTTTTGGAGCTGTCTATTTTCAGGCTGGCTGTACGCCCCTTCAGCACGCTTCGTTTCTCTGCTGGCAAGTCCCTCCCTGAGCGAGCAGGCTGCATTCTCGCCCTTTTGGCCATTTCAGCGATCAGTTGGAGATGGTCCCTCCCAGAACGGAACAGCCCTTCGTCCTGATGTGCACAGAGTTGCTCTTGGCACGAACGTGGGCTGGGCTGGGTGACCTGAGGCACCTCTCGGCCCTGTTTTCTTAGCCCAGTTTGCTTGTGTCACCCGTCACTCTGACCCAGCTGGGCACAGAGAATACTCTGGAAACGAGTCACAGGCAGCAGAGCTGGGTAACCGATGGTTTCCCTATTTTGGGAACAAGGCCGCATCTCGATCGTCTCCTGATGAACTCTGTGGCAAAGCCTCTCACCAGAAATAGAATTAGAGAANAACTGGGGAGCCCAGCACTGGATCCAGTATTCCAGGTGTGGTCTCACTGGGACAGAGCAGAGGAGGAGGAGAACCTCCCTCGACCTGCTTCTCTGCCCTGGTGAATACAGCGAGGGCCTCGGCACGGGACGGAGAATGGACCCACCCCACTGGGATTTCAGCAGATGGGCTGTAGGCTGGGAAAGAAGCAATTTCTGGTCCCCCGTTCCCCATTTACTGCCTCTTTGGGATGGTAGATTTCAGTAGAAGGGCTGTAGGCCGGGCAAGAAGCGATTTCTGGTCCACGTTCCCCATTTGCTATCTCCTTGTTGCAACCGCAGGAAGAAAACCGAAGCGCCTGTGACGTCAGCGCAGGGTGACACAAGCCAGGGCTTGGGGAAAAGACCACAACCCGCAGAGGTGGAATCTTTGGATCCGAAAAGCACGAGAGGGAATCAAACCCTCACCCTTCTTCCTAAATCCCGTGCCCTCTTCAGCCGGCAGCCGGCCGAGCGGCGCTTCGCCTTCTCCCCGCTCCCCCGGCGCGCTCCTCCCCGGCTCGGCGAAACGATATTATATCTCAGTAACCCGTGCCTTTGATTCGTGATTGTGCCTCCACTTTGCCGAGTTCTGAAAGGAATTGGAGAGGTTATTAATGACACGCGGTGATCACACACCAAGTTAAAGCCTCTCGCTAAGTGAAATTCGAGGGGGAAAGCAGCCAGCTTTTCAATATTTCGCAGAAACGCTTTGTGTCTCTTTTCATTTGCAGCCAGACAGTTGCAAATTACATAAAATTGCTCCTGAAGAAGAAGGGGAAGAAGAATAGAGGGAGGAAGCGGAGGGGGTGGGGAGAGGTTTAAAAAAGTAATTCTTCTGGCAAGGTACAGTTACAGTTTTATTTCTACGGAGAACAAAGGCGGGCTTGCTGAAAGGTAGGCAAGTAAGTGGCAGAAATTGGTATCGATCCAAGACGGGAGTAGCAGGGGCAGTTTTAAGAGCGGTGACGGGGGTACTGAAACGTGGCCGCATCGGGGGGAGAGCTCCCGGACGCGGTGCCGGCTTGGGAACGCGGGGACACGGGAATGGAAAATTACAGAGAGCGAGAGGCTCTGCGAATGCACCAGGGGTTGAGACGCCGCAGCAGGAACTCGGACTCGGTTGGGCACGAAGCTTAACGCAGAGACTCGGCGGAGCTCGAGCGGAGGGCGTCCCTGGGGGCAGGTTGGCTCCTGGGATGAGGGAGCGGGATGGCCGTGGGCCATCTGCCGGGATCTCCGGTCTCTCGATGATGTAAGAGAACCCAGGGGGGGTTGGTAGAGAGGTCGAAGCGTCTCATTCGTTCCAAAAAGGTGTGGATGCGGCGCTGTCAGGACGTGTTTAGGGGTGGTGATAATGTCTAGTAGGTGGTTGGACTTGATGGTCTTGGAGGTTGTCTCCAACCGTATTGATTCGCTGATTCTCCTCTCCCCTCTCTCTTGGGTGAGAAGTGGTGTGGAGCCAGCCTGGAGCAGCATTTCTAGAAGTTTCTTCGTGCGAACTCTGCAGGACGGTGTAGCTGGTGAAGCTGGGAGACCTGTGGAGCGGCAGCGTTGGGGGCCTGAGCGTTTGGTTGGAAGGTACTGGGTTAAAGCAGCCCCTGGCCAAGGAGCACCAGAAGGGCCTGTTCACTGCGGAGAGAACTGGAGAAGCTTGTGCTGGTGGGGGGTTGGCTGAAGGGGCTGCGACTTTTGTCTCCCAGAGCTGGCCTGTTTCCTGCTGAGCTCCTGGCGTGTGCTCGTGGACCCACAGAGACCTTCATCTTTACCAGGGGAAGGTTTAGGTTGGATATCAGGAAAGACTTCTTCCCTAAAACGGTTGTCGAGTCCTGGCACAGGCTGCCCAGGGAAGTGGCGGAGTCACCATCCCTAGATGTGTTCAAAAGTAGATGGTGATGCTGAGGGACGTGCTTGAGCAGTGGACTTTTAGAGTTAGGTTGGTGGTTGGACATAATCTTGAAGGTCTTTTCCGACCTAAACAATTCCCTGATTCTATGGTCTTTGCAAAGGCACCCCCACTCCTGAGCATGACTCTCCGTTCCCATCTCCCCAGTGTCCTTTGGCAGCTGTTCCTACACCCAGGTGCTTGTGGACGTGGGTATAAAATGACAGAATAAGCTGGAAGAGGCCTCTGGGATCTGTGCTCGAACCCGGCTCAGATCGGGGCCAACTGCATGAGATCACTGAGGACTTTCTCCAAATGAATCTTGATCATCTCCAAGGAGATCCCACAATCCCTCTGGGCCTCTCTTCCAGTCTGTGAGCACCCCGAAACTGGAATAGTTGGGCTGCTGGGACCCATAACTTCTGTTGTTTACCCCAGGGAAGAGATGGCTCGGGGGATCCTTGCGGTGCCACGGGACTCGGGCCCATTTTCGGCGGATTTTCCCATGGGCTCGTTGTTATCGCAGGACAGGAACAGGGTCACTTGGCCCATGTGCAGCAGCTGGGCCAGAGGGTCCATCTGCTTGGCCCGGCCTTGGCCACCAAAGCGTGTTCAGTTAGCAGAGACCTCTTTTCCTGGCTGCTGTAATTAACCTGCCATGGGAGTAGAAGAGGTGGAGACACCGGCTGCCTTGAGGAACTACCGGTAACCCCCCACTGTCCAATCCAGAGCCAGCCCCCGAACCTTCCTGCACATCTGTGAGGTCTTTGAAGCTTTCTGCAGACCTGGCTAGTTGTCACCTCAGGTGTCCTGTCCCTTTGCTGGGGTCCTTGGAGGCTTCCACGTGTGCGTGGAGGTTCCCACCTGAGCGTGTTCACTGGACTTGGGTTACGAGACCCTGTCTCTGCTGGAGCAGGATCCTGTCCCTGATGCAGGACTGTGGGCCTGAGCACCAAGCTGTGCCTGGGTCCTCAGGCCCGTGCCTTTCTGGTGGCCAGAATGATCTCTTGTGGTCTTGACCGACTTGCTTAGAGGAGCTTTCGGAGTTGTCAGTTCCTTCAGCTCTGTCTTGCAAGAGTGGGGAGGAGCAGGAGGAGCTTTGGGGCCAGCTGCTCCTCTTCTCTGCACTGCTAAAAAGCTCCTGTGAAACCAGAAGCGTACCTGCCTCAGTTTGGCCCAGGATTGTTCTTCCCGTTGCCTCTGGGGGAAGCTTGTCCTAGCACCTGTAGAAAAGGCCTTGAAAAAACCACCACTTTCCTCTTCTCACCTCAAAGCTCTTTTGCCCTTCAGTGGCACTAATCCCAAGCGACACGAGGAGATCGGGGCCACCGGGAAGAAGCTCCTGTAATGTCCTCCTTGCCGCAGCGCCTGGAACATCAAAGCAAGAGCCTTCTGAGGAGCGAGCGACCAGGGAGTCTTGAGAGACCACGCTTCACCGTGCCCCTCAACCAGTCACGTCCGCGGTCGGGGCTGCGATCGCCCCGTTGGGCCGGCCTCCCGCCGCTCGGCTGATGTTAACGCGCGGTAATGGTGCTGTCACTTCCACCGAGCCGCCGGGGAGAGACAAAAAGCTTTCTGAGTCACGGCGATAAAGCTTCCGCCGGCTGCAGCGGGGCCGGGGCCGTCCGACTGCGTTAAGGGACGAGGGAGGCGGCAGAGGATCCAGGAGGCGACGCGAAGCGAAGGCGGGCGGGTCGCGTTTGTCGGGGCCCCCGCGTCGCTCACGTGTCAGCGGGGAGTTGGAGGTCGCATCCTCGGTGAGGAGCGGGGAGTCGCATCCCTGCTCTGCCCGATTTGCTCGCTGTGCCGGGGGTAAGGAAAAGACCTCCCAAAGAAACTTTTGGGAGATGAGCTGGAGTTTGAGTCCCCTTCGTGGGGACGTTGGGTGAAGCCTTCCAACAATCTTTGCTGGTGCAAAAAAAAAAGTCCATGGTTTGCACTCTGGCCTTTGCATCCCGCTCCTGCCGCAGGTTTCTTGCGTGCCCTTCAACATCACGTGCCTTGATTCCTCCGCCTGGACCGCGGTGCTCACCGTTATCCTTGGCTCCCTGCCAACGCCATCGGATGGGGTGAAGCCGTAAGCCGCCTTCGGAGCTCGCGCCGGCACGGCGCTCGGCGCTAACGTTGCTCACGTTTCTGCGGGAGGCGACTCCCCTTTCTCAGGGAGGAGGATGGTTCCTCTGGATAGGACCGAGGGACCCAGAGACGTCGGTGGAAAGATGCAAGCGGGAGGCTGGAGCGCTGGGCCTGGCCCCAATCCATCGCTGCTTGCGTTCCCCACCAGAAACGGCATCCGACCGAGCGGAGCAGCGGTTGGATTTTACGTGCTCCTCACAGCTCCAAGTGGTTGTGATCATTCAGGCAGGACGTTTTTCACTGGCCAGAAGAAGACCAGCCCACAATTTGCAAAGCTTCCGAGCCCAGGACCTATTTCTGCCAACAGCCTCGGATGCCTTTTTGGCTCCCGACGTCGCCGAGGAGCCAGCCTGGGTTGTGCGCTTCCAACTCTCTGCCTCTGACCTTCTCAGCGCTCTGAGCTTCCCCTGCATTGCCCCTGAGGGGCTATTTTACATCCCTTCCTCCTAATTAATAGCGAGCCTTGCCCTGCCCTCCCAGGGGGCTTTCTCCCTCCAGCCAGCTTGTGCGGTTCGAAAGCTGAGGAAGCAAGAGGCCACCGCTCCTCGCTGGAGACCACGGCTACCACCAGGTTGCCGCTCGCGCTGAGCATCCGTGGAAATGTGAGGAGGGGCCTTTTGGGATGCGGTGAGAGAAACGGGATGCTGTTTGGCCTTGGTGAAACCAACAGCAAAGCTTCCTCTGGTTTTTTGGAGGGCGGGCAGTTGTCCTCTCTGTGCATTGGGTTCCTGGAGGAGACTGAGCTCTTTGTTTAGGATCCCCTCAGGGACACTTCTCAAGGCCTTACAACCTTGAGCCGAGCGGGGGCTCTCTGCCTTCAGAGGCTCACACCTCTGCTTGAGAGGCCTTTGATATTTCGTTCGTCTTTTCTGGCAACGTCGGGACTAGAAGGATTCAGGGGGTGGTGTCCTGTTTGTGGAAGGCTTTGGGTGCCCAGTTCTCTCCTCTGCCTCAGCTGGGAGACCTCCCGCTCCAGGAAGCAGCAGGCAGAGAATCCTGCTTTTCTCCAAACCTCGGCCTCTGGACAAATTTTTCACGGCTCTTGTTTTCTCCTCCTTACCCACATCTTCCAGAGCAGATGAAACCCATCCCTAGGGCAGTGGGAGGCTCTCAAAGCCACTGGAGCTCGCGAGATCTCTGGAAAAGGGCTCGAGGACCGAGGCTTTGGTCCTCGAGCCCTTTTCCAATCTCATCCCAGGCAACCCCCAGACGCCGCTTCCAGCGCTAACCCCACGTCACCGGGCCGGCATCGCTGCGGGCACCTCCGCCCCTCCGTGGGGCTGTCATCCTGCTGGTGAGGGGGTGACCCCTCCGTGGGGTGCGGTTCGCCCCACGGTGATGGGTTTGGGAGGACCGGCCGTGGGTTCCGGGGTCTCAGGGGCAGGACCCGCAGCGCCCGGAGAAGTCCCCGGGATGGGAGGAAGGAAAGGGGTGGACAGATGGGGAGAGGGGGGCCCCCTCCCCAGAGATCATATCAAAATGTCTCTTTTGTGCAAAGCGGAGGGAATGCCCCCAAGAGCTGGTTTCCATGGCGACCACAAATGTCAGGTTCCATGTGGTGAATAACCGTTTCCATGACAACACCTCCTTTACCCTAGGTGCTGGGAGCTGGAGTGACAGCGCTGTTGGGGGAGGGGACAGGGAGATGTCCTCAGGTACTTAACCCCCCCCTCAATCCCTTCCCTCGCCCCCCCCCCCCATCCTTTCCGGCTCCTTGCCCCGAGCCCTCAGCCCCAGCATCCCTGGGTGGCTCCTTGCTCACGTGGGGGTGTGATGCTCTTGGCTTCCACAGCATCCATCCATCCATCCTTCCCTCCCTCCCTGCCTCCCTCCCTCCCTTCCCCCGTATGGATTTGCTCCTCACAGAAGCCGAGCTCCGAATCCGTCCCTCCAGCTCCCTCCCCATCTGTTTCCCTTAATCCTGGGTTTGCATCCTGGCGAGAAACAAAGCTATTCCTCAGCGCCGGGGGAGCGGTGGGGAGCGAGGTGACCAGCTGCCCCTCTTGGCTCCGCACCGAGCCCGCTCTTCCCAGCGCACATCTGGACCTCCTGCCCTCTCTCTCT
>VWZK01005215.1:0-47608 GCA_013396935.1 Baryphthengus martii | reverse complement strand
TTTATTTATTTTATTTTATTTTATTTTATCCCACGCCATTCTAACAAGAGTAAAAAAAGAAAAATCATAAATGAACAAGCCATCTGGTTAACTGCTCTCATTCTTTTGCTTTATTCATGCTCAATTAAAGGTAAAGTGTTCAGACAATAATACAATTATGTCAAACATTTAGACAATAGCTCCTCTTGAGTTGAGAGAAATATTTTTATGGACTGGTATCCAAAGCAGAGATTAATTCATTTTTATTTGCAGCTATGTGTTGTATTCTCCTGGTTTCGTGCAGCAATAAAAATCAGTAAGCTATATATTCCACATTTTAGTATTCTTACTTTATAAATCATGACTAGTTGATAACATTGTGAATTCAGCTTTGTCCTTGTCTACACTACTTAAAAAGTATTGATCAACATCATGTTAGTTAATTTTACTGCCAAGATCATGTTCTAGGAGCATAAATTCTCACAGGGAAGACAAAGGTCTTTACAAATAACTGTGAAGACACAAACAACACAGAACAACTCCTGTAAATAGTGGGGGGGGAATGCTGTTGTGATAAATGACTATAAAAACTTAAAAAATGTTACAAAAGGGAACTGCACATATGTGCTGGATTTCAAATAAATAATTTATTCTGACATTATTTATAACCAATGTTATTAGTTTCCACAAATGCTCCTGAGCTATTTTCTATCTGTGAGAATGCTGTCTGAAAGTTTCACAAACACTTTCGAAAATGCATTTCTTCAAAGATCCTTGACAGAAGAGATAGTGTAAACACTTTAAAGTAACTTTGATTTCTTTCCTCTTTATAAATTAGATTGTGGTCAGAACAGGGAGCAGAAACAATTCTCTATAATGCAAGCAAGTACTTTTGCTGTTGTTAAATAAATAGCCTGATAATCTCAGGATAATTTGTGCAACCCAAGGCTTCAACACTGATGCATACACCTAAAAAAGGTTATGGTTCTCCCTACTACTTTGTGGCGTGAGAACATTAGCCCTTTTGAAACACAGTGTGTCAATCAATAGACTGAAATAAGTTAGCATAAAGAGTTTGTTGTCGGTTATGAATAATGAACCTGATTTTTAATTAAGCCTTTTGATAAATAATTTCTAAAAAAAGAAAAAAAATCTTCACTGTATTGCTTATTCTGGATGGTTCACAGTGTTAAATATTCTTTGAATAGGTGTTTCCTGCTTACTAGTTCTCCTTATTAGGAAAATACATGTTAGTATAAAGCAGTATGGAGAATTAGAAAATACATATCTAATTTGTTTTCCCATACATTTTGTTTTAAATATCTGATACTGTATTGAAATAGATATTGTATTAAAATAACACATGTTAAAAATTATATTTACGTTGACTCAATATTTGTTCCAATCCATCCAGTGTTTGGGATTTTTTTTCTGGAAACCAAAAGAAGTAATCTTTTATCATTCACATCATCTAGGCATCTATTCATGACCTTGAAGAAATTACATTTTCAATTGGAAATATATGTTCCATATAATGTTTAGCTGATAAATCACATTATTCGGGGAAAAGAAAAATTCTTCTGTTTGCAAGCAACAAGAACAAAATAACATGTCTGACCATTTGTATAACACTTCAAATGCCTGAAGATCAAGTGCCATAGAATGTTGATTAATAAATCAACATGTAGGAAGAACTGAAACATTGTGATAACATTGCAGATATTAGGAAAAATCCGTTCTGTTATCAGTCTGCTGTGAAACAGGATATTCACAGCTAAACAAATTCCTTATCCAGAAGAGATTACCTTGAGCATCCAGTTCACTTTTCTCAGAATGATTCCAGAAAGAAAAAAGAACATGTAACAAAATCGTATTTTAGAGCATATCATAAATACTAGCACACGAAAACAGTTAATTGTGCTAATTCCATTGCTAGAAATGTGTCTTTTTTTCATGGCTACATTTATCTAAACACAAAAATCAGGGAATAAAAGCCCTAAGGTTAGGGTTAGGAACTGAGAGTCGCCTCTTCAATGCTACATTTCACCTGCATGGAGACTCTTGATCCTTGGTAGGGACATCAGTCAAGGTCACATTTCTGGGACTGAGAGTTCTTACATGGAGGGCTAAGTGAATATTAAGATGCTGTAAGGTTGCACCCGTGGGTGATTATCTAGCACAAGCATAATATTTAGTGTACATTTTAGTCTGTTAAAGTGTATTCTTGCTTTTAAGTGGTAATAATATCTTCTTCTATTGTATCCCTGAAAACCTGTATTAGTGGCGTATTAGATCTGTGAGTGAAGTTCTGATAACATGCTTGTTTGAGCCTTGCACTTAAACCTGTGAGTAAAGTTCAATAAATCATTTGCTTGAACCTTGCAGTCTAGTCTCCTTTTGCCACAGCATCCCTGCTGTTCAACCGCACAACATAATCAAGGTATGAGATCCACACTTACACTAACAAGTAAGAGGCAGACCTACTATAACAATTTGGCACCTCCATTAGAAATATAATTGTTAGTCTTTGTTCTGATTGTGTGATCTTGCATTTTGCCATTTATGACTAATCAACTGGGAATGTCATATCCCTGTATAAGAGGAATACAATCTCAGTATTATTGACTACCCCAATAGTGTTTGTTTTGCCGATTGTAATTGCTGAGAATTTATACAGTCTGTGTTGTTGATATAACTATGTAACAAATTTATTTAGTGTTCCTTGTTGCAAGGAAATAGTTTAGAAAGCTCTAAAATGTTATTTTAATTTGTGGTCATTCATTCTCAACAAGTAGGTTTACCAATTCAAAATATTTTTTCATAAGCCTCTAACAGAGACATATATTACTATATCATCACAAAATCATTAGTCATTGTTGCATGCCCTTTATTCAAATACTACATTCTAAAAGGATAGCATAAAAAGAAACTCTATTTTTGAGAGAAGCAGTGGGACCAATTTAACAAGTGATTGTAGAAATACAGTCAGGGAAAAAAAAAAAAAAAAAAAAAGAAAAAGATGATTCAGCTCAGAAAAGTACAAGGTTATACATCTAGGGAGAAACAATCCAGAATCAGATTTTGTACAGAAGAAATATTGAGACTAAGAATGCTTAAAAAGATGTAAGGACAGTAGCATACAGAGTATCTTGTACAACTTTTGTATTGTATTGACATAATCAATAAAGCAAATCAATTTAACAAAGCTGCAAAGATCAGGAAATGTTTATTGAATCTTAATATAGTCTAGTGAGGCATACTTTCCCAAAATAATCCTCAGGGCAGCATTTCTGTGATGCAGAGAGCGCTGACTTAGACATTGACATTTCACTCTTTAATTTTGCAGATTTCTTACGTAAAACAAACAAAAAAACACACTATGAACGGCATCACAATTTCACCGAAGAGGCAACTGTCCACAAGGTATTTTTAAAAATCCATTACTGGATACCTGGATAAGAAGAAAAACATCACAATTTGTAGAGTGATTTCAAGTAAAGCTGAAAGTGGAATAAACTAACGCTTTAAGTGAACAAAACAGTTTATCCAAAAGTTTTACCCTTGAAACAGCTGTGCCTGTATTTTTCATATGAAGGGTCAGTATTTTCCCACACATTTTTCATCTCTTTGCAGTAAGGTAGCATAAAATGGCATCCTTGTTTGTTCCTCAAAATCTTAGTTACAATAAATCAGTATTTTCTCAAAAAAATTTTTTATGTAAATTCATGAACAGCTCCACTTTTAATCTGTTTGTATACATAGTGGGCATATGTAAGGAATACATATGCCCTGAGAAAACTCTGAGATAGGAATAAAGCTTTTCCTCCTATATTTGGTATTTGTGTCTTACCTAGTTAGTGCTGATCAGAGGACCACCGCAGCCACCTTCTCCACTTCCTTTGGTAAATCTCCTATGCCATGTCCCTCACCTCCCTTGGTGAATTTGAATATGGAAGCCATTCAACTTAAGCAATATTTTAAGACTAGATTAGATGCTAGGCCTGGTAAATACAGGATAATTATTTTGTTGTTGTTTTTTTCTTAAATTAGATTATTTCTCTGACGACTTGTGCGATGTTAATATCCCTTTGCACTGGATGCTGTGCAAAGATATTCAACTAGAACTTGGCAAATGTAGACGTGAGTGAATATTAACAGCTTTCATTTACTTATCAGCATTGTGAGTATTCAAAACACTTTGATTTGAATGCAAACTGTATTTTAGCCAAACTAAAATCAAATATATGCAATCATGTTTTTATGTGAAGGAAAGAAAAGCACTATAAGCATGCATTTTATTTTATTATTTTATTTTATGTGATTACATAAATCTTGAGAGCTGGAAAAGTGCAATTACTTAAAAGTTAGAGACTGGTTAAACCTACAGAAATAATTTCTGTGTCTGTTCAAGTACACTGTATTCACCACTTTCATGGAACATTTTTGGATAATTTACCATTATTTAAATGGATTATATATGAATTCTTTTGAAATGCCCTTAAAGAAGTCAAAAATGACATGTAGGCAAATAAAGAAAACTTCAAAATGAATGATATAGCATCACAACATGATGGCATAACTAAAATACAGCTGTCAAAAATCTGGTCAAATAAACTTGTATCTTTCTGTGACACATACAAATATACAATAATTCAGATAAAACTAGACCTTACTGAACATGGTAATTAAATACATATTTATATAATAACATCTTTTTTTATTTGATTCTTATACATTCGTATTTATTTTCTGAACTGATCTAACCAATTATAATTATTGTAATTGATTGCAGACAAAAGACTTGAAAATAGCAAAGATAAATAGCCCTCTTACCAAATCAAAGGAATTGTAGTGGAAATATAGATTATATGAAAAAGAAGATGAAGACACAAATCTCCTAAAGGAATAATCAATACTGTTGATATCAGAATAAATGGAATGACAGTGGAACCACAGTCCCACTAATAGACGAATTTCCAACAACTTACTCCCTAGGAAGTGTAGTAGTATCAATATTCTCAAAAAGTGATTTTCCAAACAACAACTTCATGTGATGAATGAAGTGGCTTTCACTTAAAAAGATTTTTATTTAATAAAAGGAAGAAAAATGAAAAAAAAAAAAAACAACCACAATAATAAAATTATATAGAGGTCAAATTTTTTGGACACACTGAGATATATGTGTCATGACATTGCTTTCAATATACACTGATGCAAGGAAAAGTAAAAAAGAAACTGCACAAGACTATGTAAGGAGTAGTTCTTTAGAAGTTATTAACACGGCAAATGTACTTTCTGTAGAGAAAGAAATTACTATGAAGGAAGAAAGAAAGGAAAGGAAAAATGTTTTGGGTATTGCACCCAAATTTTTGCTGCCATTCTTCTTCAGGCAAAATTTTCACTGATTTCAGTAGTAATTTTGATATTGTGAGTATAGCAAGCATTCCTGCTACACAAGTGAGTCACACAGGAAAAATGAAAAGCTGCAGCCCCAAGCTGATAAAGTACAAGGAGTGAGATGTGAAATATATGTAAGCCTTTCCTCTTTAAAATTACTGTTATCGCTGCTTTGCTAGGACAGCTTGCTTGCTTTTTCTCGATCTGCCATCTTCAGACGTAATTAGAATCTCCTTTTGTTTAACTAAAAGCATGTTAAAAAGATATACAGAAATGTTATTAAATGCATTCAGGCTATAACTGCTTGAAGTCATTCGCAATAAAAGTAGTTCGATCTCATGTCCAGTTTTAGGCATTACTTCTTCAGTAGATGTTGTTATTCACCCTTATTTTCAGTTTTTGCTATATTCTTCTGAAATTTAAACATATAATCTAGATTACCAGGGTAGATGAACATTTTATCATCAAACATTTCTGCCAGAGCAAAAGGTTTTCAAGCTTAAATGATCTCAAGCTTATAAAAGTTCATCAGTCATTGAAATCTCAATTGAAACTTTCATTGAAAAAAATTCAATCTTAGCTGGTAACTCTGCGTTTAAAAGGTGTTTCAGTGTGTTGCACAAAGAAACAAAGAGATAGGGTTACCAGTTCCAAATAGAAATGCTACATACTGTATCAATAATTCTGCTTAATTCTATCCATTTTGTAGCCTTCCTCTCTTGAACATGTATTTTTGTAGAAGCCTGTGACAATTTTAGCAAAGATCCCCTTCCCAGCAATGCTGCAAAAGGCATCTTACTACAAATGCCATCCAGAAGACAGGCCGTGGGTCCACCAAATCGACAGTATCATTACCCAGTGCACTGCAGCTCAAAAGCATAATTGGAGAGGTCTATTAAGCCCAGGCAAACCAATGTATATCCTTACTAAACCAGAAATTATTTTACATAGCATAAAACAAGTGTTCTAAATTTTACCTTCTTTCTATGAGAGACTGAAGACTAAATTGCAGGTAAAACACAGGAACATTTAATTCCAGAGTACGATCATTGATGCATGACAGATCTCGTAATACAAATGTCTAACCTCTGCTAACAAAGTTGAAAAAAGGCTCAGTTATTAATAAACCTTTAAAAATGACAAAAGCTTGATAAATGTAACTTTTACTATGATAGTAAACATGATAGCATTGTGTACTTAATCTTAAACCTTCCTAACTTGCAAGCAAATTGATAAAACACAATCTGTCTTAGTACTAAGGTCAGACACAACAGGGATCTCTGATTCACTGCCAACATTGAAAATGTAAACAGTAAACTGCTGAACTGCCAGGACTATAATATTTGATTCTCTATGTTTCATATGATTGCCTTTAGTAATAATAGGTACACGGTAGTACTTTAACTTCTAATAGTGTCAGAAAATCTGTTTGCAGAACAGTACAGTAAAGAAAGAACTCAAAACAGACTGTAAAATCTTCATGTTAAAAGATACTTGATTTCCTACTTCATTGCTACTCACAAGGTATTACTGTGGTGAGCCACTTCAGCACTGCTCCAGGGCAACCAAGATGTCAGGCATCAGACTACCATGAAAGTACAGGCTGTGGCCACTGAATATCACTTTTTATATCACTTCAAAATGACATTAGGCTTGTACTGGGCTTGAAGCAGGTGATAAAATATGACAGAGCAGATCCCAAGACAGCAGAGGACAGCAGAAATGTCCTGCTACTCCCAGCAAAGCAGAGGGAGAAACTCCTCCACCAAGGGCACCTTCTCTCCTGCCAGGCCCCTCTGAGGACAACTGAGATAACCACAGAGAGAGGGGTGGAAAAGTATTTTTCATACAGGTTGGAATTGTGTTATTAATGATCTAAGTCATTAATCTGGACTGCAAGTATATCATATGCACTAACTATAAATTCTGGGTTTATAGTGTGTTCTCTCTGCCAGTGGGAAGGTTTTGAGTGCGATAGTATCTATGTTCAATTTGATATAGGTATCAATCTCCCCAAAATACAAAGCTTACCTAGCTGTGAGGAAAGTACAATCTATCGTATAATAGAAACACATGGTATTTTTTATATTATTTCTGTTTATAATATAGCATCAAAGTGGACTTCTTAAATGATCTTTAAGGAAGAGAGAATCTAAGTTTTCTTATAAGTTCTAATTAATTTTCTTCAGAAGACAGCTTACAAGAAAGCTGGAGAGAGACTGTTTACAAAGGCATGTAGCAATAGGACAAGCGTAATGGTTTTAAACTACAGAAGGGTAGATTTAGATTGGACATTAGAGAGATGTTCTTTACTATGAAGGTGGTGGAACACTGGAACAGGTTGCCCAGGGACATGCTAGAGGACCCATCCCTGGAGATATTCAAGGTCAGGCTTGATGAGGCTTTGAGCAACTTGATCTAGTTGAGGATGTCCCTGCTCACTGCAGGGAAGTTGGACTAAATGACTTTTGGACGTCCCTTCCAACCTGGAGAATTCTATGATTCTAAGATTCTATGATAATCAGAATTTCTAGTGTTAGATACAGAAAGGAATGTAAGTAACTAGCACCCCCTTGATTCCTTAGAGAGACATTACACCAAATAATTTATGGGTACTATTTCCTCTCTTCATTTCTGTCCAGAAAAATCGTAGTTTGATTGCTTAACTCCAGAGGATCCACTCAAGGAGAGACAAAATAGTACCCTCTACCCTTCATTGTTTTATGATGTCACTTCTTGTTGTTTACTGTTGAAAATGATACTCCATTTACTTTGCATTACCACAGTATAATTCTCAATGGTGTTTTCACTATTTCATGTCCTAAACGAGCTCCTACTCCTATGTGGCTCTGCTAGTAAATTTGGCCTCAGGAGGAAAGTAATTGAATTATTTTCCTGTTAAATTTATAAGCGAGAGACAAATCTCCAGCTAGACTGCAGCACTCAGCACAAATATGACAGGGATTTATTTCTTCTAGGGAATCTTCACGGTGGCATTTGAATCTAATCAGATTCACTAGAATATCTAACTTGACCTCGGTATAATTTTTCTTTGTGACACAAATGCTCCTTTAAGAGCCACTTGTCCCCAGAAAAGTCTTGTTAAAAAAAATACAATAGTAAAAAATTATTCTTCAGACTTTGAGAGAGCATTTGGCAATTTATATGAAAATAAATTAATTGTTAATAAAATTAAATGTCTCCAGGAAATACAAGTCATTATAAACGTAATTAAGAGCTGTCAAAAAATGGCTTGTCAGAAAACAAAAGCTGACAGATTCAGAAATAATTTTTGGTATTAAATGTCCTTTTGCATTTTTTTTTTTTTTCAGATCTACTGAAAAGTTGCAGAAAAATGTCTAGTAGTGCACCTTTTAGGCAAATCTAATATATGTTTTTATATGATTGGTCTAGACTAAGTATAAAAGAACTAAACAGCAGCCATATAAACAGTTTGGCTTGGGAATATATTGCATGATATTTAATTTACAGAAAATAATACTGAAATTCAGTGATATATTTAACTTGAATAAAGATGGAAGTCTCTAGTCCTAATGAACATATTAGAAATACTGGTCTCTATTGAAAAAAAACAAGTTTGAGAACAGCAAACGGATTTTGGCAAAAAAATCTTAGTCATCAAAGTAATTTTTTAAATCTTTTGATGTCAATGCAAATATATTTGATCATCCTCGTGGCCCTTCTCTGGACCCTCTCCAGCCTGTCCACATATATTTTTGTGTAGCGGGAAACAAAACTGAACATGGTACTCAAGGTATGGTCTGACCAGTGCTGAGTGGGACAACGCCTTCTTCATCTCTGCTGGTGATGCTCTTGTTAATGCAGCCCATCATCCTGTTGGCTTTCTTTGTCACTGCAGCACTGCAGTCACTGTCATGTTGAGCCTGCTGTCCACCAACACCCCCAGGTCCGTCTCTACTGGGCTGCTCTCCAGCCAGGTGGATTCCAATCTGAGCTGCATTCATAGGTTGTGTGTTCCCAGGTGCAAGACCTTACACTTGTCCCCATTGAATTTCATAAGTTTTCTGCTAGCCCACTCCTTCAGCCTGCCCAGATCTTCCTGGAGGGTGGGTCTCCCTTCTGGAGTGTCAACTTCCCCACTCATTTTGGTGTCATCTGCAAACTTTATCAGGGTGCTCTTGATCCCTACGTCCAGACAATTTATGAAGATATTAAACAGCATTGGGCCCAATATTGATCTCTGGGGGACCTCATTTGTGACTTAAGAAGGAACTATTTACTAGCACCCTCTGGGTACAGCCTGACATCCAGTTCCCCACCCACTGCACAGATCACTTGTCTAAGTTGAAATGTGTCAGTTTCTCAAGAAGGAGGCTGTGGCAAACTGTGTCAAAAGACGTGGAGAAGTCCAGGTATCAATGTCCACCGCTCACCCTGCATCAACCTAGTGGGTTACTTTGTCATAGAAGACGATCAGATTTGTCAAGCATGATCTGCGCCTGGTGAATCCATGTTGGCTTTTCCCAATCACATCTTTCAATTTACAAAATGTGACCCGTCAGTTTAAAAAACTTGATCCTGCAAGATATCTGAGGGTGAACTAGAAAACTTGTCAGTGATTTCAAGCATAAATTATCCTTACTTAAATCAACTCCCACTCCTTGCTTTCCAACTCCCACTAAATTAGTGTCAATTTACTACTACATCCCTCTTGCCAGTTTTATGATTTTGAATTTTGAGTTAATTTTATTTGTTAAATGCATGAATAACACTTCATTTGTACAAAAGTTGTAATAAAAACTACAAGAAATAGGAATGGAATACTAATAAAAATCTTGACGTATTCTTTACTTTACCTAATGAACCCAGACATCTCAGTCTGTGATATGAATGAAAAATGATGAAAACCTGTCTACCCATTATATTATACAGTACTATGGCAGCAACCAATTTGTATACAACGATTAATCATTGAGTCATGTATTTATAGTAGTGGACTTATTTTCATAATTTTAAAGCCTTTACTTAATCTGTCAGACAACACCGAATCGAGTACATTTTTGGGAGTATTGGTAAGCTTATGAGAATTAGCAATAGCTTGTGGGAATCTTTGTTCTTTAATCAGCAGGTTAGATCTCTAGTGACCAAAGGCCTTTTTGGTGGCTTATAGAAATAAATTCCCTGGTGTTCTTTGGCTGTTTTGAAATAAGCAAAACAGCGGTGGCCTTTGGCATGTTCTAAACAGGTCACAAAAAATACAAGTTTTTTCTTGCCAGCTTTCTAAATAGACTACAACTTAAACACTCCCATAGCAGTGTGAGTCAGATCTGCTGAATAAAACCAACACATCACAATGTAGGTGGTTTGTGACAGAGGATATACATCTGCTCATACTAATCAAGGCTGCTTTACCTCCCCACACACCTAGTAAATCTGTGCCTACTTGTCATTCGAAGTGTGTTCATGAATAAATAAAAAAATGTAAGCCTTTAGCTGATTACCTGTTAGATTCAGCTGAAGTCAACTACATTTATTTTTGTTTAAGCTTAATAAATAAAAAAAAAATTGATAAAGAGACAACATTATCTTAAAATTAAATTTCTCCTTGAAATTTTTTTTGAAATAACAATTTAAAATTAATTTTTTGGGGCCAGTGGAACAATTGCATTATAACACTTTTCATATGGTATTTTGGTTTGTTCGGTTTTCATACTTTCAAAAATAGAGGCAAATAATTGCTAAATAAGATATAGTAACTTTATGTCATCTGGATGCACCTTTTGCACTAAATATTTAACGTGCGAGAACCTTGCAAGCTGAACACTGAAGACGTGACATGTTTTGAATGGAAACTGTGAAGACGTCTGCCTGTCAAACTTCCTCACTTTGATATTCTCAAAAGAAGATCAATGGCAATCTAAACCATGTTCAGATTTCTAAATGATTTGAATAAAGAAAGACCTTTCTATTGTGTCTTCACCTTTATATTATCAATTTTCTCTCTCTTCTTCTCCACAGTTGTTATATTCTTCTAGCTTATCTGTTTCTATGAAGCTTTCCCTTTTTCCAGACAGCCACATCTTCATACTTCACCAACAGCCTACCTTTTTGCAGAGTTTCAGTCTGTCCCAAATTTCCATATTTTTAGGCCTGTTTAAGTTTCTAGATTACAACTGAGCCCAGTAATTTTGTCATTTCCTCAGCTGGACCTATATCATGATGAAGTTCTAATCCTGAACACTTTAGAATAGCCAGTGATTTTTTGATACATGGCAGCTGTAAAGAATTGAGAAAACACTGGAAAGCTGATCTTAATTAGTATAAATACACATATACACCAGTTTAAGATATATTTTTCCATTTTACTTTTCTGCCTTTAATTTGTTCAATTAATTTCTTTGTCTCAGCTCTATTATATTTATATAGCCAGGTTATAGAATGTTCTGTGACCTTTAATTCAGCAAAAGGTTTCTGAGGTTTGGTGTTATCTTTGATGGTTTATTAGAGAAGCATTAACAGTCAGACTGAGTTCCAGCAGTTTCTTGTAAAGCGTGCTGTGATTTATTGAAGATACCATATAACTGAGAGGCAGAGGCATGACCTTATAACCTGTTTGTAGCTTTTCCTTTTTGTAGCCAGCACTGATTGATCAGTCGGACATAATAGCAAAAGGCAGCTATTTGTCTATGCTACCTACAATTTTGCTCTTTCTTTAGAACAGTGATGGTATGTGCTGGCATAGGTCTCTTTCCTTTCTTTTCCTCTGGTTCTCCAAAAACATACTCAATTCAAATCAAGGCTTTAAATTGACTAATATTGCCCTTAAATCAACCACCCATAATCATAATTTCCTGAACCGTTTTAGTAGTTTTAATGTTCTACATGCCATAAGGAATAAAATGCTGTTCTCCATATTGTAGTTTTTACCTAGATTTTCAATGACAAGATGAACAAACATGAATTGAGGCACTCCTGAAAGACACAGGTATTACATATTCATTATTTGTTTACAGAATAAAAAGTAGATTCAGTAAAGATAATGGCATATTTAAGATCACACAGCTTCTCAATGGGAGTTAAGATTTCTGTCCAAGCCTGTTAGTCCTTTGGACAAAATCCTTTAACAGCTTGAATTTCTTTCTATGACTCTTTGTTTTTAAGGAGTGTGTTCCCCATAGTTGCATGTGCTTCAAACTTTCTGAATACTGCGAATAGGATGTTAACTGTTTAAATTTTTTTTTCACTGTTTATACATTAGTATAGAAGGGAACACCACAAGGTCCTCATTATGAAAGTCATGTCTACATCAACCATGAGATAAAGATTAAAGTTATAAAAAAACTCATATTCTTAACAATTAAGATTGATCCCAGTTGGTGAATTTTAAAATTAGCGTAGAAATTACCAAATATGTAGCTCTCAAACTAATCTGCACAATTAAGGATCTGAATTCACAACACAAGAAACTAAAGGAACTTCTGTAAGTTATTATTGTTATTATTCACTCTGTAAGTTATCTTGTTATTATTCACTCTGGGTAATCATTACACTATGAGAGAATAATAAAATGACCAAATACAGATGTCAAAAATTGCTGTTTAAATGCCACAAAATTTTAACAGATGAGAGCGCATAAGCTGTTTCAGCATCAACCTCTTTAGACACTGAGGTAGCTAGATTCCTGACTAATTTCTATTTTACTAAACCAGAAAGAGTCCACTTTGATTATCAGTGAATGAATCCCTCAGCACTTTCAAGGAACTAAAATTGAAGTTATGAAGGATTACCTTGGTAGAAATGATATATCTGTTATCTAGGCAGGTTATCAGCTTGTATTTGAAACATTCTTACCAATTTGCAAGAAAAGTAATTGGCATTCTAGTACAAATTTTCCTTTTTCTTGGAGAACATATCTCTTTTTTTCCTTTTTTTGTTCTTTCTTTTTCTTCTTTTTTATTTTTTTAACTAGAAAAGCTGTTCAGAAAATATAAATTATTTACAAAATAAACTTCCTATCTCTAAGCATTCAGAACAAAAGTAAAGGATCATGTCTGCATAGAAATGAAGAAGCTGAGTCAGACTGCATAGTAATTCAAAAGTAGGAAAACTACATTTCCTTTTTTTGTAAAGTATGATTGCAGGTCGTGTTTGGAAGGCCCTGACTAGTTTCAATTTTCCCCTGCAGCAAAAAAATAAAATACACAAGAGCATTCCAAATGACAGTGAGAAAACCTTGCATTTTTTCTCAGTGGAAACACTGGAAAACTCATTTTAATGAAGTATACTGTATTTTTGAGTAATAAAAAATTTGATATGGGAAAAATGTCAGCTAGACTTAGTAGCTTTTCCAATTAATCAATAAATCCATATGAAATTTCTTTTGATAGCTTCTCTAAGTGGTAATGACTAAGTTAAATATTAGATCTCCTAATGTTTTTTATTGATTACTTCCATCGTAATGTGTATTATTTGATCTTTTTCGTATATTTTGGGTTTTTTGGGGGGAAGGTGTAAACACATCTGAATATTCAGCAAGTTTGGAAACAATGCAATTTCGCTAATTTTTATATATATGTATATAAATATATGTATCAGCCACTAAGTCTGTGACTCAAAAATGTGCTGAACAAAGGAAGTTCTTAATTTCTTGACACATGGTATGGGATAGAGTGTTTAAACTTTGTGCTCCTTAGAGATGGCCAAGATCAGAATCTATTAGCAGAGAAATCTCTCTGAGGCAGATAAAGGTAAGTGTTTAGTAGAAGCTACAAAATTATATGAATAAAATGATTTTACTGTACTACAAATTAGTACAACTTCACCAGCTTTAGGCCTTTATTTCATGTGACTTTTGACCTGGCTTTACTGTTTCACAAGGGCAAAGCAGATATGAGATATATACTTCTCATTTACATGAGTGCAACTTAAACAGCTGCTCAACTTTTACTTTCATCAGAACATATTTAAGGCAAGAAAGCAAACACAATAGTTTACACAACTTTCTATACTTTTATAACTTTGTCTATCAAAACCAGAGAAAAATTGTGTTTTCTTTCACACAATGTTGAGTTGTATTCCATCTAAACAAAAATATTTTTCTTCTACTTTGTGTAAGTCAAAATAGTTATACTGACACGGCTCATAGCAACAGCATAAGTTTGAGCAGGTTGAGTCCTCTGTGTCCAAATAATTAAAGCACAAACTAAGAGCATGGTAGGATTGGATTTAGTTTTGTTATTTCTCTGCGTGTAACTCAGTATGAAATTCCTCATATCTGAATGCTTTCAGCCAGCATATTGTACAATATTCAGACAGAATTTCATTATTCGCTTTTATTGGAGCTGTTTTGATTTACATTAAATACTTAAAATATTCATTGAGCTAGTGAAAGAGAATGGAAATAATGCCAATATCATACAATTCTTTTTTTTCTAAGAGTTCATTTTTTTTTTCTGCCTCAAAAGCTTTTATGGGAGGTTTTAAAGGACTTTTCTACATCTGTCATCTGACAGATACCTATCAGAAACAACTTTCTTGTATCTGTACAGATTTTTTAAATGGGATACTGAAACTCCAGGTATGGCCATTTGGCAAGTGAGCCATGTCTGCACAGTTCATCCACTGCACATGAAAATATTGGACTTATTATGAATGCATGACATAGTCGTTCTGCCATTAGTACGTCTGATGCTTCTCAAAAGTGCCAGATGTCCAACACATTCCCAAGCGACTGCACAGATGCACAGTCCACTTGTAAAAAGTAGGTTTACCTAGTCCAGTATTTCCTTCCCTATATTAGCCTTAAAATCTGTTTCATTTTCTTTTAAATAGAGAAAGTATTTGGCAGTATCTCCTGCAACGTAATTTAAGTACTTCACACAACATGAAATGGCATCAGCAGGAGAATCTGTGAAAACCACCTACCCAGAATTCAGAGTTAGGGGACTCACAAGAAGAGTAGGTTCATGTCGTGCAAGCACAGTAAAGAATTGAATTTTGGACACCCATAGCCTAAGGCATTTCTCTCCACATTTAACTTAGGTGAAAGGATTGTTAACCATCCCATTCTATTCTGTTAACCATGACAAGATATTGCAAATGAAATTATCTGGCACATAGAGACAGAATCTGTGAGTAATTCATTATTTACTAAGTCCACATTTTTTTTTCAAGTGTCTTCCAAAAGTAATGCCTAGATCTATACAAGAGTGAAATTGTGGCACAAAATGATACTCTCTACAAGTCTGAGATATGTATACCCTATTTCTCCTAACCAGTACAGTCACATTCCACAACTTTAGCTAACTCCTTTGGTTATTCTGTAATAAAAAGGCCTGATCCTGAAGCTGCCTCCTCTGTTTACTGTTGCTTCATAGGTAACCTATAGATGGCAAGTACGGATTTGCCTAAGCAAAAAAAACTTGGGCACAATGTGATTCTGCAAGATCATGATTAATGTGTGTTTTAACTCACAAGTTTTTGTAGGAATAAATATTCTAAAAATTGCAAAGTACTCCTCAACCTCAGTACAGAGGGCCCTACTTATATTTCTACAATTTTACCGAAACTTACATTTCTATATAGATTTTCCTCAGGTAATAAAGTTGTGAAATTACAGAACATTTTCTACATCACAGATCAGAACACAAATATAGCAGAGCAGAGCTATACTAAAATATTCGATTCAAGAAAACACAATCCTAAAGAGAGTTACAACAAATTAAATAATAAACAAGTAATTGTTGGTTTCTTGTTTCCTAAAAAAAATTCCAATATTTCAAATGACAATAACTTTCTATGCAGCTATACTCACTAGAGTCATTATAAAGGGACAATTGATAGCAAATTGTATTGACAGACCTTGGCTGAATATAATTACCTCAGCTAAGAAAGGTCCTGAATAAAATAATCATGGTATAATAGCATTTCTATTTTACAGCACTCTAGTATCAGAAAAAGAGAAAGCATCACATTTTTAATTAATACATTTTATTGCTTTTGTTTACAATTGCTGTATTATTACACTTA
Source organism: Baryphthengus martii (assembly GCA_013396935.1). Classification (NCBI taxonomy): domain Eukaryota; kingdom Metazoa; phylum Chordata; class Aves; order Coraciiformes; family Momotidae; genus Baryphthengus; species Baryphthengus martii. The sequence goes on along the minus strand of VWZK01005215.1, from coordinate 31,222 downwards.
ATTGGATTTTAGTTTTACAATTAGTATTAAAAGTAATATTAATTATGCAGGAAATGCAGATAAAGCAGCACCTACTTTTTCAATACACTCATTTTGCAAGTTCTTTGTGAAGGTTGCAGACGCTATCCTAAGGCAATAAATTCTTCCATTCAAGCTACATTAAAAAAACAAACAGAGAAACAAGAAATTAAATACTGTATTTTGCAGAACTTTAGGATGAAATACGCCAAGGTGTTTGTAAGTTGAAAGCAGTGACTCTCACAATCACATCATTGACCGTTCAAAAATACAGATACATTCAGCTTTCCTCAGGCCCTTGAAGCACAAAGGTAGAGGAATCCAGTGGTCCACAGGCATCCATTTGCTAAGCATGCATTTGGAGTGGCCCAAAATAAACACGAACCACAAAACTGTGGCAGAACTTCTGTCCTTAACCTGAGCTTTGGGTTGCAGATGGAGCATGTTGCCCATTTAGAATCCCAGGGTTCATTCAGTTCCCTGAGCACAGGCTCCCAGTGTCATCTGTGGTGCCTGAGGGTGTCTCCTTGCTGCCTTCAGCTGCCAAGGAGGGCAAGCATGTGCCTCCCAGAGGTCCAGAGCCATACATACCAGCACTGGGCAGTTGACTTGAATTCTCTTGGGCATTAAAAATGACATGGAGGTTTGTTTGTGGTGACCAAGGTGAGTTTTATCTGTTGGCAGAAATTTGTCAAAATATGTTGAGTTAATTTTCCAGCCACAAGTTTACAGAGTTTCTGGTCCTTTTCCCTTGACTTTGTTTATATTCTATTTAGTGCATGGTTTACATCATCACTTGACCTTTGTCCCTGGTCTTCATTGTGGATTCAAGTACAAAATAACCAGCATGTAATCATCCTGCTCCAGAAGCAGAGCAAGAATTTCATTACAAACCTGGGGAAAAAAAAAAATTCTTTTTAGTTGTCTTTAGAGTTAATATATATGTAAAAATTCTTTATAGTTCTCTTCTGGAATGAAAAAAAAAGAATGAAAAAAAAATATGAAAAAAACCCTCATCTCCGCTATCTAAACCTCTACTGCAGGATTAAAGAGCATATAAAAGTTTTTGTCCCAGTTACTATTCACTTACGCCCTGAGAGCTACCTGGAAGAGGGAGGAGGCCACTGTGTTATCAGAATCATCACAGCTCTGTTCCTGCCACTGAAGTCTTGAAAACATTATTTTTCCATTCCAAAGACTAAGTCTGAATTGCATATCTTAAAAAAAAAAAAAAAAGGGAAAAAAAAAAATCACCTCCTCTGTATTCCTTAGCAAGGAAGTAACAAAGAATCAAAGAGTTTGGCTTTGCTGTCAGAAAACCTCTGCATTTCATACACAGAGCAATCACGAGCACAGCTGAGGCCCAACACATTTATCTTCTTTCTTTCTCTTTTCTTTCTTTCTTTTTTTTTTTTTTTTTTTCTATTTGCTTCAGGAAAAGACTGTCAAGTTCACAAGAGTTAAATGGCCACCAAACCATAATGTGGCTTATCAATCTCAGTGACAGCACTGAAAAGAATCAAGAACATTTCACGCTTAGTGCGGCAACATCTTCAAAATCAATGTGCATGTCTGAAGATAGAGATTTAGAGTCAAGTCAGGAGAGAACTGAAATTCCTTTATGGATATGCATGAAGCATATACACATTATAGGGTTTATTCCATTATATTTTATTGTAATCATGTAATTCCAAAGTATATTTTAGAAAGAGAGGTTTAGAATTAATTTCTTAGACTTTCACAGCTACTTTAAGGCAGGTTCAATTTCTTTTTGTTTGTCTTTTGAATAAATTGCTACGTAAATTTCAAATACAAAACTATGTTATAAATATAATGAGAAAAATGCCCACAAATTGCATTAGCAGGCAGATGTCTGCTAAAAGTCAATATCCAATTATAAATCTTTCATTTAAAATGTCCTTTATTTTTTCCCTCATTGCCATGTATATTGTTTTTTGTCAGTTTTCATAAAGATATTGTATACATGTTTACATTTATATATCTACATGTATATGTATGTAAGTGTTTTATTTTCCATGGTAAATTAGGAATTCACTTTACTTGCTAACTTGAAGTGAAATGCAGGTTAGCTTCAGCTGATAGAAATCCTCACTGTTGGCTACACTGCTTGTATTTTAGGAAAGACGAAAATATTTGCAACTGCTAATGGATGAGTGTAAAAATATCTATTTGAAATTAAAGAATGTTTACACTAGCTAGTGGATTTTAACAATAAAAGGGAAAACAGAGAAACACAACTGATGCAGCTATAATGTGTTCCAAGAACACGAACATTAGAAAAAGTCTGGAGAAATGGTATTTGGAAGTGACAGATTACTGAAAATACTTCTACTATATGCAAATAAATTGTTTCATCGTTCATTTCTCCCGAGCATAAATAATCAGGATTTTGCATATTCCTTTACAAATAATCAGCTGTATCAAAGAGTAAAATCCATCCCATTATCACTTCCTCCACTTAGCTGAAACAAATGTGTACCCAGTATTGGGGTACATTGAAGATCTAAAATATTAACTGCTTACTTGAACATAAATTAGGTTGGTAATACAGACATGAAAGAATTTAGAATGTACACATTCGATGGTTTATATAATTATATAAATTTTTATAAATGTTTTATACAATTTTTGTTTTTATATACTTTGATGCAATATCTCATATTAAATGACTTTAAAGACCAGTCAGATGCTATTCTTTTTTTTCTTTTTTTTTTTTTTTGGTCAACCTTGGATACTTTACAATATATATCAAAATAAGACTTCAGCCATCAGACCTACATAAGTTAATTTAATTTTGCCACATGTTGCAATGTGTTTCTACATTTCAGAAAAGCAAAGCAATATTTAAAAGCTTGTTTTCTCACAAGAGCATAGCAATATCTCCAGAGAAGACACATAGTACATTAAGCAACACACACAAATAGAAAGAATAGGAGAAACTTTAAAATACCTGAAACTGTGGATTTGTAATCAAAACTAGAATACTGGGAAAATTCCATAGACATTAACTTCTGTGAAGTAAAACAAAGGACATTAGTTTCTTCATGAGATCTTTATTTTAAACACTGAAGAAAATCCCTGACTGAAAATCCTAGAAGCAGAGCTCAAGAAGCTATTGGAACAAACCAGAACAAACCCTTATCAGGTAAAATGCATGATAGTACATCTGATGATTATTGACAGATCATAGCTAAGCCATTGACAGACCACATGCAGTAACTGACTAATTTTCATAGAAAGCTTAATCCATATAACATGAAATTGAAAATGGCATGTCAAATAGAAAGGACATAGATTGCTGTAGACAAAGAATGTAGACAAAGAAAGACCTTTCACACTCTGATTTCCAAAGAAATCATTTTGGATGAAAGTGTTGAAAAACTTGTTTCCTGATGAAAAAACAAACTGAAAATTATATCCATATTCTTTTTCTATTTTGGATGATGTTTTGTTTAATATTCTTGAGTATTGGAAAACTGATTTTTTTTTTTTCATGTGGAACAACGTAAACCTGGGCAAAAGAAGCTTGGGTTTAGACTCATTCAGTCAGATTAATAGCTATTCTTTCACTTTGCAATTTTTTATTATATAATTCTAAAAACATCCTCGGAGTTCCTCTTAATCTGATCTAACTGCAAGTCTCTGCTTCAAAGTGCATAATGAAAAATTAACATGGATTTTTCTCTGTTATTTGGTCGGTTTAACACATTATGAAGTATATAAAGATATACGATTTATGCATTCTAACTGGATATCTTCAATATATGTTGTTACTCTGTTTTGACACAAAGCATACTGGTAGGCTCTTAACAAAGAAGTAATCTCACATTAAAATTAATTTTCTTGGTGTCTATTCTTCAATTACTAACTAACAAACTGGAAAGGGCATACTTATTTTCTCAAGCTGCTCAAGATTTTGAGAATTTTTTTTAAAGAACTTTTGTTTCCCTTGTAAACTCCACCTATGCTGTATCAGAGACTTAGAAAAGCTGGGTCTGAATTAAACCAGAAACAGAAGTAGTATTCTTCTGTGCGACACTGTAAAGTACGTTATGATTTATATTTCCTTTCACCTTCTGTGTTATCCAGTGAGCCATAAGGGAAATGGAAATTTAGTCAGTTATTTTAAAACTCTGAGAAAGAATCTTTTGTTTCATATACTTTTCTTTCTTCATCACATGTCCTTGAAACTCAGTAATAGAAAAAAGTGGTTTGTACTACACAAATTTTCTTTCTTTCAATCAGCTTGATTTCAGACATGAACAATGATGATATAAATCAAATATAGTCACCCCAGTCATCATACTCTTCATTATCTTGTCCACTAATGCCACTTAGAAGTAAAAAACATACTCATTTGCAAGCATCTTCACATAAATTAGATGTTTAGAAAAAAAAGAAAAAAGAGCAGGTTTTCTATTCCATCTCTTAGACACAGGATGAGACTGACAAAAAAACCCACAACGTACTTCATGCATAGGATAGAAGGTCTGAACTCCAGCCCTGCTCTTCAAGACGTTGTTCTCTTGAACATTGCTCAGTGTACACATAAACTCCATCTTCTCAAAGCACATGAGCAATGAGAGAGCATCGTTGAAGACAGTGGGTGAAGAGGAAAATAGTTTTTGCATCACACTAAATGTTTTTGTGTTTTGTGTAGTTTTACACAGTATGTTTTAGTATTTTATGTCTTCATTCTATATGGAGACCGAGAACTTCAAGAACTTCAAGAACCTCTAAAGTGCAAGTTTACCTTTATATTGAAGTATTTATTTTGTTATATTCAGGCCAAAAAACCCCCCCTAAATGGCTTTCCTTTGTATGAAGGAAGTGCTTGAATTATTCTCTTCTGGCTGGTTTCTAATAAGTTTTTTCTCGGTACTTTGACTTGTTTCAACACATTTCAATAGATATCTATGAATAGATAAAAGAGAAATACACTTGAATTCCCTTTGTTCAATTGGAGTGTTTTTATCTACCTCATCGGACAGTGATACAATTGTATTTCAGAAATTCTGAGAAGAATAAAATTCTCATATCTGTCTTCTTAGGAATTCAAGATACCAAATCTCTCTCTTCATTGTTTGCCCACAAACACTAAAATTAATTTGTTGCCTTTACCTTTAAACCTCACTTTAAGATACCTAGGCAATGATAAGAAAGGAACTAGAGAGACCTCTGTGACTAAAATAGTTATTTTAGTCTCATTAGAACTCTTCACCATTATAATAAAACTGAAAAGGATTTTCTAAAACTCCTGTTCTTAATAAAGATAAGACTTAAGGTCTTCTGAAATCTCACGTTCTTTTATTCCAAAAGCAAAATGGCTTCTTTTTGCTCAGATTTCCACAAGATGTATATTGAAATAAAATTAAAACCAAAATGTGACAGAAATTAATTCTGCAGTTTAAAGCAGAACTGGAAAACTGCAATGACCTAAAAAAAATAAAAAATGAGAAATATAATTTAGAAACATTAAATTAATTGTTTCCCAACATCATTAATGTACCTACAACATATTAAGTCCAAACTGGCAACAGTATTATAATTTTATCAAATCAGTAGTAATTCAAGTACAGAACAAGAAACTAGAATTAAAATTCAAAGACTATGAATGAAGTGTTGAGCATTCAGCCTGAATTATGGCTCTAAATGGATCTCATTCTTTTAAAATGAAAGCGTATTCAGCATGTATTCTTATACATAGAAAGGTCCATGGAAGAGGACATGGAAATTGAGATCTTACTGAACACTCAATATAAGAAACTAGATACAACAGCCAAAAAACAGCAAGAATTTCAACACTACCTCACATAATATTCTGGTACCAAATTTGAGATATTATAGTCTGGGTGCGTAGATAACCCCCCCCCACACATTTGGATTATTATGCTCGGCGGGTAATTGTTGCACACAGACTGGAGGGAAATGAATCTTAGATTCTTAGAGGAGGTGACAAAGTGCACTCATTAACTTAAGACACCACATCAAGCTAGGGGGAACAAACAATACACTAAAGTACAGAACCACCATCCAGAGGGACCTAGACAGGCTGGAGGAATGGTCCAATAGGAATCATACAAAATTTAACAGCAACAAATTCTAAGTCTTACACCTAAAAAGGAAGAACCCCTTGGCAACAGGGAAGACTGAGGTCTAACTGCCTGGGGAGCAGGTCTGCTGAAAAGGCCCTGGGGACTCTGGTAGGCAGCAAACTGAATGTGAGCCGGTGTGAGACAGGAGTGTCATGGGCTGTGGCAACAGAAGCATGGCCAAGAGAGCAAGGGAAGCAATTAGTCCCTTTTGACTCAACACTGGCCAGATCATATACGGAATAATTCATCCAGGCATGTGATTTCTGGTGCTAGTAAATTGTAGATAAACAGGATTAAGCCCAATAATGGGTGACCAGGATGGTCAGGATTTGAGTTCTTGCCCTGCAAGGGGTTGTTACGGTAGTTTTCATAGGAGCCTGACAGCACCTGTGAGAAGGTTACTCTAAATAGTGAGCCAGTCACCTTACAGTAGTGCATGCCAGGAGGAAGAGAAGCAGTGATCATAAATTGAAACAAGAAAGATTCTGACTGTGTATTAGGAGACATGTTTCCACCATAAAACATTGAATCAAATTGTTCAGAGAGGTTGTACAGTGCCAATCCTCAGAGATTTTCAAAAGTTTGGGTACAGCCTTGGGCAACCAGGTATGGTCTCACAGCTGAGGCTGTTTTCCCTTCCAGCCTGAGCTATCCTATAATTCCATATGGAAGATATTTCTTTCCACTTCTAGCTTACTTTAGGTGACAAATTCTACATATGACTGTTCTGTGCAGACTCTCTTCTCTGTAAAGAACGCTATTGACAAGGTCTGAGGAGATAGGAAACTTCATTTGATTGTTTAATGCATCATATTATGTAAAAAATTATCAGCATAAAAATTATCTGTCCATCCCTAAACCAGGATCATTTATTTCCATATTTTCTCCATTAATGGTTTTATTTTTCCAACCTAACGGCTAACGCTGTACTGTAACTCTCCATCTCTCCTTCTTAAATCTATACACTGTTGACAAGAAAAATTACCTCCAGTGCATACTTGATTGATTTTTTTTGCTTTGTTTTACTCAAAGTGTTCACAAACTATGCTGACACTGTACTGAACAGAAAGTGTAGATGAGTTTTGTCAACAGCTCACTGATCTGTAGTGAAATTAGTCTCAGATAGAAAATAGACAACACAAAAAGTTTACCTAGAACTCCTTAGTTATGCCTTCTTCAGCAGTTTTTTGTTGAATAAGGGGAAAGGACATACAAAATGTCACCTTCCTTCTTAACTTCGTATTATAATCTTCCAGGTCTACTTCCAAAAATATAAAAAGCAGTTTCTTTGAAAATCAGAAAGGTTTGAGGATGTTGCCTGTTGAAATACATATACAATCTACTGAAAATCCCATGCATTGACCGTTAGAATATTTTGTAATAGCATTTATGATTTATAAGACAGAAGATTATCTTAAATAATAGGAGAGAACATAGGGTTTTGTTGGGTTTTGTTTTAACACTTAATTATAAATTGACTTGGCTGCAGTGATTACTTATTATAAAACCCTTGCACTTAATTCCTAACTGTGGGTATAGGGTATAATGTTTTGTTCTTTACACATGCTCAGTATAAGGCACAATGCATGTTTACTGCAACCTTCAAATGCAGAGATAGTTTACTGCGGAGGGACAGATTTTGCATGCAGATGGATACACTTTTGTACCATGATGGAAAGAATAACATCTCTGGTGTTTCTTTGTGGATAGATTTTCAGTGGTTTATCCATAATGTCTTATCCACAAGTAAGTTAACTCATGACTGAATGGGAGGAACTTGTCACAGAGGCACTCACAAAACAAACAGCAGCTGCTATCCAAAGATGGGGTTTATTGCAACCAGAGTTGCCAGCACTCCTTTGGACTAAACAACAGGTTTAGATATCTGTTGGGAAATAACTACTACACAACTGATTCCTAAATTTAAGGAATGACAAACCAAAATGGGCAAACCCTCACTTATAAAAGGGGAAACCTCCCACACCAGAGTGCCCAAGACACCACTCACCCAAAGGTGGGCGAGGCTCGCTCAATCCTCTGAGACTCCCTCAATCCGTGGAAGTATCCTTGGACGGCATGTCCAAGGGGCGAGTCCGACTGCCAGGCCTGCTGCTCTGCCAAGGACCAACTCAACTCGGGTCTTAGGCAGGACCCCATTTATAACCTAGTCCAAGGTGCACGGTGGTCATTCTCATTGGCTGAGGGACAGGCCCGGACAAAACACAGAAAAGCCCACACCCTGAGCCTGTTTGCTAAGGGGTCCAGACCCTGAGGCGTCAGTTAAGCACCGCAAGGTGCAACTGAATGGCCAAGGCCTCGAACTGCTCCAGCCGAGATGCCAAGCTGCTCAGCACAGCCCATGTGTTTTTTCTGTGGAGGAGGTTGTACCTGCCACAGAACTCGTGCTAAGGATGAATCTGAGGGTCTGTGTAGAGAAAGGATACGTATGCTGGGTGTGGTATGGTGTTTGCGAGCGTACAAAAGTGCAAGGCCTGGTAGAATAATATTGCAGGTATATGTAGGGAGATGAAGTCAAACTTGGTGCAGTTTTATACGCACTGCTACAGATATTGGAGTGCACTGTCCTTAGAGCTGCAACTGGGATTTGACTTGTAGACAATGTGGCTTTACTTTGAAATAAGTCCTGTGGGGTAGCTGTTAAATATGTAGAGCAGATGACCAGGGCACCAGCACTGCTGAATGGACAAATGCCAGTGCTCTGGTGAGCAGTGTTAGATAACGAACCTGCATTAAGATTGTAGGCATAACCTGCAATAGCTTTCCAAGTTCCTCACTTTGTTTCTGTGAAGTACAAGAGAGGGATGCTGAACACAGAAGCAATTTGGATCTAATATTAGCAAAAGAGAGCAGTCAAAATCTGAGAAATACTAGAAAAAAAAAATCTTTTCTTCATAGACAAATGAAAAATTCACAGGTTTATTCTATCTTCCAATTAGGACTGTGGTTTGCATGTCCTGATAAAAAGCTATTTGCCTCACTGAACTTACTAATGCTCTCATACGCTGTCCATGTCCAGCTGGGAGAAGACAGCATTCAAACAGGAGTATGCCATTAGTGCACCTAACATAAGATTATCGTTGTACTTTTTTGGTTTTTTTTTTACTAGGTGTAATGTTCTTCCCTTCCTCTGGATTCTTACTTCTTTTCCTAGACAAAGTTTTTTCCCTCACAAATAGTCTGAACATGGCAACAAAAAAAAACAAATAAAACAAACCCAACCTTCCATGTAGCTAGAAAGTAACTTACTGAGTGAATGTCTAAAACACGAAATCTTGATTATATTCATGCCTTCTAAGAGGTCTTCAGAACTTACTTTTCTTCTTTATGCATCTGTATTTCTGCTGTCCTAAGCATCTCACCGTGAAAGACCTTTGCAAGTTGCTTTGATTTTTGTAACATGTTTCTACATTGCCTGAGATTGGTTCACTGCATAAATAAAAACTAATGGTGAAACCTCTTCTGAGAGCAAAAATACTACACTTCCAGTGTGTCAAGGTTTAGAGTTAGAGCAGTCCATTAGACCTATAACAGATGTTGTCTGTTAACCTTGACTCCTTCCCAAAGGGGAAGAGAAAGGGAAAAAGGGAGAGAGATTTATGGGTTAGAAAAGAAAACTAAAACAGTTTTAATGAAATAATAATAATAAAATGGAATATATGCAAATATATACAAACTCAAAATCAAACCCAATCTCCTTCCTGGTAATTACATTGCCATCACCACTGATGCTGTGGAACAGGCACTGGGGATGTCCCAGACTGCACTCAGCAGCAGATGGGAACTGGATTCAGGAGCTAGATTCTCAAATTGGATTCAGGAACACATGGATTGGAATTGAAGGTAGAATGTACAGAGTCCTCCTCAGATGCTGGCTGTTGAAGAAGAGAACTTGACTCTCATGATCCCTAAACTTTTTACCAAATACGATGTACATGGGATGGAATACCTTGTCTGTCAGTTTATGGCCACCTGTCCTGGCCACTACTCGCTGCCGGTACAGCCTTTTACATTCTGCACTTTCAATGTGGTGCACAAGATTTAGCAGTGACCTTGGTGTACACACTAATCCTTGGTGAGAACTGTAAACATGGAGCATTCTCATTGCAAGAAACAGACACTGTCTGCAAAAAGATACCGCTAACTTCAGAAAGTGCAGTTTGTTAGAAAGGACTGAGCTGTGAAAAATAAAATCACTGAACAGAATTAATTATCTTCTAACTGAAATCAGGACACAGTGAAATTAAGATTAAAAAGCTAAACACAATGTTCTTCTAGTGAATGCAGCTCTAGAAAAAAACCTTACTTTAACATGGAATGAATCTAAATCTGTGTCAGAGCTTTAGATATTAAGAAAAGGAAAACACCTGTAAAATTCAGTGCCTCGGTCAATTTAAAAAATATTCTGTCAGGCAGGTTCCCTGTTGGCTTCTAGCTCCAAACTGCCTGTTCCTGTTCTCTGTTAGGAAAAGTTAAGACAGCTCTCTCTAGGCTTCAGCTAATCTCCACATAATCAGTCCTGTGACACATAAACAAGAGCTGTTCTTTGCATAAATATGAATTGTCATTTGACAGTAAATTTATTCTGGGTGAAATGCTTCACATTTTGCAAATGCAGATATGCCAAAACTTCTAAGTGTAAAGCTGTAAGGCAGAAAATGACCTTATGAGGCTTTCTATTCATAACAGTATAACATCCTGAATGAGTTCAGGAACATGCAGATGGCAGCTGAAAAAAGACAGCTGATTGCAAAGCTCTTCAAGATTACCGTGAAGAACAAATATACAGTCAATTTATTTTTTAAAAATGTAAGTATATTTTCAATTCATTAGAATGCCTTTTTATATTGTGCCTCAAATAGCAGTGCTATTCCAAGCAAAACATCCTGTCAGGGTGCAGAGTAAAATGCTGAATTAATAGGTACTGACATTCTAACTTCAATATGTGGAGAAAATATGTGAGAATCATAGTTGTAGACATTATTTTACAGCTCCCACCACTGTATTACCTGTAATGGCTTTCCCTAGAAGTTTCTCATTATGGCTTACTGCAGGCCTCTTGAACAAATAAGGGAAGGTGGAGACTTGTCCTGGAGAACAGAGGAATATACGCTTTGCAAAACCAAGATACTTACCAGGGTAGGACTCTTGGGACTTTTTTTTAATATTGATTTCTTTTTAGATTAGAATTTAAATTACTTTTTCAGTTCAGTTCAGGACTGTATATTCAAATGTCATGCATTTTCTAGCATGTATTTGAAGTGGCAGGAGTGTTCATCTGGTTGTTTTAAAGCGAATATGGAAGAATTTTCATAGCAAATGGATTTAAAACTGTAATTGTGATAATTTTGGTTTTTCTGGAAATCTCAGTTTAATCGTACCTTGATGCTTGCAGGAGCTGATCAACATCAGGATCAACTTCTGAATAGAAAACTCAATAACTTTTCTTGTTAGTAAGCCCTAAAATTGGAGGAATGAAAAATGGGAGTGTTATAAAAATATCTTCCTATTTCATCATTTAGCTCGTTAATCACAACTTTATTCGACATTTCTTTTCCTTTTTTGAAAAAACATTGGCAACATGGTTTAAATGGAGAATAGAAAAGGCTACAAACCTCTTCCTCTACACACACATATACAGAGATTACAAAAGTAAAAAATAACAAGAGCTCGGGCAGGAAGTAAAAAAGGGACTTCAGTGAAGTCAAATACTGTCCTTATGAGAAAAATGCATGACTGAAACAAAGTATCACAACCCATTTAGAAGATTCTGCATCACAAAATCTTTACTTTTCACAATGTTAATCAAATTTTTAGAGCAGTCACCTTTTGAAGAGAAAATCTCACCAAACAGAAACATATGAAGACTGTTCTTTAGATGCAATGAATGTGTTACAAATTTCCCATTTCAAACAGACCAACGATTGTGCATAGAAATTTTTTCAGTTAACACTTACACTATGTGAGGACATTATGATGTCTACGTTTACTCATAGAAAATTCATATACATACTAAACAAAACAATGAGAAATTCAGAAACCCATCCTGGGAGCCCACAGTAGTCTGAGCAAAAATGCATGATATGGCATCATATCTTACCATATTTCATATCAACTTCTAAATACAAATAGTTTTGGAGAATATATGCATTCTTTTATCCCTATTGCATTTGCATTTATTTTGACTTCTTAATTGACAAATCCAAAACATATTACAGGTTTTGCTTTTATAATGACTCTACTAGGAATAGAGAAATATATATTTTTTTGGTAATAATAGCCCCTTCATTGGTTTCGATTTAATTAACTTAGCATTGATTCACGAAAAAAAAATATCAAAAAATCTTAGAACCATTGCTGGATTTAGATGCTCTTCAAAGTGCAGTTTTAGCAAAAGAAGCAATGGGCCATATCTAAATAAAACACTTATGGACTTTTCTCTGATATCAATCATCTACAATCTGTTTTAGTTCATGCAGAGTCAGACTCTTCCGAAGGATGTTGAAACCTAACAGCTCATTGATCAGCAATATGGAACGAGGAGAACAGATTTAGCTTTTCAGTCCCACTCCCACGGGGACTTTTTTTTTTTTAAAAACAATAACATATTGCTTAGGGAAGCTGTCTAGGAAGAGGAAGATCTTGGAGGAGGACAGTTGACTATCCACACTATAGAATCGTGCTTCTGATTCTTCTTCATTCCCTCTCCCTCTGCTAGGTTAATTCTGTCCTGGATGAAGTGCTGGATATTCAGCTCTAGAAGAGCCTACAATTGTACACTGAAGATGTTGTGATAAAGATGGTAAGATGTGATTAGGATGATAACATAAAAGTTAGACTGAGCTTGATTTGGGCTTTACCTAACATTAGCAAGAAATATGATCTGATAAGAGTGGATTTATAGGGACAAACAGTTGGCACTGGAAGCACAACACCCAAATTATGTACTTTTTCGGATGAATGCTTTAGAACAGCTCTGGTTTAGTCTTGTGGACCGGATGCTCGAATTAGATATGCCCTTGGAGTTTCTTTTATTATCTTTTATGTTTATTTCATCAAATGAAATCCTGGTCATGTGCTCCAAAACACCTGCCTGACAAGAACTAAAGCAGAGAAAGTAGGAAAAAAATGTGAGATTTGCTTCAAAAGCACACTCGAGCCATGCTAAAATGTTAATGTAGAACCATCCTTACGAACCTAGTAGATTTAGCAGCAAGTTGCTAAACTATCTGAATATTGAGAGCTCTGGTAAAACACAGAACACAGAAGTGTCTGAGGAACCAAGGAAAGGGAAAAGGAAGAAAGGGGAAAGGAAAGCAGAAGCTCAAGGGGAAGATGTCAAAGGAAAGGGAAGGCAGAAAAGGGGAAAAGGAGGTGTGGCAGGTGCAGCCTCCCCCCCGGACAAACAGACAGAGCACACAGGGGGTGCTGAGCAGTTCGGCGCCTCAGCTGGAGCAGTTTGAGGCCTCGGCCATTCAGCCGCACCTCACGGTGCTGAACTGGCACCTCAGGGCCTGGAGCCCTCAGCAAACAGGCTCGGGGTTTGAGCCTGTCTGAGCTCTGCCAGGTTTGTCTGGGCTCGTCCCTCAGTGGATGAGAGTGACCACAGTGCACCCTCGACTGGGGTATAACTGAGGTCCTGCCTGACAGCCAGAGGTGTTGGGTCTTGCAGAACAGCAAGCCTGGCAGTCAGACCCTCANGCTGTGTGTTTTGTGGGTGCCTCTGTGACAGGGGAAAGAAGATCTAGCCTTTAAGAACATCCAAATTTATAAAGCATTTGAATAGGTTTACTTCAGGACTACAATCTTGAGAATTTCTAACTTTGAAAAAGGTAATTTTTCCAGATTTTTCCAGAAATCTATCCTTTCTACTGGTACGATCTGGTCCATCATGGTAGTATTTCTTAGATTAACAATTGGAATGTGGTTTTTTACCTGCCAAAAATGTAAATTCCACAACATCAGATATTAAATTACTTCTCAATTTGCTTTGTGTTTGCGTCGATTATAGCTGAGGGGCTTTTTTTCTCAGGATATGAAAAATTCATTGTGCCTGAATACTTTGAAAATAAAATGTTTATCTTTTTAATCTGAATAATTTTTTAAGTCTTTAGAATCATAAAATATTTAAACTTTGACAAATTAAAAATGAAACTTTTAGTTTCCTTAGCATCAAAATAAAGCCTTTTCCTCCCATGCGTGCAAAATATTTCACTTAATCAAAAGATTGTTTGGGTGTTTGATTTGCTAAAACCATTGTTTTCAATTTTCTGATTTGTAGGAAATGAAAAAAACTGCTCTTTGTCCCAGTTCTCATATTCTCATGACTAGGGGATTATAAGTAGTTCTTTCTTGACTTGAATAAATCAGACATATGTGCTAGGAGCTGCTGAATCTGGTATCCAGAGATGAGGCAGCTGCAGATCCATGCCCACAGGTGCATCCTGTACCAATCCTAAGCATATGTTCCAGGTGGGCACACATCTCAATATCATGTACACACATGTATGCAAAATACATACAATGATAAGGTCAGCCACTCAAAGGAACACAGGCAGAAACATGCAAAGTCTTGAAACAGAGGTAGCGACTTGGACTAGCTCTGCCTTGAAAATCAAGGGTGGAGAGTCCATGATCTTTTTGGGTAATCTATTCCTCATACTGAAAGAGGTTATTAGAAAGCAATGACTCATGGTTATTGTCCTTTATTTTATCTTCTGCCACTATCAAAAGAGTTTATTTCCCAGAAAGGATGTAGTTTTTTCAGTGCCAATCAAGTAGTTGCATGCTGCTCTTAGACGACCCCTTAGCATCCTTTCTCCAAAAGAAACACTGGACCTCTCTCAGCCTCTCATTTAAGGTCATGTGCTCAAGGTGCCTGGCCAGCACAGTAGCACTCCACTGGATCCACTCCAGTTTCCTAACACCGCTCTTGAACTGGAGACAAGTATTTTAGATGCAGTCTTACTAGCACAGGATAGAGAGAGATAACAACTTTGATGTATCTCCTGACCGTTCTCCTCCTGAAGCAGGTCCAGTATGTAATTTGCTTTATTTGTGAAGAGAGTGAAATGTGAACTCCAATTTAGTACAACATCCAGAGTTTTGTGTTTGGAACATTTTTTAAGCTTTCAGTTTGCTCAATCGAGTTTATCAAGGACCCTCAGAACTGAAGATCATGCTTTCATTTTGTCAATTAGTCCTTTTATTTAGTGTCTCTGCAAAATTACTATGGGTCCTCTCTGTGTCTTTGTCCACATTTTTGATGAAAACGCTGGACAACATGGGTCCCAGTATCTCTCTGCTATTATTATCAGCCACCAACAGGACATAAGCTCATTTATTTCCATCCTTTGAACTTGGCAATCCATGCAGTTTTCAACATCCAAAACTGTACTTTCTTCTAGACCTCAGTTTCCATCTGAGAACTCAGTGAGAGATGTGTCACAAGACCTTCTAGCATCCAAAAGTGACACAGTCACCGCTCTCCCCTCCTCTATACAGACAGCGGTTTTATTACAGAAGGCAAGCAGGCTGAATAAGCATTGTCCTTGATAAATTCACATTGGCTTCTGATTTCTTTCCTGTTCTTTGCATATATGGAAATAGATTGATTCCTTTACTCCAAGATCTGTCCAGGGACTGAGGTGAGGCTTATTTGTCACAATTTCCCATGTTGTTCTTCTTGGTCTTTTAAAAGAAATATGCGTTGTATTAACCTTGTTCCAGTTGTCACAGACTTCTACCAGTCACTGTATTATTTTCATAGGTAGCAGACAAGAGCCTTGCAACCAGACAACACTTTCATCATATCCAAGTGAATCTCATCTAGTGCTCCCCCACTGTTACTGGCACCACTCCTGAAGGGATACTTGCAGAGATATTTGTCTCTCTGCAGATATTGGAGCTACATTTTCTCTGAATCCGTTTACTGCTGACGTAACTGTAGAATCCACTTCTATTATCTTTTAAGTCCCTAGCTCATTTGAGTTCCAACTGAGTTTTGTCTCTACTAATTCTGTTCCTAAGTCCCTAGTAATGGTATTGTATTTTTCTCATGTCTCATGGCCTTGTCTCTACTTCCTGGCCTTGTTTCTACTTCTTGTATGCTTTCTATTTGGATTTCAGTTCATTGAGAAGCTCCTTCCTTAGCCAGATGGGTCTTTTGCTGAAAATCCAAGGCTTTCCACACAGCAGAATGTTTTGATCCAGATTTCTTGTTTTCATTACAAATCAACAGTTTTTTTCTCCCCATTGCATCTTCCAGGGATTATAAAAAGATTAAATTAGTTTATGTCTCCTCTTCTAAAACCTTTTTCTAACCTTTTTCTTCTAAAACCTTTCTTTAACCTTTTTCTTTTAAAACCTTTTTCTAACTACAGAGTTCGCTTTTTACTAGAGGACAGCTGGAAGTTGGAAGATTGCCAAGCAGAAGGGGAGTGGAAACTGTACTTTCTGTAATGCAGTCAACAGTCCTTAATCAGGCCCAGGATGCTGAGGGCTCTGAGGTAATTCATTCCACTCTGCTAAATGGAAAATTATTAAAATAACATCACATACTTTTATAACATCTTCTCTCCAGGGTTCTCAAAGTGCTTTGTTATAATTAATTAATTAACTCAGCCTTGTAACATGACTTTGGCATAAAATTCTACTGCGCTCCAATCTGCAAATGAATCTGCTCATAATGAATATATATGTCAGCTAAAGAAAGATGGTGTGCCTGTAAACTTGCCTATTCTTTCAGTTGAAGTAAATGTCTGAGAAAAATGAGTTTGTCTTTCTGTGATGCTTGCCTCTCTTCATTGGCCAGAGACTAGAGGATTACCGTAAGCAATTTACCTATCTCAAAAAAGAAACACTGTACTGAAGATCCATTATTCCAAGATCTGGCTATATAATGTAGCAGAGGGACACGTTAATACATTAAATGGTAAAGGGCAGAAAGTAAAGTTTGCTTTTTGGTTTTTTTTAAGTATCTTTTGTAGTTATGTACTCTTCCAATGGAGAATAGCTGTCAATTTTTTAAATTATTTTTTTTTTGAGATTCAAAAGTAGCAAGTGTTAGACTGACTTGGAATAAGCAGATGATTCTGTCACTTAGCCAGGAAGTGGAAAATACAGACTTGAGAAGCCATTCTTCCAGGCTAGAGCAGCATCCTGAGACATATAACTCTACATCACTGGTGAGAACTGACTATTCCAAAATAAATTTGTGGGTTTTTTTCAATAACTACTTCATTTCTGATTGCTGTGTTACAAAACAAGTATTTGTTGAAAAGTTCCCATAATGGACCTATAAAAATCATAAACATGAAAAA
Organism: Baryphthengus martii; assembly: GCA_013396935.1. Lineage (NCBI taxonomy): Eukaryota > Metazoa > Chordata > Aves > Coraciiformes > Momotidae > Baryphthengus > Baryphthengus martii. The sequence continues at coordinate 13,749 of VWZK01005215.1, read as the reverse complement.
TCAGGAAAACCAAATGTTGGCTATGAAACCAGGCCCTTCCCCATGATACAAGTCAAAGTCTTACATATAAAGTGGGAACTTTGCTTTTCTGGAAAAAAATATTTAGACATTTAGCCTGAGGTAGACACAGTATTTAGCAGACATTCAGCATTAGGTTTCAAGATTTCATAGGCTGACTGATTTCTCCAGTAGACATCCTGCTATAGTGACATATGGTACTATGATATCTAGATATACAGAAGGAGGGGATAAAGGATAAAAATATATGAACCTTTCTTAATGCACATGACTTAACTGTAATACTGTTAGTTCTATTCAATGAATGTCAAACGCATGAACAAAATCAGAGAGGAAATATTCCTTTCAAACTAGTGTAGTATTAAGGTTAGAGTTACCAAACAGATTAATTTCATTTTCATTGTTATGGTTTCATGATGCCATCCATGACTATAGTTAAGATAAACATACTCAGTGGCTGACTTTCTACTGTTTCAAATTCTGTGTTTTAGAGAAGAAACTTATCTGATTTCAATACTAATTTACCAATGTTTCTTTTACTATATGTCATTTTCAAGAACAAAACCCAAGCAGTAAAGGTGTTTTAAGGTAATGTTAAGGAAGTGTTCAACACAAAACCTTTATAGTTATGGTTCAAATAGACTGAAAACTCAACCTATTCAAGTTTCTATAAAAATAGAAACTCTCTGCCGTTTCGAAGTTAAATAATCAAATAAGACATCTTTACAAGTGTGATCATATCCAAAATTTTTGAACAAATTACTTACTTTCTTGTGCTGAACTCAGAGCACTTTGATAAGCAACAGCATATAGAACCCAAAAGCATCAGAGTTACATAGTTTAATATATAACATTTTGAATAATGGATTGTGCTTCCACACTTTGGTGGTGTGTATGGCAAATCCATGTATACTACTCAGGATGCTGGAATAACTGACCAATTTTCAAAATTCTTTATAAGCTGAACCTTCTTAAAATGTATTGAGCTATATGCCATAGTCTGAAGTGGACACAGATGCACAAAGCTTTCTATTTAAAGACTTTGTCAAGTCTTAAATGTATACGTGCTTTACCTGACATGGAATGACTTAGGAAATTAGTTCATGATTATACCACCTGTTATCTCTTTTAAGTCTTCCATCTGTACACTCAGCTCCTTCTACTTAGCTTGTATGAAAATATTAAAAATATGTAGCACATAACAATTTATATACATTTTCAAATGGTTTCATGAATAATAGCTGCACACAGTATTGCCTTGAATCCAAACTATCAGAATGGTCCATAGAATAGTACTTACTTTGGCAGTTAACCAGCTATCCCATACAGAGAGCAATTCAATTACTAGGCAATGAAAATACATTTGTTAATGTTGAAAGTCAAATGAAAGCAAATGAGGGTTTCTACTGAAGTGAAAGAAAGTAAAAGCAGCTGCAAAATGGAAAAATCAGTGAATCAAACTGAGTATTCTTGCATAAAAATCTAGTGTGAATTTTAGCAAATATTTTACTTTGTATTCTTTCTAGCTTTTAATATTCCTTCTGTAAAGTCTTACTTATTTTGTTCCTATTAAATTTTAGAGTGTGGTTTGTTTTTTTTTTTCAGAAGGACTGCATTGTCAAACTAATTTTCTGTATTCCCTGGTATATATTTGACTTTAATGACTAATTTGTATTCTTTCTACATTTTAAATGTGTAAATTCTTCCAGGTTGTTTTTCAAAAACTGATGATTTTAGCAAGCAGTCTTCGATGTGGTCATCATCTGAATTATTGCTGACAATGTGTTTTTCTAGCCTGAATCAAGTCTCATTACTGGTATTTTTCTACAGAGTTGCACGTGTTGTTTTTTCTTGAGTTATATGATGTCATATATTATGTGTGTGGTTAGTGTTACTGTTGTCTATGAGCCAATGTCAGAAAAGTGTCATTTAACAGACAAAGTTAAAATTAGAAAGCAATTTTAAAGTGTATACAAAATGTCATTTTTATGTATGTTATTTCAGTATCTAATTTTTAAGTAAAATCAGCTGTATAAATAGGTATTAACGATATTAGTGATATATGAACATTACGTATAGAACAACTAAATTTTCATAGTTACTTTTCAAGGGAAGTATGTGCCATAGAAATCACTTTTTTACACAGCTTCCCTAACAGAGAAAATTCTTAGTCCGTGTTTTGTTTTGTTTCTGGAATTAGGGAATTGCATATAGAAGCAAAGCTGAGGAGAGTATAGAAATTGCATAAGTGAAAGTTGTACAGAGTATGAAATACAAAATACATTCTCTAGTGCCAGTTTCAGTACCTTGAAAAGTGCTGAAAGCTGTGGCTCCAAACCTTGGTTAAGTGCAATGGTGGAAAGTAGTAGAGAATACATGAATAAATATAATACTAAATGTGAAAACATAAACAATTAAAATCAGGCAGTTAGTTTTAAGTGACTAGCAGGAGGTAAATAAGAGAAGAGGAGAGCTGATCATGCGAGAGAGGACATAATTAAATCATAAATAAAGCTAGATTTTAACTAGAATAAATCTCTGATTTTAACTAGAATAAATTGTTTCATGCACCTTACCACCTGCCATAAGTGAGAGAAATTCACAGAATTCATCCCCACTGTGCCTACAAAGGAATGCATTTTGGAACACGGGAAGAGGAAAACTGTAACTGACATGATTTGGGAAAAGAGTTTGTGAAAAAGGCTGTCAATATGTTACCAGAAAATGCAGGGGAGAAAATCCAGAAAGTCTCATGCTTCTCTGCTCATAATAATACGAGGAGTAAGACTGACTACAGCAAGGCCAAAGAACTCTCTAGAACAGTATCATATTTACAAGACTGGCCAAAAATGCATAGCTGAGGAAAAACACAACTGGGCAGTTACTGAGTGCTGCTTTCCTCAGTACTCTCCCACCTTGGATTTGTGCCTCAGGGACTTGATGAATCACATACCATTTCTATAGTAAGTCATAGGGATTTTTTTTTTTTTCTTTTCCCATGAGCTTATTATACTGCCTAAAAACTATGTAAGCTTTTAGCATCCATCACAGCCTGTGTGAGGAATATCTGTTTTTTATGAAATAAATAAATGTATGACATGTACTCCACAACCACCAGTGCCTGGAAAAGGTCCCAATACATGGGTCGATGAACATCATACAGTGTTCATCAAAGTGCTGGAAACCAAAGCTGTCACAATTTACAGATACAAAAATATGTATGGAGGACTTTCAGTATTCAAAAAGGCAGGACACAGCAGTAAAAGACATAGCTGTCTGACAAAGTGTGCAATAGAATGTACAACCTGCATCCTAGGATCATGTCCCGGAGGCACTCACAAAACAAACAGCAGCCGCTATCCAAAAATGGGGTTTATTGCAACCAGGGTTGCCAGCACTCCTTTTGACTAAATACAGGTTCGGATGTCTGTTGGGAAATAACTACTACACAACTGATTCCTAAGTTTAAGGAATGACAAACCAAAATGGGGAAACCCTCACTCATAAAAAGGGAAACCTCCCACACCAGAGTGCCTGAGATGCCACTCACCCAAAGGTGGGCAAGGCTCACTCAATCCACAGAGACTCCCTCAATCTGTGGAAGTATCCTTGGACCACGTGTCCAAGGGGAGGGTCCAACTGCTAGAACCTGCTGCTCTGCAAAGAACCAACTCAACTCGGGTCTTAGGTAGGACCCCATTTATAACCTAGTCAAAGGTGCACTGTGGTCATTCTCATTGGCTGAGGGACAGGCCCGGACAAAACACAGAAAAGCCCACACCCCGAGCCTGTTTGCTAAGGGGTCCAGACCCTGAGGCGTCAGTTAAGCACCGCAAGGTGCAACTGAATGGCAACTGAATGGCTGAGGTGCCAAGCTGCTCACCACAGCCCATGTGTTTCGTCTGTGGAGGAGACTGTACCTGCCACAGATCATATGAACACCACCATAAAGAAACTTCATCTCTAGATGCATTACAAATGGATAACCTGATGTCAAGGAACAAAATTCTGTTATTAGTATATCATAGAATGGAGCACACATTCAGGTCCACAAGAAAAGTAAGATTCCAAGTTAAGTTGAGCTCCCTATCCAAAACCCAAACAGCTTTCAAAGTGAAACCTAATCCACTTTACTTTTCACAAGGGGAATAAGTCATCAGTGGATTTCAGATTGACCAACCTTCTGCATGAATACTGCCAACATCACCAGCATCAAAAATGGGGAGTAGGATTAAAAGATATCTAAATATTTGAAAGAAAACTTCTAAGAAGAGTTAGAGAACAGAAGCTAAAAGAAGTAGATAATACACTGCCATGTATGGCAAGTCAAGAGCACTAGATAAACAGGGGCACTGTAAATTGCTGACTCTGTGACAATGAGGGTAGGATTGAGCACTTTTTATTAAATGGTTGTGCTTGCTTTATATGAGCAGAATCATTCCACAAAAATATTATAATTCCAACAGTGCTTTCAATACAAAAAGTTTATTTCTTCCAAGGTGGGGATTCCTATAAATTTCAGAAAGAACTGAAAGGAAAAAGAGGGAGAAGCCTCAAAGTTTACCGTTTTCAGTGGATGCCTCTGGCATTGTACATTGAAAATTATTTGAAAAGCTTTTATTGTATTTCCATGGGATAAAAAAATTACATTTTGAAACCTCACAAGTTAGTATAATATTCAATTGTTTTCTGAGTAAGTCTAATCACAATGTCAGTTAAAAACTGAAGTACATGTGAACTATAGATGAGTAACAGAAAATACATACTCATCTAAAAATTCCATATGGACCGAAATAGTTTCCTGTAATTGTTTAGATTGGAAAAGACCTTTGAGATCATTGAGTCCAACTGTTAACACAGCACTGCCAACTCCACCACTAAAGCATGTCCCTCAGCACCACATCTCCACATCTTTTAAATACCCCCAGGGATGGTGACTCCACCCTGGGCAGCCTGTTCCAGTTCTTCACAACCTTTTCAGTGAATAAATTTTTCCTAATATCAAATATAAACCTCCCCTGGAGCAACTTGAGACCATTTCCTCTTGTCCTATTGCTTGTTACTTGGGAGAACAGACTGATCCCCACCTTGATATAACCTCTTTTCAGGTAGTTGTAGAGAGTAATAAGGTCTCCCCTGAGCCTCCTTTTCTCCAGAATAAGCAGTGCCAGCTCCCTCAGCCACTTCTCAGGAGACTTGTGCTCTAGACCCTTCACCAGCTTCATTGTCCATCTTTGGACAGGCTCCAGCACCTCGGTATCCTTCTTGTACTGAGGGGCCCAACATTGAACATGGTATTCCGAGGTGCGGCCTCACAAGTGCCCAGTACAAGGTGACTATCACTTCCCTAGTCCTGTCCACTCTGTCTGATACATACCCATACCAAGATGCTATTGGCCTACTTGCCCTCTACTGGTTGTTAGAGTAGTAAGAGACTGAATGCATGTGATTTACAAAGGTTAATCAAGTGAAAAACAAGCTCTTTCAAAAAGACAGCTGATACCTGTCCTTATTTGATGCGTTAATACCTCTATGAAAGTTTTAGAGAGAACATCAGTATTAAGTCCATCTAATCAAAACCAGATACCATATTCCAAAGGGGTGTTCCAGGAGAACAGCATTCCCAGGATTAATTTCATTACTACAGTCTGTGAACTTTTTTTGGTGTCCTTGATTCTTTTTGACCAGATTCTTGTTTTGCAGATTAGATGTTGTTTTGTTATGTGCTGTTTTGTTTTTAATATTCCCTGCTTCTGCAGACTGTTTTTGAAAGCCTATCAGACTTTACCTCATTTGTTATTTTTCACTGTCTCTCCTCACACTGTACTTCACCAATTTTTCTCTCTTCAGAAAGAGGAAGTTGCAATATCATATGTATTGTGTCAGTACGTATGTGATATTGCTTGGTTATTTTTTCCCTGCACTCTACCTCCTGCCAAAGTTCACTTATTCAGCAGTCTTCACCCGTCATACAGTCAGAAAATAGTAAGTAGGTGGCACTTCATAGGAATAATGTGCCACCACGAGTCATCTGAAATGTAGCTTTTGAAAATGTTCCTTAAAGGGAAAAGGGTCATAGAAGTTATAATAGCTTGAAAATAAAATACTCTCCTCATTTCACATGTTTTTTTTTTGTAAAGAATAGCTTAATATATTTGGAACCATTTAAGTTTGAAAATGGTATGTTGTACTTTTGACATGTTACAATTCAACGTCAATAATGTTCAAAACATGAATTCCCTGAATTTATACATATACAGAGTGCATCTCCCAAATAACTTTTGACAAACAGCAGATGTATTTTTATTTGGAGATACTGTCAGAATTTTTTTGGGTTTTTTTCTGATAAAAAGACGGTGTAAACAAAAATATGAAATGCTTTTGCCTTCCAAAGGTGAAAATAAAAGACTTCAAAGAGATGTTCATAATTTCTCTTATGTTAATATTTTGTTTCAGCTCCAAATAGACAGACAGTTTCCATATAATACACCTGACATGTTTATTATGGTCTTGTGCAAGAGCAATTTCCTTTCTGATATATTCTTTCAGAGACTGTGTTATTAAAAAGGGAAGAAGAATAGAGAAGAGGGAATCAAGTTCAGATCTTTATTTCATAGAAAAGGATAACGTATTAAAAAAAAATTTAGGAATATACACAATATTTTCACAGCTATTCCAAACAGTAGTACTTATATGAAGATGCTATAAATTCTGTTCACTGTAGTATAGTTTCAATGGCAGACTTCAAAACATAAAGATCCAGACAATTACCTCTGGATGAGATGAGGCCAGGGAAATAATATTTGGCCCAACATAAGCCAGCACTTTACATATGACACCAGATCCACAGTAGGCTAAAGCTTCATATTTTAAGGCATTATGGTTGTTTTCACCAAACAGAGTTTTTATGATCAGCTCTGATGTTCTATGAGATACCAATCTCTAGTCTTTTTCATACAGTCAAATTTATAATCCTAAAATTATATATGTGCATATGGTCATGTTTGCTACTGTCTTTTATTGTGTACCAGAGATGTAAGCTTACCTTATGATTAAAAACCAAAACCAGCTATAGTTTCCATACGTACTTAGCTACAGTGTCTGTAGATATGTTGCAGATTTCCATTCTTGATTCTGCAACAAAACAAGGAATTATGGCCTGCTCTCACCTGCATACATCAGCTTTCCACTGCTGGCACTTACTCCACTGTTGTCAATACTTAAACCAAATTCCCTGTAACTTACATTGCAGGAAATAGTATATCCAGACAGGGTCATAGATATTAGTCTCTCTGTTTACATGCAGAAATATAATTGCCAGATCCTAGGGGGTTTTTTTGGTCTCTATTCTGGATAAGCAATCAGTTCTGCCTCCTCTCTATTGGGCACACAGCATTCGGGTCTCGCTCTGCAGCCAGCAATATGGGGTTGAGCTCCTCTGCTGCACAGCTCCGAGACAACCAGGTGGGAAGTGATTAGCATGAGTTGGATAAGGCTGTGAGCAAAAAATTGGCTTGTGTGCTTTACTGGTGCACTCTGATTCCTGGCTCTGCGTGATACTGAGTTTCATTTTCCTCCAGACTTAGAACTAACAGAAAACAGCTTGGCGTTAGTTCCTTAAGCCCTCTTGTCTCAGGAAAAAGGTCTCATTTTTTATCGCTTATGGCACTGAAATCCATTATCTCATTTTCTCTTTTGAGTGCTTCCAAAATAAGAGATTCCATTACAAAAGTGCTCAGTCCAAGTCAGAGCAAGTAAGACATTCTCTAATTCTCTTAAGAATAGTTTCCCAGCTTCCAGGTTATAATACTATCAACTGATAACAGATGAAGCTTGTAGCTCTAACATATTGCATAGAGCTAGAAGCATTTTTGATTTTAAATTGCGGAGGGGAAAGTCACTACAGGAAAGATGCACTTTTAAAACAAACAAACAAAAAGATATCAGCATGGTATAACAGACTGAGGGAACTAAATGACCCTGGAAGAGTGAGAATCTCAAAAGCTATTTTTTCCCCTGTATTCTCTCTAATTCCTAGTATTTTGTTATCCTTCCTAGAAGTTTTCCATTTTCTCCTTTTGAGCAACAACTGATACATTTTTTTTTTTATAAAAGAAGTACCATTTGTTTGTTTGTTTGTTTTACGCAGGAAACTTTTTCTAGATTAAGAGATACACCCTCCAAACAGCCTTACAGGTGAAAGCAATTTTATTTGCCACAGAACTGCATTCAGGTTATTATTTCAGAAATTTTGTATTAAAAAAAATCAATGGGCTAAGTAATTATGAAAATATTAAAGCCGTTGTAAATATCAGTGGGCATCTAGATAGAAATAGAAAGGTTTGCATTGATCCAACATTCAGAAGGATTTGGATGTTAAATCCATGACTTTAAGAAGTAGAAATCTGATTTTGAATAACGATGAGCAAATAAAAATTATAGAAAAAAAAAAATAATTCTGATGTCAACTTTTAAATAAGTAAGAAAATGTTATCCATTGTTTTCTTCCAAAAAAATAATCCATGGATTGCTTTGAACATAAATTTAAAATGATCTTTTGTTTTTGTTTAATTTTTTTTTAAATAAAACAATTATAGTTGATTAAGTTAAGAAATCAAATACTATAAAAGACAATGACTCATATGTGAGAGGGTGGTATTACCATTTCTCAGCAGGCTATTAAGACTTTTTCATTTAAGGTAATTATGTCTAACATAGAATTGGATTTCAGCAATTATTTTACGTCACATACACAGATAACAGGAGTTAATATGTTCCACTTACTCTTTAATTTTTTTTCAAGTTTTATTTTGTAGGTAGTGATTTATTTCAGATTTAGATTAGCTGAGATATAGTATATTTATTTTTAAATTCCTTCAATAGATAATATGTATTGTGGAAAATAATGACAAGAAATGCAAATATGAGTACGATTTAGAGCAGAACTCTTTTTATACTCTTACATTTTGTAATTATCTTCAGTTTAGTGAAGTATTTTTAGTGATTTTAAGACCTTGATACTTGACAAAGTTTTATTGGACTTCCTTCGTGTGTATGTGTTCTGATAACTTCTTTGCATTTGATGTGTGTTTGGTACAGACTTTTACTGTTATATTGTCTGCTTGAATTAACCATTTAATGAAGAAAACCCTCAAGTTAGTATTTTCAAATACGTCCAATATAAACTAATAGCTGAAAAGAAAAGAATTTCTGTCTTTTATCCTCATAAAATGGTGCAAATATTTTCATTTGTTTTTATTTTTAAATTAAAGCAAATATTCAAACAGACTTGAAAGAGAACTTATAAGAGTTCCATTTAAGCTATGTTATACCCTAAAAGCTGATATATGGGCTATTTAACATTTTTATTTTGTTGAATCCGATGACAAAAATCACACTGATTTCATGAGAGTCTAATGATGTCTCCATGTAAAATCTACAATGCAAATACTTCATAAGAGGGACAACTTTGCCAAATTTTCCAAAGAGGAAAAGCCCATAATGCTCACCTCCTTATTGGTCTGGATTTTGAAACCCAGAGGTTGCAGTAGCTGGTCTGTTTTGAACTCACTCTTCACATTCTTCTTCATTGAAATATTTATTCTGTAATCAGAAAGTAATAGCTTTCCTCTGTAATATTTTTGGTAATCTTATATACAAAGGGAATGTATACTAGAACATAAAATGCCTTTAATAATTTTCAACCTGGAATAATGATTAACATTTTTTTTGAGATGGCACTGAATAGATTTTTTTTTTTTAATACATTCTTAGCAAGTAATACAGTAGTTGCTGGAAAGAAGGAGAGAAAAAAATTATTCTAAATGAACTCAGCAGTCCACAAAGAATTAATTGTACTGTGTGAATTGAGGTCATATGCATTAAAAGCCATGTATTTGGAATATTTTCTTTTTATCTATAAAAAAATATATTTTAAACCAATGTTATAGCTTAGATTGTTAGAAATTTATCTTAAGCTTTTTGTCTACACAAATGCATATAAAAATGGATGCACACTGAGATAGCTATCATCTCAACTGTAAGCAAGCTGATACAGCTACGCAGTGCTCCCAGAGCTGTGCAGAGATGTCATCTAGGCCCAAACTGATGTATTACCAGCAGCAGAAACATTTCCTTCTCTTCACAGGGCAAGATTGTTTGGAGACATCCTTGAACATTTCACTAAACGTCCATTAGAGATGAATCAAGGACATCTACATTCTACATTCCCTGCTGAGCAGGAGTTATTAAAGCTGAACAGCTTTTGAATGCATCCATGTGAGTATTAATGATACATTCTTGGTCCCTCATTGCTTGGGAATACAGCTATGCTTTCGTGATAGTACCGTTCCACAGAATTTTCAATACCTATTTGTGCCATTAAAACATAATCTAAACACAACTTTCAATTAGGGGAGAATATCTAAGTGTATTCTATATTGCATGGCTATGTTATCTATTACAGGTTATAAAAGGTAAGGCAATAAAAATACAGTATTATCAAAATGGAACAAAACCCCTCGGATATAAATTTGAGTAACTTTGTTTTCCTTTGACGGGGGAGGGCGGAAGATGGTAGAAAACTTTTGAAGAAGTTGTAGTGCTCTTAAAAACCTATAGTTAGCTGCTTCTGAGTAGACCAAGCACATGTAGCATAGTCTTCTATGCTACAGATCTAGACTAGAGTGAATTGCTTCTGCACAGGACATATGCTGAAAACTTCACAAGCAAATACAGTTGAAAAACTTTGATACTGAAAACATAAACTCTTCTTATAATACTGGGACTGTCTTTATAAGAAAAGAGAGATCTGCAAGTAGCTTTTACAACTGATTTAGAAGCATTTCCCCTCTGATCTTAGCAAGAAATTCTTTTTAAAGGAAAAATCATCTGTAGAGAATAATCTTTGATGGTGCTTTCTTGTATGAAAAGAGCTAATTTTTCACAATGAATAAATAAATTATTTGATTCTATCTGGGTTTAGCATTACCCTTTTTTTGTTATTTATCAGAAGTAGAGGTGTTCAGGAATTGCACATTGATTATTTCTCACGTATCTGATACTTAAAATGTGTGGCTGTAACTTTGCTTAAGTACCTACCTGTCTTTTGAGATTTGTTTTGTCACTTTGTAGAATGGCTTGTTAAGTGTCTCTTTTTGGTAGATGTGTCATAGGCTATTTAACATTTAGCCCTACATCCTTCACCATTTGCTGTGGAACATGTCTGTTTACACCTACTATACTGTACCCTAATAAAGACAGATGGCAATGAAGCCAACTGGAAATTTCTGTATTCCTTTCTTCACTAGCCTTTCATAAGATGGATTATCCTTTAGATATACTTCATTATCTTAGGTATAAGTAGACAAACTAATACTAATTAAAAAGAGAGACTAGAAAATAAGCTTAAGAGAACCTAGTTTTTAGATGGCTCTATGTAGGTTAAATGAATCTTACACTTTATTAATTATTAATTATTGCTTTTGAAGCTACTGACTACCCGAAAACATCAATATTTACACCTTTTTCTTTTTAAAATGGTGAAAACTGTAGACATGAATCATCGAAATATTCAGTTTGGAAGAAGCCTAAGGAGATCTCTAGCTCAGCCTCCTGCTGAAAGTGCAATATCAAATTCAGACCAGAATGCACAAGGCTTTAGCCAGACAGGTCCTGAAACCTCCAAGCACAGATGCTGTACAACTCTCCTGTTCATTCTCTATGCTGAACATATTATTTTAGAGGTATTTCAGGCAGGCACCAAAGTGTGCTGATTCACAAGAATAAGCTTGAGAGTCCCCAGCAAGCACCAAACCTCTCTAGATGACAAGTCTGGACTCATGGAGGGCTCTGTCCCCTGCACAGTACCATCACTCACCACTTGTAGTCCTGAGTGGTTCAGACTCGGCTACCAGAGATGGTCTTTTTGACAGCATTCCCAGCTCCTCATCAGCACAAGGGTGGTGAACCTGTTCTGTAACTGCAAGTGGGGCATCCAGTGGGGCAGGGCGAAAGAGTGATGGAATAAGCCTGACAAACTTCAGCTATTAATCGAACACACATGGCTGTTTTGCAGAGAATAACAGAGGACCTTTTGTAATTGAGAGGAGGGAAAGAGAATGAAAGAGACATTAACAGTTGTCCTGGCTTGGATTTTGAGCATGTTTTCGGGGACAGCTGTTACAATTAAAACTAAAGTAGACAGACAGATCTGTCAGTGCGCCAAATAATGGAGAAAAATGCTACCAGCAATTACCAGCCAGCTAACTGAAAACAATATTCTGCCAGATACATGGAACTGTATTTCATGTTAATGATCCATTTGCAGATCATGTCACTGCTGGATTTATAGTAAATTGAGAAATTAATTGCTACAATGCATGTTACCTTGTTGCTTACAGCCAGAATGAAGGAGACGTGCTGTCCTCTGTGATACTGTAGACTCTAAATTCCCTTGGTGGCCATACAACAAAACCATATCTTTCATACAGCTCTTAGAGACAGAAGTCACAGAAAATTCGAAAATTCACATGAAAAAAAGCAGAACCTTTAGTTATCTAAATACTAGAGGATGATTACATAGCTTCATTCCTCCTTGTTCATTGTACCACCCTCCCTCTTTACTTTTAATGAAATAACGTGCTGAACTGTACTTGGCATTTACAAACTTTCTGAGCCGAAGACTATGTTTAGACTGTTGTGTTTAGCAGATAATGAATTCAAACCTATTTATACTTTTAGTTTCTAGACCATCCTGTGGCAATGAACTCCTGTGTTTCATTTCTACTGTTTTGCCCTGGTGTGACTATATTGAACCCATCAAAATGAAACAGGAATTCTCATTTTATGTAAGGCTATTCAAAGACAACAAAAACTTTGCCATGCAGTTCAGAAGGAGCAGAATCACAGAAAAAAAAAATCTGTGAAACAGATACTTTTTGGTCCACTGGAAAACAAACACTAGAAGTAGTAAAGAAAAACAATTTAGTTATATTTTTCTTCCCCCAAAAAAGAAGAATTTTTAAATTGTTTTAAAGTATTGGTAAAGAGATGGCATGCTAGATTTTATTCCTGATAAGCTTTCAACTGAAACCTACATAGAGGAGGAAAGAGCCATGATTTTTGGCTTTTCAAAGTTAAAAAAAAATCATTAGAATAAAAACAAATTACAATGTAAAAATACCCTGATACAGAAAATATAGAACTATTAAATTAATATCATACTAATATTCTAATCCATTAAATAACTAAACTGAGAATGTAAGGTTTTGGGATTATTCACATCTATATTATTTACATTTAAAGATATTTTATATACCTCATGATCATAAAGTGCTCCCTGTAGAAGTGTGTATTAACATCTTATACAAAGGACTATGATTTTTCTCATCATTTAACCAGGGTAAGTCAAACCTTCCTTTAAAATTCACAGCATAAGTATTGTTGTAAACGTAATTCAGAGAATGTTTTCTTTAAAAAGTTAGGGTTTTTTTCTATCTGAAACCTTTTTGGTAATAAATATATACATAGGACATTGAAACACAGTTGGTATCACAGAATCACAGAATGTTAGGGGTTGGAAGGGATCTCAAAAGATCACCTAGTCCAACCCCCCTGCCAGAGCAGGATCACCTAGAGTAGGTCACACAGGAACATGTCCAGGTGGGTTTTGAATGTCTCCAGAGAAAGAGACTCGCTTCAAAACCTCTCTGGGCAGCCTGTCCCAGTGCT
>VWZK01005214.1:10721-43637 GCA_013396935.1 Baryphthengus martii | reverse complement strand
TTCTCTTTTTCCTTAAGTTAGTTTTCAGCTGAATCAATTTCTGATTTAGCTTGATGAACATGAACATCCTGGAGTTTAGATGGAGAGATGAGGGCAATATATCTCACAGGACTAAGTTACCTTAAAGTTATTCTGAAATGGCACCTATAGAAATGTGGTAATTTCTTATTTTGCAGCTTTGAGACCTATATGTCTAATGAAGCTCAGTTCTTCAGCCTGAAGACATTGATTAAGCTGAATATCTTTTAAGCAACAGAACAAACTCAAAGTCAGAGAACGGAATTGAAGCCCTCGTGGCAGAAGTGGCATTTCATAGAAAACATGTTTGTCAAAAAATAGAAATGACATTGACAATGCATTAGCCAAACCTGAGCATGGGAAGTAAAAAGAACTAGAAATGTCATCATTTACTCATTCACATCCTCAACAGTTTACACACAGTGGGTGAATCTGGTGCTCAGAGTCTCAAAATAAGATTTTCTTTGGCCAAATGTTGACTGCATATAAAAACAGCAGTAAGAAGGAAAGCTGAAAAATGAAGGTAAACATACATATGCTACCTGCGATCACTGCTAATAAGAGTGTCATATAAAGGTGAGATAGCTGCACTGCTGTTACAGTTAATAAGCTGACATTCAGTGGAAAGATGATGAATAAAACACAAAAGAGTTCCAGGTTTTTGTAGGAACAATAGAACCTCCTCGATGTAATCTTTACAGGTACTCCTTTAAAGGTCAGCACTATCTTTAGGTTTTCTGATGGAAGAATTGACTCAAGCATAAAGATAAGTAAAAGTATGTGTTGGTGAGTACAGAGATTCTATCCATCATTCTTTTATGGAAGATCTGATGCAAGCCTTAACCCATTATGGTAAGCTGTTGTGTTTTATTGTAAAAGTCTTACAGATAAATGGGCATGTTGGAAAAAGGGATGATGAATTCTTTTTTTTTTTTTTTTTTTAAAGGATCAACAAATTTAATTGTATTTCTTTAACCAAGAAAAGCAAGTAAACCCCACCTTTAAGAAGGATCAAATTTTAGACGTTTAGCCCCATATTTTTCCATTTAGGGTACAATTTTAACAACATTGTCTTTCTGGAATCATCCTTAGCCATGGTGAAAATGACTGCAGAAGTTAAGCTCAAACTATATGTTTTGCCCCTTATGTTCCTTTAAGGATTGAACCAGAGAGAACTAAGGTATGGTCAGAAGAACATTTAGGCTTTTTATCTAAAACACCAGTGGAAGGAGTATGATTTCAGCTTGCACTACAATTCCACATCCTGAATGGTGAAGAATTTTGCCCTTTGCATCCATTGGTTGGTCTTTCTCTCTGTTGTACTTCCTAGCCCAGCTCTCCTAGCCTGACCATTTGTTACAAAAGCTGGAACTCTTCACACTCATGACAGAAAGAAAGTGTTTACAATAAATACCTCAGATACCTCATCTGCACAGACAGATGTTGAATCAGATATGGTAACCTGATGACAGCAATCTGAAAATAAGACCTTTTTATTTCACTGATGTCAAAACACACTTGGTTAGCAGTTCTACTTTACTGTAAAGATCTTCAGCTCTACTCCTTTTCCTACCATTTATGTATTTGCCTGAGGATCGAAGAGCTGATAAACTCTTCAGGGTTTTGTAGGGATGACATCCTGTGTTTTATCCCCCCACATCTTTTCTTTATGTACTTGTGCTTATGTTAAGCTGACATTGAAACCCACTTAGATGTGCAAAGGCCTAGGGCAATTGCAGCAAGCAGCAGCTCCAAATGTTGACATCCAAAGAGGAATCAGGTGCAAGACAGACTTGAAACTCTTGTGCCGCAGGCTAGGCAAGGCTGAGCGTGTGATGGAAAGGGTACACTGGGTCTCAGAGGAGAAAGGGACTGCTCATTCAGCATAAACAAGAGAGGCGTCTGCTTGCTTACACTCAACACTTGAGTCTCTGGAAGGAGCTTTATGCAAATACAGCACACGAAGGGTGTGCAGAGCTAACACAACGCAAAAAATGAGAGAAGTATAAGCTTGTCTTGCCTTCTTAGATGGTCCATCTACAGATCCAATGCAGGTAGAGCAAAGAACATCACTCTCAAAGGGTTTCAAAGACCATAGCCTTTTTTTTCTGTCATTTTCAGATTTTAGCATCTTTTTGCTAATGAAGTTGGAATCAGTATGCACCTCAATAAATCCCATGCAGAAAGAAGTTCCTAAATCACTGGGAGTAATGTAATGACATCTAATGTATACCTGCCCTGTTACATGACAAAGGTACTGTGCTATACCCAAAACAGAATACATTTCTGTGAGACCTGGAGCTCTAAAACAATTCTGGCAATGGAGTTTGACAGAGTAATACTTTTAGTAGGACTAGAAAGAATGGGACAATAACCAAAGAAAGCAAACAGCTTCATACAGTGAGAGGAGAGCTCTTGCTTTGGTGTAGAGGCTGTGGCCTCAATCCTATGGAGGTATCTTGTTGGGGTGATGCTCAACAGCTCTGTCCCTCCTATTTTCCAGTCAAGAAGAGTCCACTGCAGTTGCTACATGCACCAAGTCTTGACTTTTCTTAATTTTGTTTTCAAAAGTCTTAAGCCAGAGATTTCAAGGGTCTCCTTACACTGGGAAGCTTCATGGACATAACTAGTAATCCTGTTTGGAAGGGTTGTGTGGTCTAGAGAAGACAACTCTATTTTTGTGATGTCAATGTAAATAGCATTTCTACTTGAAATATTGTCAACCTCCATTTTACATAATCTGTAGTAGGTTTGCAGCATTTGCTTCAGGAAAACGAAAACAAAAGAGATGATGCTGGCCACTCAGGTGTAAGAAACAAGATCTGCCACATTTTATTTTACAAGCATCAGCTGCTGTAACTCTTGAGTAAAATGTAATAATTCCATCTTAAAGAATCACTAAGCCTGCATGATAGTATGGCAACAGCATTATAATAACTGCAGAAGTTAACTGCAAGATTTATAAAGTTTATCTGCTGTAGCACATAAACACAAATGTAGACCAGGTGCTTTGCTCCCCTTTTGTCTATATACTGAGTTTATTGTAATGAGGCTATACCTCCTACCACGTATCATGCTCATTTGATACTGCATAACATCATGGGGAATCTGAAAGGCACAGCAAATCCTGGCAGATTGACAGTCTGGGAAACATAGACTACACAAAATAACATGTTCCCAGTGTTGGCACTCCAATGTGCACTGTAACATGGAAGAATTTATGTCAGCTAGCTTAATTCTAAATTTGAAAATTTCTTATTATTGGTACCCTGAAATTTTTCATGGAAAGGAGATACTTTTTGTACAAATGCTATATTTCATTAAAAAAAGAAAAAGTATTTGCTTCCGGAAAGATAATCAGAAACAACATAATCAAGAAAACAGTCAATAGCTGTAACCACAATGAGGTCTTCATAAATCAGAAATATTCAAGTAAGATATATCCTGGAATGACCACTTATATTTAATTTCTGTCTTGCATACTTCCGACTAGTTTTCTGTAATTAAAGATGTCCTTGCCCATGGCAGGGTGGATGGATTAGATGATCTTTAAAGGGCCCTTTCAAACCAGAACATTCTACGGTTCCATGAATGGCCCACTATTCTAGATGCGAAGTCTCATCCATTCTTCGGGGTGACAAGGAAATCCATATATCGCGGGTTAACATGGCCAGAGAGCAGAAAATCAAGAGGTTGGACTGGCCTTTGCATCCTGCAAGGGTGATAACGCTGCACTTTCTGTAGCAACTCCATTAGCTGCTCGGGTACTACTGGTGAGACCCTGAAAGGTCCCAGTTGGAAGCGGAAATGAATTAGTTGGGATTTTGCAGTGCAACTGTGTAAAAAAGTAAAGGTCAAATGCATAGCAAGAGCTGTCCAGAAGAAGCTAAAAATTGTACATCAGGAAGCTGAAGTATTATCTGTCAAAGTTTTTCATTCAGAGAAAAAAAATGTGAGTTTCTTGAAATACTTTGTACATGTATGTAATTTTATGGTCTGCAGCATGCAATTTGTCAGACAAGATGGCCTCTATGCCTACAACTAGATAGAGCGACAAAAATGTAACAGAAAGTACATTTATTATGAGTGAAACAAAGGCTGTACAATGTACAAGGGAGCATAGTAACAGAACAAATAAACATCTACAGAACATGCTCCTGGGCTTGTGGCTCAGTGCTTACAAATTAGGCTGTTAAGGCCAATACCTGAAAGAGATCATGTGCAAATATTGGTGGGAACTGTCCTGAAGCGTAACAAGGGATCTCACTGTGCTAACAGAATTAAATGAAGCTGTCAGGGAAAAGCAGCATCTGAGGGGTGAGATGTGGAATAATCAACAGAGGTAACATAGGGATGAGGAGAAACACAAGAAACCAATGCTGTTTTACCGAAAGAAACAGTTTTTAAATTTGGCCTGGCCTATCTAAAAGTACTGAGAAAACAAAAAAGACTTGATTCTCTGAGGATGGCTGAATGAAGAGTGAAGTAATCTGTATCATAAACAGTGCAACACACCCACCCTGGTTTCCTACAGACATGCCAAATACTGTTTGCTGGTCTCTCTCTGACCTCCCATCTCCCATATTTGGTTGGGTAAAAGGCACAGTGAACAAGGGGTTGGTCTGCTCATGCCGATTTGCCAGAAGCCACTGCCTTTTTCGGTGAACATGAGCCTAGGTCACAGCTTCTGCCTTTCCCTAAGGTTATCCGTGTACCTTCACGTTCTAAGTAGCCTCTTTTCCAATGCTTGTGGGAACACAGGTGTCTAGACTCCTTCATTGAAGCTGTACAGTAGCTAAAGAAGTATTGGATGATCCTGGCAGAAAGACTGGACAGAAAGCAGGACTGCAAAAGCCCTATTCCATCAGCAAAATAGGCCAAAACCAGATGTTGCAAGGGATGAGTAACAGTGCACAAGTTATACACCTCTTGCACAAATTTAGGACTACAGCTTACAACTTCAAGAACAGCAAATGACCTTTTCGGTTTTTGGTTTTGGCTACTCTGCTGAGCTATTTCTTTTTTTTTTTTTTTTTCCTTTCTTTCCATTTCCCCCGCTGCTGTAATCTCTTATTTTAGATTTCAGCAGACACCTCATAAAAGACACTCTCCAAAGGTTATGATAGCTCAAATATGTATTTCACTAGTGGGTTAGGAGCTGCTTAAATCCTAAGTACATACAGAAAACTGAACATTGCAACCTAGATAGTATAAATCAGCATAGCACAGACCTGCAGGGGTCTATCATCAGCTGATGAGCCTTTTTCAGACATTTCCTTGTAAAATTCAGAGACCTGAAACTACAATACTGAGGAAAAACTCCAGCTTGAGGTCAAATACAATGCTGGTGGCGATGGGTGAAATAACTCCATGAACTGCACGCAGCATTCACCAGATACGAATTTGGCCTGCTAAGTGGGAATTATCCACAGTATTCGGCAGCGTATGTTTCCTACAGGCTCTTTAGTTCTTTCATTTGTCTCTCATTTCTCAGGAGAGGCCCTGGTTTTTGTCAGCATTCCCTTCTTTTGCACTGGGAACTGAAGAACTTTGAAGTGTGTCTCCTAAAACACTGATAATCATCCTCAATTAAAATGAATAATGAATTTTTAATTTGCCACTTACCCTTAGGATCCAGATGAGTAGCTAAGAGCTCATCTCAGCTTATATTCCAAGTTGAGCTCTCGCAGGGATCCACTTTGAATTAATGCTGCAATAACACCACAGCTTTGGCTGGCTACAGTAAGCATGCATATCAGTTCATATAACTATCAAAACTGCAGCTAGACAGTCTAAATAAAATCTCCATTCTTGGACTCAAAATAATGTCAAGCTAATATTAGATCAGCACTCATCTGTACTTTAATTCAAGGGTACTATGACTGCAAAATGAAAAGTTTTACTAATTGGTTTAGTTATACAAATTATCTCAAGAAATTCTCAGACAATAATAGAGGTAGGAACGCAGGGAATAAATCAAAAGTATGTTTTGTGGTTGTTGTCAAATGTGAATAATAGGTCCCAAGTTTTTTAAATGAACTGGCTGAAAAGTCTGAACTTTTTTTTCACAGCAAAGCAGGAATGCTTTTCCCTAAAAGTGGTTGCAAAAAGCTCATCTCATTTTTCAACTCTGCTTGGCATTCTCAATTTTATAATGCACAAAAGATTTCCATTTCAAAAACTCTTATAGACTAGCAAATTTCATAACCTCAATTTGTTGAATAAATTCATAACACTACACAATACGCAGCCTAGGAAGATGATATGAAACATTAAAACACTCATATGAGACTAGAAGCTCTTGAATTTAGTTCAGGAATAACCCTCTTTTGTCTTCAAGTTACTGAATTCTTACTGTCAGGAACAGATTGTGCATTGTGGCAATGTTATGTGTGTGAATTTTGTGTTTCCTCTTCCTTTGAAATAAATCAGTGTTTCCTCTGACTTTCAAAAAAGTGCTAATGAATTATAAGAAATGACAATGCAATTGAATGAAGTCCTAATACAGAGGAACCTAGAGGATGGACCCAGTACTTTGTTAAATCCTAGAGGATCTTTATAAATGCTTAAAGGTCTCCACTTAATAATACTTTTCCTGGGTCTCAGCCAATTTTGTAAAAAACATGTAATTTGTGCTAATTAGAAATCATTTAGCTGGCAGCAAAAGCACTAACCAAGGCAATAGCTAGAGCTTACGGGACATGGACTCTACAGAAACCATATAATTATTAAATTTATTGAGATAACTGTTTCCTAACTTCTTTCAGCATAGCTTATGCAAAGAGATATTTATATTAAAATTGAAACTGTTCCGAAACAAGAATGTGGTTTCATTTATTACAATTAAGCAACATTTCTTGGAGTGGACATTGTTCACTGTGAAACCTAGAAATATGCATGGAACAATTGGAATATTAGTGGTTTTAAACTAAGGTTGGAAGGATTTGTCCTGTTGCAGTCTGCAAAAGGCTGGGAGAGGTTAGAGGTATATTTTAGCACTTTTTTTTTTTTTCACTATCACAGGCTTACATTCAGCATTTTAAAAAGATTTTAAGCAATCTAGGTATAGAAATGCTTTAAAAAGTCATGAGGAAATAAAACCATGATTGGTTTTGTTTTCCTATAGTGTGGTGACAGAGTTGGATCAAAGCAGTGTCAGTGTATAGTGTCAGAAAGTGCAACAATTTGGTTGTCATAAGCCATACTAGAGATTTCACTGACCAGGGAAAAAACATCCATGCAGTCAAAAAGGAACACAAGACAATGCTTTATGCTTGCTTTAACTGTTCCAATTTAGACACGACTTTCATCCCTGCAAGACTACTGCACTACAAAAACTGTGTTCTGATAATAAATTTCAGCATTTGTTGCTGCATTGTATTTTTCCATTAAACACACTCATGTTAATTTGTGTGTTTCCCTCCAACGTTTTCTCATATGTTTTTTCACGCTTGTATAAAAGAATTGTCACTGTTCTGTGAAATAAAGTATCAAAACTGGATGGACTGAAGGCAGACATCATTACCCTACAGATCTGGGAACAACATCACAAATTGGATCACAAGCAGAATTACATCTTTCTCAAGAATAAGGTGAAAAGTAGCATAAAGCACAAAGTGAGTGATGAAATTGGCGAGATAGAAGGCATGCAGTGTGAAAAAGTGAAATACGGCCTCAGAAAGTCAAACTTAGGATGTGGCACGTGTAAAGGGAAAGAGAAAAAAATATAAAATCAAACTTATGTTGGCTTCCTTGTGCCCGAGGATTACTGAAAGATTGAACAATGTTGTCCAGGATGACAAAGAAATACAATATAGACCCCAGATTAATCTCTCCAAAAACACAAGATAAGTATGGGTATTGCTGGTGCCGAGTGCCAAGAAAAAACATACACAAGCGTTAAGGACAGGGAGCATTGACCACAGGTTGCTTAGATACAGAAGTAAGCAACGTACCACTACTAACTCAAACCACACCAACCAGTGCAGATAGCATGCTGCTCATATATATTATATTGATTCCTAAATCATCACTGCCTTTCCCTGTAGGTTCTCATCTGCAGTGTTAAGAGAACCCTGCAGGTTGTGTATGAGACACAATCCTGCAAGATAGCATCCTTCACTGATCTGCCCTTCTTCTCTTTTGAGAGTTTCTTAAGAAAACCAGTTACATTTCTTCTGCTATTGACATTGCTGCTCTGAGAAATATGGTAGGGAACCAGTCAAATGGCTATTGCTACAACTGGCAGCAGCAGTACACCTTGGTACTCATTTTACCATTAGCCTTACAATGATCTTTTTATATGATTTCTAATCTGACAATACTTGCAGCATGGTGATATTCCTAATACTGTCATGACCTATGGCAATATATGGGGTTTATGATACAGTATTTTATATATATTTGACTGCTACAAGTGTTTCCTTTTTAACTGCTTTTTGAATTCTCAATAGAATGAACAGATTTTGTCAAGTTTGGCAGTACAAGAAAGTACTCGTATCTTTTGAGAAAAGGTGTCTTTTCTACTTGTTTAATGGATTAGAAAAGTACCCACTTTAAAGAACTATATTACCTACCATGCTTTAGAGATGTAAACTATAGATAAGGTTGTTTTTAATACCATATAATACACCTTTTAAATTAATTTGTAAAATAATCTGAAAAGTAAGTAAAACAGAAAAAAAATCACAAAATGTTCCCTATCCTCAATCTCAATTAAAAGATGTCACTGATTTTATTAATGTAGTTGCTTAATCCAGATGTTATATTGTTCAAACATAACACAGTCACAACCACAGTTAAGATGGGACCTCACTGTCTTGGGTGCAGCAGAAAACCACAATCAGTAGAAATTTTCATTCCTTGAAAATATGCACTATATGCCAGAAATAATTAAATGTTACCTCTCTGTGAACAAAACTCTTGATTGTATTCCCACTTTAAACTGTAATCTCCACAATTAAAACAGCATTTTCTGCAGCATCTACAGTGCATGGTTTGTACTGTGATCAAACCACAACTAGGAACACTGGCATGGTCATCATTCATAAAATTACAGTGACATCATTAGTGGGCCTGCATTTTACGTATCATTGAATCATAGAACACCAGGTTGGAAGGGCCCTCGAGGATCATTTGGTCCATCCTTTCTTGGCAAAAGTCAGTATTAGTTGACTCAAATGAAAAAAAAAGTGAAATAACCCTTAGAAATAGCCAAAAAGCTTTATAATTTGAAGAAAACCCAGTCTGAGGTATACTTTTAGGATATCTACTGCATTTTCAAATAGTTCTAGATCAATTACTTTAGTGTATAAATTTCAACTGGAGTTAGTAAAAAGGCACATTGAATTCTGTTTATTGAACTGCTATAATTTGTGTGCAGTCAAGCAGGACTGCCGGAATCAACACAAGACATCCAAAATCCACTGCAGTGACTGTGGGGTAGTGGATGCTCACTGATTTTGAAAATCACATGATGAAAAAAATGATGGTTTAATACATAACTCTCTAGAAAACTGTTTTTATTTTCTACATCTACATCAAGAGTTATAACACAAACTTTCCCCTCCCTCAGTCGTCTTAAATCGGTAAGTGCTAAAATATGCACTTAGTAAAAGATAACAACTTAATCAGTTATTTATGAACATTTGGATCCCTTAAATTACAGGACTGAGCAATATAAACTCTTTAAAGCTAGTATGTAACTTCATAATTAGTCTGGTTTTGGTCTAAGTTTACAAATAATTTGGAGATGGGAAAATATAGAACTAGAAAATGTTACAAACTTTAAAAAATATTACATTTTCCACTACATTTCTGCCACATTATTTGTTGATGTTATTGGTTAAATTTATTTCTAAATTTATGCTTAAAAAAAAATCAGAATCTGAAATGATAAAAAAGCACCCTTCACACCAGCATCAATTCAGCTAGAATGCTTCAGTATCATAACGCTCAAATTTATTCCTCCACTTTTCTGTCCATTTTTCATGAAGTTGAAGTGTTGCCTAACTTAAGCAATGCTGTCAATTCAGTTTTAAATCTTGTCATTCTGTTCTCTTCTCGAGTGTACAAAAAGGGGAAAAAAAATAATTAGTTTAAAAAAAAATAACAGAAGAAGTTCTAAGTTTTGTTACATGAACTGAAACGAGCAGACAACTGAAATATTAATTTATTCTGATTGTCACCTTTAAATAGGTAAGATATAGTGCCCTAAGGGCATCTTCGCAGAAAAGAACATGCTGCACATTTGTAATTGCTCACTAGATGGCAACATTGCTCTGCTGAAATACAAGCTATAAAGCTCTGTATACCTGCCCTGCAAAATTTGACTATCACCTTGACAGGGTGGATATTGAGCTACGGCTTAGAAAAAGAGGTGAAGAAACATTACAGAGGACTACAGTCATAAAACCGTCATTTCTGCTTCACTGTGGGGTGGGTCTTGTAAAGGGAACATCAACATAGGTGTTAGTCACTGTAAATATGGGGTTTAGTTAGAGAGTTCATTGAGTGCGGTGGTGACTGCAGTGTCCCTTCAACTGACATCTAACTGACTAACACACGTTCAGTAAGGTGTCCATTAACACTTGATTTGGCACAGGGAACAAATCATGGAGATATAGAGAAGGGAGTTAAAGCGTAGTAAAAAATGTTTATCACATTGGAGAAGTGCTTTTGCAACCTTCAACAGCAAGGCACAAGATACTTTTCGAGACAGTCTCATGCTGGCGTATATACTGCATATGCAACATACAATATAATGGACATCCATGAACATCCATGAACATTATAGGCACGAAGAAATAAACTAAATTCTTCTAACGTTAGTGGGAAGAGTTCTACTGAAAGGAGAAAAGCGTGGGACTGGCTTGCAAGTATATCCTCAGCACAAGAGCTGAGAATATTTCTAGGTAAAGATCTCCTCTCAAGATGAGATAGTGAATGAACTAAATGTTAAGCTCCTTCTTGTATAGTATTGCATCAATGGAAATATAACAACATTACAGTATATAAATCTGTTCACTGTAGGTCCTGAGATTAATATATGAACCCAGCTAAATTAAAGCTTACATATGCACAGGCTGACATTTGCAGTTACCAAGGGGACTTTTCTTTTTCATACTCATCTTGAGGCGATCTTCAATACATTTTTTAAGATTTTGCTTTAATATCATTTTCCAGTCAATGTGTTAGGGTCAAAAGAGCTGTGTGTTGTGGTGGATTTGGTGAGTAGGGCAGGTAACGCCTCCTCCAATTCTCAGCATGCGATTGCCCTAGTGAGTCATTGCCCACCCTAAGACACACACAGAAGAACAGGGTCAGAGAGCTAGAAATGTAAGCTCTCCAAGCCATTGGGTACATTCAAATAGTGTTGATGTTGAAGAAATGCCATATAAATATAAGTAAACTTTTTTTTCTGCGGTGGTAGAGGCTGGACTAGGTGACCTGTACATGGTGCCTTATTGTCTAGTTGAATATATACAACTATAGGCCACTCTTCAATTTGACCTGGAGTGAACCCTTAAGTAATCTGTTTTCTCTTCAACAGTGTTTGCTGATAATTTTTTCTCAACTTTAGGAAATCATAGGCTGGTTATCTTAAATGCAGTCAAGGCAGGGAAACCTTTTCATTAAGTTTTACAGACCAAAATCTGAGTCACATATTTTGTGAGGAAAATGCAATGCTCAGCTCAGTGACAGATAATATTATGTACATATATTTAAACAAGATGGTCTTTAATTTGACCGAGTCTAAAAATAAGCCTTTAATACCTGCCAATTTAAAATCACACTTGGGAGAAAGCATTGCAATCCCTCTATAGAGCTACCACGGTCAGGAAACAAAGTTCCATTCTCACTTTATGATTTCACATGCACCAGCTGACCTCTGCAACTCTCTCTGTGACGAGAAAGTAATTTTGCGAAAAATCAAATTCGACTTAATGAACAGATTTCACCCCACAGTTTGAGCTCCCACCACAACATGAGGTATTTCTGCCTTCCTAGATGTGCAGATGGAGCAGTGGTCAGGGAGAAACAGGACTGTGGTTCTAGGTCCATGGCAGCATGCTCCTTTCAGGCTGTGGTGTTTTTTTTTTCCATGCTGGCTGGTGGGACACAACTGGGTCATGTAACCCACGGGCAGCAGGTTAGACAGAGGAATAGCCTGTCCAACTCATCTGGTCATTGCATTGGACCTACTTTGTGCTCTGTCCACCTGCCTACAAATTCAGATCAAGTCTCCAATAAGATGCCTTGAATTAAGGACAAATATACCTCTTTTAAAAGAAAAATGAGCTGGCCTAGAAATGCAGCTGTTGCCAAGCTGAGGCTCTGTTCCTGTGTGCTTTATGAGTTTTGGAATAATTTCTTTATGCTTAAAGTTTCTTTTTGTAACAGGAACTGGAATACCAACCAGGACTGAGCCTAAGGCAGAGTTCTGCCTAATGGGGAACTATCTGATTATATCCAACTTTTCTCCATTGGAATCTCTGGTAGTTATATGAGAAATTTGTGTTTGTATCTGAAATCACTATTTTCTATACTTAACCATCTCTTTCTATAGGAATCTTTGCATATTCTGCTTCTCACAGTGATCAGATAATGTACAGTTATACTCTGGACTATTCAACTCATTTGGAGGAATATACTAGTAGCAAACGTGTGAAGGAGCTGTATATAAATTTAATTTGTCAGCACCCCTTTCTCCTACACCTATTTCTTGGTACAGTATTTAGATATACTAGTAAGCATGCAATACAGGATAAGCTACATTCTGCTTGCTGTGCCATTCTAATACTATGTGTTGAAACATAAGCTGTGTAAAAATTTTGAATTTCGAAACATAGAACAATTTTCATTTCCCCTACAAAGTCTACTGTAGATGAAGGTATATTTAGGAAAAAGAGAACTCTCACATTAACTGGTAAAGACTGAAGTAGGCCTGACCGTTCCTTTTTAACAGAATTACAAAATTAACAACTGGAGAAAAGAATGCAAAAGATGTGTATATCACAGAGTACCTTAGAAAATAATTTTGTAGTCGAATCAAACTTACAGGAAAATGAAGACTTGTTATTTGGATTTTTCAGAGACCCTTACTTTTGGATAGCAAGCAAAAAGTAAATATGAAAGTAATTTATGCAGTTGCAGCAAGTTGTTTAGTCAGGCGCAGCAGGGATCAGTGTTAGAACTTGTTTTACAAGCATTTAACATTTTCATTAATAATCTGAAAGACAGGGTTCACAGTATGTTAATTAAATAAAGAGATAATTCTAAATTGAAAGACATCACAAAGCATCGATGAAGACTGAGTCATATTGTAACAGGATTGAAAAGGTTAGAAAAAAAAGAAAGAGAAAATGAGATTTGAACTTAGAAATGTGCAGTCAGAGGTATCTTAACAAAAGCTGCCCTATGAAGGAGAGAAGTGAGTGGAAAACATGCAAAGCAGTAAAACTGAAGGAATAAGTGAACGGTATATTGGTTGACATGTGATGCAGAAGCTGCAAAGATTGCTTTGATTCTGGGCTACCTGTGAAGAAGACTGTCCCTTGGAGAGCTTACAGCAACTTTTAGGAGCTGAAGGATGGATGGAGTGTCACACACTCATTTATGAGAGAAAAAATTAAGAGGGTTGCGCTTAGAGCCACAAAGATGATTAAGGGAACATTTTCCTAATGAGGAAAGGCTGGAGAAGCTGAGTCTCTTTAGCTTGGAGAAGAAGACAGATCTCATTAGTGTTTATAAATATGTAAACGGCAAGTGTTAGGAGGATGGAGCCAGGCTCTTCTCAATGATACTTGGTGACAAGATAAGGGGCAATGGGTGCCAACTCGAGCACAGAAGGTTCCAAGTAAACGTAAGGAAGAACTTTTTCACAGTGAGGGTGACAGAACACTGGAATGGGCTGCCCAGAGGGGTTGTGGAGTCTCCTTTGCTGGACACATTCAAAACCTGCCTGGATAGGTTCCTGTGTGACCTACTCTAGGTTCCTGCACTGGCAGGAGGGTTGGACTAGGTAATCTTTCAAGGTTCCTTCCAACCCCTAACATTCTGTGATTCTGTGATTAAGATCGGGTAAGTGTAAAATGAGGCTGCGCTTAAAAATACATAAATGCATTTGAAGAATATAAGGACCGTAAGAAAACTAAGACTGGAAATCTGAATCTGAGAAAACATCTTCAGTGAGAAAAGAACTACGATGACCTGGGACACTCAAAGCATTCCATTTCATTTATCACTAGACAAGGTAGTATCAACAAAATTCTATCAGGCACACAGATCAATACAGCATTGTTTCTCCATTTCCTATGTATTCTGTATGATTTCATCTAACAGTTAAGGAAGTAACTTACATTTCACATGAATTGACCTTATCCCTAAATCTCACTGGAGTGAGTAAAATGCAATGGTGCAGTGAAATTTAAACACACTGTAGTATGAAATCAATGCATCCCAGTGCTTAGAGTTTTCCTGCTTTGACTGCAATACAATAACTTTACAGATGGTCCAACAATCTACTGCAGCATTAAAAGGCATTTTATATTTGTTTTTAAACTCTGAAAATATAGTTTGCCTGTGCATTAATCCCAATATTTTATGGTACATCTCCCCCATTTTTTCAGTTTTGTCAGTTGATCCATTGTACTACATCATCTCTCACTAACACTCTTGGCTCTCTACTGTAGGTGCCACAAATGACATACAGCAGCCCTTGGGTAAAATCTTAGCAATTTTGGAGCCTCAGTTCCAATTTCAAAAGGAAGAGAGGTAAGTCCCAGCATATGAATTTTGCTATCAGCTCAGAGACAGGCTCTTTGGCATGTCCTGCTCCCTGTGCTCTGGGTTTTTCTTCTTCTTTGTGCGTTCTGGATGGTGAACACTGGACAGATGAGGCAGAGGATTAAAGACAGGGAAATGTGGGGTGGGTTTTGGGCTGGATGGTTTAGGGCCAAGAGAGCAACAAAATGAGTGAAAATTTGAGAATGATACACTACTTCTAAGCAACTCTGCAAGACAAAAAAGTTAAGTGATTCTCTAAAGCTCCATGAGTCAAAAGATCCCATTGACTTCAGTGCAAAGTCATTTAGGCACTAAGGATACAGTCCTGAGGCTACATTCTCTCTTTGGGCTCACCTCTGTCACTGAGCACAAACCCTAATTCATGGAGTATCAGAATTGTCATATTCTGATACCTCCCCTGAGTCTCTCTGGGAACATTTCCCTTTGGTACAAGATCCTGCAGGGAAACAGCTCTTATGAGTGCTTAAATTGTCTCTTAACTAGTTTGGAGTACTGCAAACCACTGTTGCAGAAATGAGGTTTGCACTAGCCACATAAAAGTAATATTCATATAGCCAGAAAAGCTGAGAGGGAAGATGGAACAGGTGTTCCTCACTAAACCTCTATATTGCTATGCTGTGGGTGTAAGACTGCACTGAACAGCAGCCTTGGGCAAACATGGCAACCAAACGTGTCCCACTAAGCAGAGTGGTAGAAAAGTATAATACTCTCCTGTACGATTTGTGACTAAAGAACACTACGTTAAACAGCTTCCTGCACATGAGTATCCATGAGTAGAAAACATGCTACATATTCTAGCTGCAACTTCGTTTTTTTTATCAGACAGTAACTGAAACATAAACCTTTTCTGCAATATATATCCACTGCAAGCCATGTCTCCAGGGTCCTCAGTAGGTCTGAGTGCACACATAAATTTACACATCTCAGTTTACTTCCATGAGGCAGCAGGGCCAAGTCAGAACTATAGAGGCATTTTATGATGTGACATTAATGAACTTGTTACTGATACTCTTGAATACCACATTTCCCCCCACTTCTTCTTCCTTTTTAATTAAATTCCACTAACAAAGTGTTACTCTTTGATTGTATTCTCAACCACAACTTACTTGGCATACTTTACTTGTTGAGATGGGAAGTACCTAATTATAATACCAACCTTCTTTCATGTTATTTCTTTGTAATAGAAATAGTACTTCCAGTTATGTTGGAGAGGTACAACTAGAAGCATTAGATGAACACAAATTCTTCTTAGAGAAGCATCACCGTTAGCTGTTGGCTTTCAAACTGTCTCATTTCACAGAGATGTCTCTTTGCTACTTTTCAAAGAAGAAATCAAGGGACAGGTTCTCCAAAGCATTCAAGCAGAGGAGCAGCGGTACACATGCAACTATATTTAGTTTGTGCACCTCATGAATTCAGTGAACTTGCTCTGCGTACATCCACGCAGCAGAAGTGGCAAGTTGGTGCTTTTTGAAAATAAATACCCTAGAATTAGCTGCTGTGGGGATTCTGGATATTGAAAAGTATACGGATGGCTGGCTGAAAGAGATCATTTAACCCTGCTAGTAACGAGCTCATTTGAAACAACATCCCTGCTGTTAATTATCACTTGGTTCTGATTGATTCATCACCTGCTCTGATGCTCCTATTTTATAAACATAACATGAACTCCTGAGTTGAAGAAACGGCATAATTTGCAGATATTGGTAAAAACAGAACTGCCTCAATATTGTGTCAATTCCTGCCAGAATGATTTTCTTTCCTTTACTCACTGTATGCGTGTGCATATATACACACATGCGAACATGTAATTATTGCGTACCTGTCTAAGGAATGCCTATATAATATTTCAATAAAGACAGCACTGCAATCTAGTTTTGCATATACACATTACACTAGAGGAGTATGAATTTTCCTTACCTATTTCAGTCATGGATATCCCCGGAGCTAATTGGCCATTGTTGAAAGAGCTATAGGTAAACAAGTTTGGTACAGAGGTGAGGTCATAGATAGGTTCCTGCTTTATCTGTTTGATTCCAGTCATGTCTAACCCAGACTGGTCTGGGGAAGGCTGGGCAGAATCCACATTATAATAACCCTCAGACTTCGGCAGGTCGATAATGTGCCCGTTTGAGTAGGTGCTGCCAGTTTCATTATTCAGGTTGCTCAAGCCATTGCTGATGCTGTTGCTGTAAACCCTGGCAAGGGCTTCTGCCTCACCACTCTGCTGTTGCCGTTGTTCCTGCAGTCGCTGCTGGTGCTTCTGCACTTCAGCGTACAAGCTATCCCTCTGCTTTTTGGACATTCTTCCAAACTTCACAGCTGAAAAGCAAAGCACAATGCGAACCACTGTCACCTTTCATTTTTTTTTTTTATTCCACTCAGCCCCACCACTTTTTTGATATTTATTTTCAGTGTTACTTTTGCTGTGGAAATCTATCTTTTTCTGTGGAAATGGGAGAGGATGCAAAGGTTTACACCACATATACCTCACAAAAGGAAAAAAGTATTGTATGCTTGGATTTACAAGGTGATGACAATAACTCCTATTTGACAGGAGGGCCTCAGTCAAGCAGCTCACTTCCCACTGTGAATGTTAAAAAGACCATGCATCCTTTTATATCTCTGTGCTCACTGAACAACAACCCAAAGCTGTATGAAATGTACTGTCTGTAGATTCATATCCCATGTGATTTACCAACTTTCCACAAATCTTTAAACAGTGCACTAACAGGATTAGTACTCTGGACGAAAACAAGCCCTAAAGCCTTATTATTGCATCCTTTCAATAGGGTGTTATCTTCACACTTTTAAAAAAAATCTGACAGGTTACAGTTAGAACCTAGAGGAAAATAACAGATTTGGAGGTAAATAGCACAAATGGATGTCATCTTTTTCACAGAGGAAAGTCTCAGGGATTTACACAATCAATTTACATAATCTCCATGCACAAATCCATGCATTCCTTCTGATGAGAAAGGGAGGAAAACATCAGAGTGCAAATCACTCTCTCCACAAACAGGGTTCATTACACTGAGATTGAAATTTTCAAAAATGATGGGCTGATTGCTGTGGAAATAGCAGAAGTAAATCCACAGCCTGCATATAGAGTGGGTCATAGCTGATTATCTTCCCCTCTGCATCTGTCTATAAATTCTGGCTTTTTACTGAGCTAGTTCTTGGGATCTCAGAGCAGAGGTAGTTGTTAACTGTGCTCTAAAACAAATGATGGATACATTCAGGAGAATTCTAGCAGAGCACAAGATAAGAGGACATTTTTCTGGAAATACTTGTTTCTATGTATTGTGAGGTGTATTTTTCAATGCCAAGTATTTCCAGTCCATCTGTAACTGGGATCAGTTCAGAGTCATAACACTTATTAGCATGGGACAGGCTTGGCTCTCATTTTTCCTACCCCATTGTTTAGCTGCAGTCCTCGAGAAGAGTCTGAATCTACCCATGTGGATGAAGGTGAAAATCTTCAGCCAAGGAAAAGAACAGAAAAGGAATAGCATAATATGAAAAGGCAGTATGAGAACATCAAGGAGATGTCAGCCTTTCAATTTATTTGCACTTTTTTACACTAAAAGTTTTTTTTCCTGTTACCAACCTCAACTTACTTGCAGTCCTTCAGAGAGGCTGCAAGCTACCCCGCATGAACACAGCCTGCCCTGGAATCATTCCACGGTGCACTGCACGCCCATACAGACAATATACAATGACTGTATTTTGAAAAATGCAACTGTGTATTTTCTTCAGATTTAGGGCCTCAGTAATAAAAACAAACACCCACTGTTTATTCTCATTATATATTCATTAATTGGATTCTCCAGCTGCTGTCAATTAGCATCCTGCCTCTGCATGATAAAAATGAATCTGTTATATGGCTGAGAGGTAAAAATCACATTCAATTACTCGGCTAAAAAAAATCCATACAGTCTATTTTAAACTTGCAAAAGCTCTTAATATTGTTAAGTATAAACACCCTTACATAAACAATGAGAGAGGAAAGTGATGCTGTCAGAAGAATCACTGCCTTTGTCTGTACACAGTGGTCCCTGAATTATAGGTTGGAAAGACGGTGCCGTCAGTCAAATTAAAATGTTCCTGTGATACCTCAAATCACTGAAAGATACTACTTTTAGGAGGAAAGCATGTGGTGTTAAATTACTCAAATGTTACTACTTTAATCTCCTTCAGGAAGAATTGGGAGCTAAGGCATCAAGTAAGCTGCATGCTAGGACCAAAAAGAGTTCACAGATTAAAGACTAGATGGCAATGCCCCTCCCAGACTGGTGAGACTGGTAAGCAATTGTTTCAGTGAGACATGAGACATACTGAGGTGGGAAAAGATCTATTATAGTCCAAATTTGAAACAAGTTGATAATGTGTATTGTCTGAAAAAATAGGTCTTTAAGAAACTACTCCATCAATGACATTTAATTTCAAATGGCGTACTTCACGTAAACTTTCTGAGACAGAAAAATGCTGCCAGACAATCAAATTTAGTATAACTTGCCTTCAAAACCAAAACTTATTCTTATGATAATTCCTAACCATTTAAGATTGTCTGTGAGCTGGAAAGTCTCTGAATGATCATTTGTGACTGTGGACAGCCTTGCCCAAAACTCCTAGTGCCCACAACTCTGGTGTGGTGCACGTTCTCAGCCTGCTGATCACGGCTCATCACACCATGTCTTGAAAGGTGTCCCAGAGCATTTCTTCTGCAAACTCAGACAGGGTCAGGGGGCAATATACAGGTAAAAGAAATGTTTTTTTAGCAAAGCAAAATATTTGGACAAGTGCTCTAAATAAAACAAACAGAACCCTGTTATGCTATCAAGATGTAAATTTCTTAAATGCCTATTTACTGTCACAGACCTTTATAGATCTCTGGGAAAGGGAGTCTTTCACACATCAATATTAAATCTTATGATAAATGTTAATGTTTAATATAAGAGTTTATCTAAACTGGACTATAAATCTACCATTCCAGAGGTGACACTTTTTATGCTTTTGATCAGAACAACACACTTCACTTCTGACTCTTTTTCTTCCAAATTAATACTGCTCTGCATTTTGTTATTTCCCTCACCTCCCCATGAAAATAGCCTCCTTTGCAAACTGAATAGCAAAGGTCTGTGTCTCCCAGTGCATGCATTACAAATCAAGGAGCTTCTCCTCTCTCTCTCTTTTTTAATTTTTTTCATTCTCCCAGAAATCTACAGGGAGTTTAAGTAAGTTTGCAGTGAAAAAGAGTTTCAAAGGGTTTAGGTGTGAAGCAGGAATCTGACTCCTTACCATCTCGAGACATTCCCAGGGCAAGACATTTCTGCAGTCGGCAGTGTTGGCAACGATTTCTGTTGGTTCTGTCAATTAAACAGTTTCTCTGCCTTGGGCAGGAGTAGGAGGCATTGTTCTGCTGACTCCTCCGAAAGAATCCCTAGAGGCAAGAGAGCAAGAGAAATGTAGTATTACCATGTGCATATAAGCACACATGCACGCTGAGAAGCATGTTAAATGGCTATCATAAACTCTTAGTGCACTGTTACTTGTGCTGTGGATTTGCAGATGTTTTGGCCATGTACAGTGAAATTAAAGAACATTTCCTTACAATAAGAATTGTGTTTTTTTTCTCTAAAGAATGTAATTCTACTTTGTTAATTCTCAAACAATAATGTTACAGAATGCATTATTATTGTGCAGTAACAACCATGTATCATCTAGTGCCTGTTCCTAATAGAGGAAAAGCCTGTCAGCATTTTTAAACAGATGACTTAAAAATATTTGTTCTGACTATTTTCTTCCTTTAATAAAAGAGACTGGCAATAACTGGCACTGGCTATGCATAGCATTAGAAGCTGAAGTCTGCTGTTCAATCTAACCTGGCAAATGCTGATCTGATCTGGAGCAGTCACACACTTGAGGAGTGAAAAGTAATACAAATTCAAGCATCACAAAAGCACTAGGATTTACTGACTGTATCAAGCAAAGCCAACACACAAAAGAGAAAACAGCTTTAGATACTACCATGAGAAAGTAATGACATTTTCCATTTCACTGGAATATAGCATTATCTATTTTATGTATGTAAAAAATTGTAGTTATTCTATCTCCTAGAAAGTTTTTCTGGCTGGTTGTGGGCTATTTGAATAAAGATCAGAGGACTAGAAGGAAAGTATTAAGCTATACCCAAGGCCTTACAAGCTCCCAGCTGCTACGAACAAAACCTAGAGGTACTGTTATGGTAGAAGGGACATGAAATGGCAGAGGTGACAAGAGGAATTAAATCGGGTGATGCAGATCACAGAGCAAAAGAGAGAGGGAGAAGGTGCTTTATTGTATTCTTGTTTTCCTGTAAAATAAAGGACAGAAGAAATGGCAAGTCCAGAGAGAGAGAAACAAAGAAAAGCAGCTCCTTGAACACCTTGGCATCTTTAGATGCAGGCAGCTGCAGGACTGTGTGGTGGGAGACCTGAGGGATAGCCTAGCCACTGCAGCAAACCATGAAGCAGAAGAGGGCAGAAAGCATCATTACTACAGTTACATTAGTCACCAGAAGTGATGCCCGAGTGGGTGTGCCTTTCTGAGCTGGTTTGCAAACAGCTCTGAAAAGAGTCAGAAAGCAAGAGCTGACTTCATTTATCAGGCACAATCAGTGTTATCTCCTCACAGGCTGACAGATGGTAATACTAAGCAATGGAAATCATGGCAGCTGTGCATTTTGGGACAATGGAAGTGAGGCAGAAGCAAGCCAACAGTGTCACAGGGCTCAATTTGCTTGCTACAGGTAGCACCTGAATTCTTTCTCAAGTCCTAGTAAACCCAAGGAGGACAGTGTGGATTGTCAATAACAACATCCAATAGGCAAGGTGTCCTACTGAGGACACTGGCAGTGCTAATTCATGAGGTTGAGCATAATGAGCATAACCAGCCCCTGCTGGTTTGATCAGTGATTATAGAGTATCTAAAAACCAAACTAAGTTTCATGATTTGCACTTTTGAGAACATTGATGTACTTTAGGGGAACTCTTAGGAAAAAATCTATCGGGGACTTATCTGATTCTAGCTGACCAAAATTCTCCTGAAACTGTGGAAATTAGTTTAATTTAGGACTAAATGGATGTTAATTGCAGGTATTTCTACTCTATTGGATGAACTTTACAGCCAATGTTGGTTTTAACATGCAAAGGGTTTTCTCATTCTAGGGGTTTAGATTTTAACAAATTCTTTGCAGATATGGACCTGAGAGAACAAATTGATTAAGTAATATTAAACCTGCTTCCCCTCAACTATCTAGCATTAACTGTGCCTTATCTTGTAGTGCTGGTTTTTTTCACATGGAGGTTGATCTAATCTCAGATGAATTTCTTTGTTCCTTCTCTGCCCCTCTTAGGAAAAAATCAAGGGTTATATAATAAAACTAATCCACAGCAGGTAATTTATTTTTATGAGGAGACTTTTGTATGCTCTTTTTCCTGCATAAGATCTAAACGCTGTTTTACAAAGTACAGACAATCCTTTAATTTCATTTTTAGGTTATCTTTATATTATGCTGTCTATATTTACTAAGAATAAATCCATTTGCTGGAAGGAGGATACCATTAATTTCCAAGCAGCTACAGTCTTAAAGAAAGGTTTCCCAACATTCCCAATGCTGCCAACAAGTTTTTCTGCATCTCAAGCAAGTCATTTTACCCATGAGAGCCAATCAGGGTTATCAATGGTCAAGCAAACTACTGTCTAAATCATGACAAAAAGTGATAGCAAATACTTTGTTCTAGAGGTAATCAGGAGAGATGATAAAAGGCTTCTCAGGAAAAGAAGGACCCACAGAGACAGATGGGGTGGAAACCTGTCTTCAGGTTTCACCCTTTCAGTGACAACAGTGGCAGAGCCACCATTTTCTTCAGTGGGTCCAGTAGGCTATTCAGCGTATGCAGGCATGCACATGAAACAGCAGTAATATTTATGATGCCCTTTAAGCAGTTATAATATGCATTTGCAGCAGCATATAGTAGCTAATATAAGGATACAAAGGATTTCAGGTCCTTCGAAGCTTTTAACACTGCCACTGGTGGTACAGTATTTGGATGCTGTGTCCTGAAATACTGTGGCTGTCTGGTGCCTGGCTCAAATGTGTGTGCATACTTTGTGGAATGGTTGTTACCTCTTTCTTCCCCACATGGCCTCCTTCTTAATCAATTCAGATTCCTAAAGCATTCAGCAAAAGGAGCCAGAAATGACCAGTTACTAGTATCCGGGCCGAGCAAATAATTATTTAATTGCTGGGCAATGAGAAGCAGGGTTGAGCTGCTTGAGAGAGGCTCTGACAGACTGAGATGCCTCCCATCAGACCCAATGTGAAAACTGACATTTTTTTTATTTTTTTTTTCAAAACAGGCTTACAAAACAAGATCAGACTAATTGATCTGATACTGAAAAACTGGCACAAAAACAATAGGGTTAAAACTGTCTAAGTGGAAGAGAAGATCTTTATCTCAACAGGTAGTCTATGCACAGAGCTGAGGGGTATCATCTCCTCTTGAGGTACACACAAGGGCCAGCATTAACCCTAATCACATCTAAGATAGTGACACACTGTGGTCTTTTTAAAAATTTTCACATTTCTGAAAGAAATTTCATCTTTGACAAAAAATTGCTTTTCAATATCTTAGCACTAGAAGCTTTCTATTGGAAACGGGTACACCTAAATTTTCAGATTTTTCAATGTTCAAAAATTTTTTAAGGCATGGAGTAAATATAGACTAGCCATTTCACTTAACAAATATGAACGCACTTTCAAATCAAAGAATCATAGAATTATCTAGATTGGAAAAGACCTTCAAGATCATTGGGTTAAACCATTAAATGTACCAGTTTGTGTGTTTCCACACAGAAGAAATCAGAGATGCTGCATCTCCATCTTTGCAATTTCACATTTACAGTCAAAGGTAAAATGCCAACACGTAGGATGAAATTCTGATTTTCTGTGAGTACTGATATAATTTCTTAGATAATAAAATCATGGAGTATTTTTAAAGTTGGAAACTGAAGCCTTTATTCTCTTGGCTTGGGGTTCAATTTGTGTTATATGAACCAATGCCTGGCATAATATGCTAATATGACTAAGAATCATGAAAAAGCTTTTTGCCTTTTTTTTGATTTATTTTTTTTTCCAAACCTCCAACTCCAAGCAATTGCCCTGTGCTGTAACTTATAAGTTACAAGGCAAAGAATCATTTTACACTCCTCATAATGCAAGGCATTTTTAATTTTGGAGATTATAATTTGGCCTGCAGAGAATATAAAGGGCATAAAATAGGACTGAACTCGCATCTGTAGGCTTTTAAAATGCTGAAGCGAAATACCACACCGATCCTTAATGCTACATGAATTGTACAGGAAACAAGATAAGAAATCTATTTCTCAAGATGATTTAAGGTAGAGCAGGTATGACTTACAGTTGTCATCCTCTGTATCAGCACTTATACTGCATCAGATGAGATTAATTCGTTTCATATGAGGAGGTAACTCTAAAGGCTGTTTGATGAAAGGGAAAGCAACTAGTAAAAATAGACATGAAATGGCTCTATACCAGCAGCAGGCTTTACAGCCTTCAGCACCGCTTGCTTGAAAGCATATAAGAGCGTATTATTGTATACAGATGCCTGAGGCTAATGAAGATGCTGATGACTATGCTGTATTAAAATCTCATACCTTGCAGCCTTCACATGTGATGACTCCATAGTGTATTCCAGAGGACTTATCACCACAAATTTTGCATGGTATCACTTCAATTTGCGCTGAAAAAGAAAACAAGACAAATATTTTGAGTACATAGTTCTTTTTAATTTTTTTCTTTCTCAAGTGAAGATATTAAAAAAAATAGAACTAGATAAGAGATAACCTATTCACAACCCTAACAATATAAAACTGCTTTGTATTGTGTTGTGTTTCTGAATGCTTTGATTTGGCAAATTTTAATTGCTTCCCATTATGTAGTTCCTACCAGACCCAACAATATTCTACAACAATTTAAGATATCTCATGATTAGCAAGTTTTACCTCGTATTCTCCTTCTTTTTTTTTTTTTTTTGTTTTTACTTGTTAATTTCATCATCATTATTACTAATGACAGTCATTAAGGGTCCTAAATAATTATCTAGATTGTTTTTGCTTACATATTTCAAATATTCACATTTTTTCCTTTTGCTGAGGTAGAATTACATGGTATATTTTGATGTGTTTTTCAAAGCAGTAGAAGTGATGAAATTTTCACATCCTTCAAATTATGGTTTGAAGATACACAAAGATACCTATCCCAGTGCCAGGGATGGGCTTGCAAATGATTACTTAACCTCTCCTTCTCTTCAAGCAGTTTGTTTTAGCACCAGGTGATGGGCAGACAAGGTTCACAGACTGAGTTAAGTAGCCAGCGGCTGTGTGCTGGAAGAAGTAGGTACTATCCGAGAATGCCTAATTATGGACAAGCTTCCTTTTATAAACATAATGGTCATTTAATTCAGAGAAGGAAAACACAATTTACTATCTTACATGCTTGAGGTTTGGTGGTTTTGTTTTTTTTTTGTTTTTTTTTTTTTTCCCCACTGATGTATTTGTTTGTTTCCTTCAGCTACTTTGATTCCTGTGTGTGTTTACTTTGGTGATTCTGTAAGAGCACATACTCTGAAATGTAGGGAAGACTGTGCCTTTATTGCAGTCAGATGTGTTGAAAAGAAATGACAAACCTATTTTCTTTCCCTTTCATTTTTTTTTTTTCTATGTATGTTGGATGAATGCCTCCCTGTAATTTTCCTGCCACTTGGAAGTAGTATCATACTTGGTAAGGATCAGTACTCCCTATAGAAGTCTTTTCTTCATGCCCAGGTCAACAATAGCAACAGTTCTCTGCAGCACCTGGGTAGAAATGCTGAGAGCTTCTGTAGTAGGGCTACTCTGAGCATGAAGTTTGCTAATCATTAGTACTTTAACTGGTCACATTCAACTCCAAAATATATTGGGAGACAGGAAGAACAGATTATTGGCCAGATGTTCATCCTAAGTAAAGCATTCCATTTCAAACCTGCAGGCAGTTGAAAAGTCTATAAATAACTGGAGAAAAACATCCTTAAAAATAATCCACACTGTAAATTAAGCACTAAGCATGCTTGTACAGTGGATGCCGTGACAAGGTAGTGAAACAGTTTGAATTTTTCCCCTTTTCTATATATGATTATCATTTATCACCCTTAGCAGAAACCAAGGGTTTCCTAAGAGTTATTTTCCTACTGGTTAAACAACCAAAACTCAGAACCATGTCCCACAGAGCCACACCTCCCATTAAAAGTTGTATTGCATCCCCTACTCCCCTAGCCATCCCTATTTTAGGGTAAAAGCTTACGAAGGCAAACTCCACAAGGTGAGTGCTAACAGACTCTCTTCTCTGGAAAGTCAAGTAACTATTCCCTTGGGACACTGTATGCCAAAGGAACCAGGAAAGAGTTCATGGACAGCTAAAAAGACTTTAGTTTGCCTCTGTAAGCTTAGTTTCCTGAAATGATGTCTCTGATGAAGCACATTTTTAGACAAGGCTTAGACAAGCAAATTCATTTTAAACTACTTCTAATCCAGGATGGATAAAATGAGTTTGACTGTAGAAAACATCAATTTGTTGTTAATATGTTCTGGATGGAGATAACCCAGAACCAAAATCTTTCCTGTCCTTGTACTTAAGAAAGTTCCTATCTAGAAATAACTTTTCATATCTCATCTGCAGTTTTGGGGTTAACTTCTGTATCTCATTTTGTTTTCATAAACTACGTGGTGGTGGTTTCTTTCCCTTCTTAACAAACTAACATACATTATCCATCCTACCATGATAGATGCATAAAAGAGAAGGCAATTCCTTAGAGAAAAGCATCTGCAGTTCCTTGACAATTTTGCAGATCCTTCTCAAATATTCCAATGTCTTATTCCCATTGAAAAAAATTAAAACATTTACCCATGCACTTCCAGGTGCTGCTGTTTGAGAGGCTAGTTTGAGTAATTGCTAAAAGGTTACTGCTTGAGAGGCATGTGGAGGGAGCAAGGCTCAACTCTGGGATCACATGCTGCTTTATGTTGAGAAGCCTCAGGGACATGCGTCAATGTCAGAGACAGGAAATACAGTGGCAATGTGAGGAAATCTTAAGGAAGAAAAAACCCTATCCGAACAACATGAAGGTACTTTTAACATGACTTGCATATACAATTTGTGATAGGAAGAGAAACAGAAGAATTGATCCTGTGACACTTGTATTTAACACAGTACTTACTACTGTAAGCACTTAATAATTCCATACACAACTTGCAATTCTAAGCACCATGTTCATGGTGGACCAGCTTACTAAATGCTAAGGCTCTAGGTTTCAATTATTATGAAATAAATACTTTAGACTTGAAACACATCAGTTAATTCAAACCTGTATTCAAAACTAACCATTCTATAAATTAGTAAATATAGAATGTCTAGGGAATTGCTACCATGGTTCGTTAGAGAGCTCACAGAAACAGCAGCATCTTTAGGACACAAGACATTTGAAGAAGTTTGGAACAGTAGACTCTGTTACTGTCTCCTAGGCATTTCTTTTTGTTCATAAGACAGCAGGACAATTTAAGGATTCGTAACAGAAAACTTGAGTCATTCATTGTACAAGCCAGATGAAAAAGAAACCACTGTATTCACAGAAACCTCTTGAATTACTGTAATTAACACCCAGTGTACCAGGTCTCCTTTGCAGATTTAATGATTGTCAGAGGTTACTACACCTTTTTCACATTGTATCTTTGTTCAGCTGTCTATAATTTTATGTCGTCCTTCTTCCTCCCTTCTCCTCTTAGACCAACAAGCATTTTAGGAACCTGCATATCCTACATCTCTTCATAGCCATTATAAAATAAATAGCTCACTTCTGAATTCCTTACAAGTATAAAGCATATTGATTCAGAATTGCTTCCTGAAGCACTGAGGCAAAAATGGAATGAACTAATAATAGTGGACCTGTCACAATGATAACTTCCAGCAGCACAGGAATAGAACTTATTTTCTGCCAATGTAGTAAACATGAGGAAGGAATAAGAGCAAAACTACTCATCTCCATTTTTAAAGTCCTTTCCATGCCTTCTTACCCATAAACTTTAATAACGCAAATAAGAACAATGGCTCCTGCCTCTTTTCAAGCAATAACACAAGTCTCTGCTGTCCATTTGTCCAATTTTTCAACAAGTACATTTTAAACCTGTATTGAGAAGTATCACTTGATAAAAGCCAACAAAACTACTATCACCCTGATGTCTAACAAAACATTTGTAATGTTTGGGTACATGCTACCTTGTGATTGCTCCTTATCATCACAGAATGACTATAGTTGGAAAAG
Organism: Baryphthengus martii; assembly: GCA_013396935.1. Classification (NCBI taxonomy): domain Eukaryota; kingdom Metazoa; phylum Chordata; class Aves; order Coraciiformes; family Momotidae; genus Baryphthengus; species Baryphthengus martii. The sequence goes on along the minus strand of VWZK01005214.1, from coordinate 15,393 downwards.
ACCTTTAAGATCATCAAGTCCAACCATTATCAAACTCTACCAGAGTCACTATTACACTATATCCTTAAGCATCATATTTAGATGGCTTTTTAATACATCCTGGGATGGTGATTCAAACACTTCCCCCAGCAGCCTGTTCCAGTCTTTGATAACCCTTTTGGTGCTGAAGTTTTTACTAATGTCCAATCTAAGCTCCCCTGGCACAACTTGATGCCATTTCCCTTGTCCTATCAGTTGTGGCTTGTGAGAAAAGATCAACACCCACCTCTCTACAATCTCCTTTCAGGTAGTTGTAGAGAGTGAGAAGGTCTCCCCTCAGCCTCCTTTCCTTTAGACTAAACAACACCAGCTCCCTCAGTCATTCATAAATCTTATTCTTAAGACCCTTCACTAGATTTGTTGCCCTGCTCTGGACCTGCTCCATCACCTTGATGTCTTACACTGTGGCACCCAAAACCAAACACAATACTCAAGGTGTGGCCTCACCAGTGCCAAGTACAGTGGAACAATCTCTTCCCTGGTCCTGCTGGCCACACTATTCCCAATGCAGGCCAGAAGGCTGTTGGTCTTCTTGGCCACCTGGGTACACTGCTTGATCATGTTCAGTCATCTATTGATCAAGACTCCCAGGTCCCTTTCTGCTGAGTAGCTTTCCAGCCATTCGTCCCGAAGCCTGTAGCATTGCATGGGGTTTTTGTGGCTCAAATGCAGGACTCGGCACTTGCTCTTGTTGAAGCCTCAGCCGATTAATCCAGCCTGTCCGCATCGCACTACAGAGCCTGAATTATGGAGACCTCCTTCTGTTCCCCATCCCTGTCTTCTAGCTCGAGGGGCTGGCTACCCAGCAAACAACTAGTCCTGCTGCTAAAGGCAGAGGCAAAGAAGGCATTAAGTATCTCAGCCTTTTGTTCACTCCTTATCACTGTGTTTCCTCCTGCATGCTTCCCCCATCAAGACTAGACTAAAGACCTTTCAATGAGCCCCTCTAGCTCTTTCCCCAGGATCCTCTTCCCCCTCTGAGACAGGCATTCCCCACCTGTTGCCAGCAGGCCTGGTGTAATGTAAAGCAGCCAATGGTAAAAATAAACAAAATTCCACTAGTGGCACCAGCTTCTGAGCCACATGTTAATCAGGTGCGTTTTCCTGTTCCTTTCCCTATTCTTCCCTGCTGCAGAAGGGATTGAGGGAAACACTACCTGTGCTCCTGATCCTTCAACTAACCACCTCAGCACTTTAAAGTTTTTTGTAATCGCTTTACAACTTCTGTCCACAACATCATCACTGTCAACTTACAATAATCAGAGGTCTGTACATGGCCAGGGAGTTTCCTGGTGATGTCTCTAACCCAGGGAGGCAGCAGACTTCTCTGTGGAATGGATCTGGTTGGCATACAGGGCCCTCTTTTCCCCTTAGTAGGGAATCACCTATGACAATAACCCTCCTTTTTTTCTTAGCTCATGCAGTCTTAATGCAACCTAATCAACTGTGACTTCTCTTACCTGTACCACAGGTCAATCCTGTCTCTCTGTAGTATTAATCTCTGATTTTGTACTAACTTTTAATGTTTTTTGGGGTGGGGTACTGACTCTAGTTTTATATGGTACCCTACAAGTGAGAAGATCACAATGAAAATGAATTAATTCTACAGGACTAATAATAATACTCCACAGATACTGGATCACCTGCAACTTAATTCATTCTCTCAGAACAGTCAGAAGAAAGGTGGAATTCTATTAAGGAAGCAAATATAAAATAATCTCACATTTTTGAAATAAACACTTGGATAAAAGCAAATATGTACTTAAAATCATCTTCAAAACAAGTATTAGCTATTTTCTTAAATGCTGCCCCAAGAGAAATAAAAAAGTACACTCAGCTGCTTTTTCTCTCTCTCTCTTTTTTTTTTTTTCTTTTTTCCTTTTACCAGAGAAAAATGTACTCATGGGCATAAAATTTGTTGTCCTAAAATCAGGGCAATAATCAAGTTTCCAAAATTGTTATATTGGTGAAATTAGGAATAAACTTGGAAGAAGATAAGCAGTTAGTTTGATTAATCCCTCTTGAAACAAAGATAAGAGTCAACAAATCATCTAGCATGTCCATTGTGTATTTGAGAGGACTGCCACTCACGTGCACATGTTGTCTAACAAGAAAAAAAGCAAAACTCACAGTTTATGTAATCTCAGTTTAACATCTGAGGAACTTCATTCAGAAGAGAGAGGACTATAATCTCCCAGACCTGTAGCTTCAGTTCCAAGGGGAAAAAAGACTCGAGCTTTCAATATTTAGTTCTTGATCAAAAGAGGATGCTAAAGCATGCTAGGCATGAACTTTGAAGAGGAAGCCTTCTCTCTAATTTGTTGATCCAAGAGGGACTGCACTTTGAAACATCAAGGCTAATCAGAGAACTGATAGCAAAAAAAGTGGCTCCTTCACCTTCCAAGAATTCCCATAATCCTTAAGATGGAGTTCTTTGAAAAATGCTAGTAGATTGGCCCAGTTTACTTTCATGTTTATATCCCTAAGTGATTTCAAATTAAGTATATGCAGCATTTTTATCTAGCTGTCAAGTCTCTTTTTTTTTTTTTTTATCCTGAGCTCTGTGAGGAAGACAGGATTTTGCTTGCACACTACCATCAATAGAAGTTTCCACTATAAGTTAGGCTGTCAAGCAGATCTTGGTATCCTGTTTGCCACTGGATTGGATATTCTGCAGTTTCATGGCAAGATTTCAGGTGCTTTGAATTTGTGTTTAGTAATCTAATAATATCCTGATGAGGATACAAGTTATGTTTTCAGCCTCTGTTGTATTTCATACAGTGAGAGCTACATAGTTAGTGATATCTTAGCAAGATAATTAATGCCAGCTAATGTTAATTAATGTGTCTGTAGATACATTTTTCTGTCAGCCATACCCCAAATGAGCCATTAGAGTAAGTAGCTATGATGGAATTCACCCAGGAAATTATTTTTTTCATAAAATCTTAGCATTTTTGTACAGTAATACACACATTAACTGTGTGGTTTAGGGTTGGGCCAGCCACTAGAAAAATGACAGATGACTCCTCTCCTTTCCCAGTGGAGAAGAGAAAGCAAATATGGGAGAGAGGCTTACGGGTTGTAAAAGAAAACTAAAACAGTCTTAATGAAAATAACAATAATAAAATGAAATATATACAAATATTGAAAACCAATATCAAACCCAGCCCTCCTGATGACAATTACATCACCATCACCACTGATGCTCTGGAGCAGGCACTGAGGAAGCCTAGGAGATCGGAACCATATTCAGGAGCTGGATTCTGGAACTGGATTCAGGAATACACAGATCAGGATCAAAAGTAGAATTGACAGAGTCCTCCTTGGATGCCAGCCACTGAAGAAGAGCTTGAGCCTCGTGATACCACAGCTTTATACTGAATATGACATATATGGGATGGAATACCTCGTTGGTCAGTTTAGGGTCACCTGTGCTGTCTGTTTCTACCTGCAGGTGCAGCCTTTTACTTTTTGTACCCCTAATGTGGTTCACAAGATTTAGCAGTGAACTTGGTTTCTATAGGACCAAGTATAAGCAAGAGCCTTTATGCATACCAGTCCTTGGTAGGAACTATAAACGTTAATTGTTATCACCGCTAGAAGCAGATACCGCTAAATTTGCCATTAACTTAGGAAAGTGCAGTCAGTTAGAAGAAACTTAGCTGAAAAATGAAATTGAGGAACAGAATTAGTTTTGTTCTAACTCAAACCAAGACACTTAGAAGCAGAGATTCTTGTATATGTCTCACTGGGCACACACAGTAGATTTGATCTGCACATGATCTGTAAAAATTTGTAATGAATTTCAGGGTAAGTGGTAGATCTAGAAGTTGGATCTTGAGAATTCTGATGGATTCCCTAAAATAGAAGAGCGATAGATTATTACTAAAAAGATTGTTTTCCTCATAAATCCACTCAGTTGTCAGGTCTGATTTCTTTCATGGTCTCACACTCTTAGCTGAAGTTTTTCTAGCTTATAATCAATGTCACTTGGAAGCGTTTTTGTTTATACATTTTCTTTCACCCTTCTTTGTTATGATTTTCCACCAGGAAAAAGAATTAGGAAAATAGAAACATCAACTCCTCTTACAGATAACTCTGCCTTTTATCTCTTGGCTATTCTAAAGGCTATTGGAAAAGAACCTTTTGCAATTACAAGATTTTGGGGTGAAAGAAGTCTTTGTGTAGTTATCATGTGCATCCTTATTTTGTGCATTTAAATATTATTTTTGAAAAGAACAAATAAGATCAGACCTTAGAAATATGCATGACAATGTCTGTAGACTGATGAAAACTTCCAAAATGACATGTATATAATAGATTTTTGCAGGTTTTACATACACACCATAGATTTGTGAAGACTTTTTGTGTCTTTCACATGGCCATAATAATGTTTACAGACCATTGTAAAATGTTTTGAACTAGACAGATGAAGTAATATGAGTTCAAACGAGTGTAGCTGCTGCAGACTTAAAGGTAATCTCCAAACTGCTTATATTATCTGATCTTTTTGTATCTTATTGTCACACACTAATTTTGGAAAAAAAGTCCAGAAAGAATGATCTGAACAGATTACTTGCCTTTACGGTCAGCAAAGAAGGTGAAATTATTGGGAAAAAAAAAAAAAAAAAAA
>VWZK01005213.1:42998-55955 GCA_013396935.1 Baryphthengus martii | reverse complement strand
AAAAAAAAAAGAAGAAGAAGAAAAAAAACGCCCAACATTTTTAAGCCTTCAAAACAAACGCTCTTTTCAGCCCACTGGCAATTACAGAGAGGTCCTGATCCTTTCTGCATGTTACTGTCAAACGAGTTTTCAGTAGGATTCAATAAAGTGATCTGACGTTTCTTTGGAGATCTTTACACACAGTAGCTCAAGCCAGGAAAGAACTTTACTTCTGGCAGCTATGTGAATATTTTATTTCGCCCAAAGCTAGACAGGTGTGATCAAGAAGAACAGGGGGAAAAATATATTAGCACAAGGCCTTTCAGTGGCAATACAGGTGTTTGCTGGGGTGCAGTCGGTTTGGGCTGTGTGTTGGGTGTTTTGTGTTGGTTTTTTTTTTTTTTTTTTAAAGGAGAAAATCTTTCCAGGGCAAGATTAAAGGCACAGTGCATTTGTTTCTCGTAGACTGAAAGTTAGGAAAGCATTTAAAAAAAAAAAAGAGGTTACAGCGCTGAGTGACAAAGTCGCTAATTCTGAATTTCTAACCAGCAGCTGTCAGCTTTTGCCACTGAAAAGGGCATTTGGAAGCGGATCCGCAGTGGGGATTAAGCTCCTCATTCCCAGAAATCTGCAGAGACTCTGGCAGATTAGATATGCCCTGGATCTGAGCCCTTCTCACCAAGCACTGAGGAGTCACTAAAGAGTTAAAGGAGTTTATAATTCACAGAACAAGTCAATACACTCATTCAAATAGTTACAGAGAGGTCACAGGCTGGGATGCCTGAAACCTGCTTAAGCAACAATTTTTAGCTCCTAGGGTAAGTCGAAACACAGGACACATTTCCTGGGAGAGGTCGGACATGTTGCTAAAGCACCAGGACCAGGGGAAGGAGCTACACAAGTTGTTTGAGATCCAGGAAGCCAACTTCCAACTCAGGGACTCAGGAAGTTTTTTAAAGAACAGATGAAGAGGTGGCTTGAGCAAAATTTAGAATCGAGGGGAAGCAGGAGAAGAGACTTTAATTCAGCAATAAGGACAAAGTGTGACAGAGGAGCTGGAACCAGGCTTGGAGAAGCCTCGCAGCAGTGAGACTGCCTGAAACCTCTGTCCTTGGAGATGCCAGACAGCCTGGGACCATCAACGTAGCTCAGCTTTAGGGGGATGCCAAAGAGCAAAAGGTAGAGGACAGCTGGTCTGGAAGAAGGGGGCAGTTGGCCAATGGGACAGGTTCATGTCATCAAGGAGGAGGGAGAAAGTAAAACTAACGGTCTGATCACACCCAGCTAGGATGGCCTACTGAGGTCATCCAAGATGCTGATGACAAACAGGTGGTGGTAGACCTCAAAACCAGATCACAAATACACACACGTACACTAACTGCAGTCCATGGCGATGCCATGGTCCTGCACCTGGGTCAGGGCAACCTCAGGAGACCTTCTTGTGGCCTTTCAGAACTTCAAGGGACCTGTCGGAAAGATAGGGACAGACTTTGGAGCAGGGCCTGTTGGGACAGGACAAGGGGGGGATGATTTTCAACTAAAAGAGGGGAGATAGAGAGTAGAGAGAAGGAAGAAATTTTTGATGCTGAGGGTGGTGAGATCCTGGCCCAGGTTGATGTCCCATTTCTGGAATCACTTCAGGTGAGGTTGGATGGGACTTTGAGGAAGGAGAAGAAGGAGAAGGAGGAGGAGAAGGAAAAAAAAGGAAGAGAAAGAGAAAGAGAAAGAGAAAATAAAAAAAAAATCAAAAAAGAAAAAAAAAAGATAAAAAGAAGGCATTTGAGGAACTGGTATCACTAAGATGTATCTGAAAGGGACCTTGAGGGGGTCCCTCAATCAGTTTAGTCTTTGTTAGGGAGCCGGTTTCCTTTCTTTAGCTCCCTCAACTGCCTCACTCGGTGGCCACAGAAGTGCTGTGCACAATGCGAGGTAAGATGCCCCCAGAGAAATATGTCACGTGACCCTCAGCTTGAATGTCTTCTTCAAGTGAGCAAATGCAAGAATTAAATACCTCTCAGGACCAGAAGAGCCCACAGCTCTCCTGACCTTCTAAATAGTCAAAGACTGAGTCAGGATTAAGACAATAAATGTGGTAGCTGCTTTCTCAGATGTGTCACAGCAACACCTGGTGGATAGGGCATCTCTGGAGGTCCACCCTCCATCAAGAAATGCCAAAGAGGAGGAAGAGGATTAGGATGGGCTCTTTGTCCCTTTGGCTTGAAAAAGCCAGATGGCTAAATGGCTACAGATCATCCAAAGTATTGCAAATATTTTATTCCTCAAAAACACTGCTTCATTTTGACCAAAAATATGCATCGTATTCTGTATTTTCTACCTGTTTTATAGACAGCTTGATGTTCCACCAAAGGAGTTACCCCCTCCTTGCTGTGCAGAGGAGAAGAGTAAACAGGATGACAGATACTCTACCAGTCCAGCCTTGTAGGTAGTGTGAGAACTTCAGTCACTGGTCTGGGTACCCGGGCACTGCTGGATCCTCTTTGGGAAGGGAAGAAGATCAGGTTTGCTCAGTGCTCGTGCACATCCCTACCTGCCCAAAGAATGGGCCCTGGGACCTGCACCTGACTCAGCCAGGTCTATACCGTCTGTTCTGGCAGCAATGACACAAAGTCGACCCGAGGGCCTGTGATGACCCAAGGCCACTCCTACATGGGTTCAAACGTTCACGAGAAGGTTCTGTGAAGAACTCCAGGCTCTCTGTACACCTATTGGAGGGAAGTGGTATGTTTCATCTCTTCTTCAGGCCAAGGCAAGTCTCACTTTGGTTGTATTGATCACAAACACACCACACCACAGTGAGGCACCCAACTGCCAGAACCAGCTAAGAAACATCTCTAAGAGCCTTCAGAAGAATTGCAAATGACCAGGTATCTCTGGGAGGTGACTTAAGGCAAAAAAACCCGTGACACAACTTGGGAGCTTCAAACACCCTTTTGGAGGAAGTTCTCCTCTGAAGGCACAGGGACCTCAGGCAGATGATCTGGTTGTTCAACCACCTCACTGAGATGACTTCATCTGGCTAGGGTCTATTTGTGACACCTGAAAAGGACTGGCTCACAGCATATCTTCGTGTTTTCTTAAGAGGAGACGGAATCTTTGGCAAACACTGAAGGTACCTGGCATGGGTTCTGTCATCTCATGGGGCTATAGAGAAGGTTAGGAACCACACGCCATCAGCTCGTGGGAAGCTGCACATACTGCAAGGACTGTGCTTTCACAGACAGCTCTGCTTTCCTGCGGGTAGATTGAACCACACCAACGCCCCCTCTTAGCCACAGAAAAGACCCACAAGTACCTAAATCGCGGTTTGGAGGTCAACCTGAGGTGAGCTCAGCACCTTCAGCCAAAGGAAAAAGAAAGGTAAATCATGACAATAGGTCATCAGCAAACATCACCCATTCTGGAGCGTGACAACAACCAGGGAAACCCCGAGAGAAGCCACGTGGCTACCTGAAGCCAAAGTCTCGCCTTGCACTGACATGGCGTTCACCACAAAGTCACTTCTCTGGGTAAATTCCGAGCAATTGAGTCACTAAACTCCACTGCTTGTGATACCTCAGGCCCCAGGTAAATATTACCTACGTGCCAGTAAAAGCGACGACTGGACGAGACACGGCACATTTTGCAGCTGGGAAATTGAGGCAGGAGGCTTTGCCTGCACTGCCAGCCAAGGAGGGGGCTGAGGCACCTCCAGCCTCATGACTGCTCCTGGTTCTTCACCTGCAAACGCACCCTCCACATTTCCAAAGTAGATTTACAATCCCAAAAATGAAGGGGTTTTTGCAGTCATGTTGCCTTATGGTTGAGAAGGTCCTCAGTGACTCCTTGTGTTACTAAAACCATCTGGTTTTGTTTTGGGGAGGGGAGTCAGGTTAAGCCACTTTTCTTGCTGTTCACTGAAGAGAGGGCTCCTTGCTCGAAAAGCTGCAGGATCTAAGGAGCCTCTCAAAAGCCTTTTAATTACGTTTGAAATAGGACAGGTCTCGCTCTTTGGGGAACATCATGAGACCTGAGAGCAAAAAAAATGCTGTGAGAGCTGGTCCCCACCGACTCCCAGCTCCAAGCCAAACAGGTTTGGCCAGCTCTAATTAAGGTAATTAATATCCTCAAGCCTGTTATTAAGCAAGAAGTAGTAAAAGGGAGTCTCTCCTTTACCTCGGGGGTCCTGCCGAACACCATAGCCCAACAAGCAGCCCATTGTGAGCCGCAGGGCTAGATCCTGCCACCCAGGGGACAGTAGGAAGTCACTGGAGGAGCCCCCATCCTCCCCTTGGTGCTGGGAAGCCTATTTCAGGCCATGTCCCAACGATTGTGTTGGATGCAATGATGGTTGGTGAGATATCTAGGGGTTGGGAGATGTGGTTAAAAGGTGCTTGAAAGGTGGCCCAACTTATTCGCTGTTCCGCAGCAAACATGGTAGGTCAGGTAGGACCATCCATAGAGCAGGATCAGGTCTGCACATCACTCCCAGAGACCTGGAGTCTGAATTTGGATTTCAATCTGGCCTTTTGGCCAGCAGAGCAATGGACACGAAGGAGTACTGAAAAGGAAGCTCATTCCAAAGACCCTGGTGGACCTTCAAAATGAAATAATTAATCAGACACAAACTGAAACACAATTTCAATGTAAGAAAAACCTTTTTCACTGTGAGGGTGGTCAAACAGTGGACCAAGTTGCCCAGAGAGGCTGTGGAGGCCCCATCCTTGAAGATACACAAAACCCTATAGGTCATAGTCCTGGACAACCTGCCCTAGGTGGTCCTGCTTGAGCAGAGGTTTGGACTAAATGACCTTCAAAGATCTCTGCCAACCTCAACTCTTACAGGATTCTGTGGAAGTATATATATTCAAGAACCAAATGAAATGAACGTATAAGATACACCGTGGTGGAACACAACGCATTCCAGCTTCTCCCTGGCTGATGGGACACCATCCCCCCAGCTCTGCCAACACACAAGGATAACACCACATCAAGTCCAAAGCAAGGTGCAGCACCGGTCCCTGGTGCACAAGACGTGCAGGACAGGTGCCCTGCTGCCAACCTCCACTTTTGCTCACACAAAGAAAGGACCTGACAAGTTTTTTTAGCCTCATACCTGTCCGTTCAAGCCCTTTCCCCCTCCGCCGCCACCACCCCCAGGTAGGAAAATTCCTCCCAGAGGAAAGCACTGTTGCAATCTATTTTGGGTCTCAGTCAAGTGCAAGACTTTGGTATTTTTCCACTGGAAATTCTTCTCTGATGCCTTCTTTCAAACATGCCTAGAAGGAAAATTTGCTTTTCCATCTCTGGCCAGAGACAGCCCAAGGTGTCAGGCTGCCTACAGGAATGTGGGGTCTGATACCGGTGAGGGAGTGAGGTAGCAGGAGACGAGCAGCCCCTGGAGCAGCACACCCAGTGAATAGCTGCTCCATCCCAGCCACCCTTGCAGAGGGAAAGAAAGAGCCTCGTGGCTCAGAAGAGCAAGCAGCAACATGGTCCTGAACGGGCTCCCAGCGCTGAATGAACCAGGGGTAAGTTCCCGTGATACCTGCGCAAAGCAGGTGGTTGCAGCTGGCTCTGTTCGGCACAGAGAAACCACTTTCTGTCCAGAAATGGTACAGCTGAAGGACAGGAGCTGCAGCAGCTGTTATCCTCAGCTTGCAAAATTTCATCACAGAATCATAGAATGCTTTGGGTGGGAAGGGATCTTCCAAGGGTATCTAATTCCATCCCCTCTGCAGGGAGCAGGGACATCTGCAACTAGAGCAGGTTGCTCAGAGCCCCATCCAACCTCCCCCGGAATGGTTCCAGTGATGGGGCAGCAACTACCTCTCTGCACAGTCTGGGTCAGGCTCACACCACCCTCAGTGTAAAAAACGTCTTCCTTCTCTCCAGTCTAAATCTCCCTCTTGCAGTTTCCAACCATCCCCCCTTGTCCTGTCCCAACAGGCCCTGCTCAAAAATCTGTCCCCATCTTTCTGACAGGCCCCTGGAAGCCCTGAAAGGCCCCCAGAAGGTCTCCGTGGAGCCTTCTCTCCTCCAGGGTGAACAAGCCCAATTCTCTCAGCCCAGCCCCGCAGCAGAGGCTTCCGGCCCTTGGATCAGTTTTGCAGCCTCCTCTGGCTCCACTTGAGCAAATCAACGTCTTTCTTGTGCTGAGACATCCCCATAATCTGCAGGGCCTGGGCACCATCTAGACGAAGCTTTCTCTCTCTGTGGGGCTTGTTAAACCTTGCTAACCTCAAGGGCTTCCTTGAGCTGCCAGTGACGGTCACTGCAATAAAAAGCTTCAAAGACAAAGCAGCGATCTCAGGACCAGGGCAGGACATGGCAATGGCTGTGTGCTTGGTGGGTTATCGGTGAAGATGGACCGTTGCGGGATTAATTTCTGCACTTCAACTGTTTTCTCCTGGTCATGTGCAAACAGGGGTTTTTCTCCCTGGAGGAATATCCTTCTGGTTTGCTTTTGCAGGAGGACAAAATCCTCATGCTAACACCATTGCTAATCAGAGTAGAAGCTCTTGCCCCCGAAGTGTGTGGGCTCATACCAGCAAAACCAGGAGCTGCTCCTGGGAGGGACAAATCACCGCGGTCTCAGCTTTCAGCTGCGGCAAATAGGCAGATGTGGGCCTGGAAAACCTCATCCCAAGTACTGAAAGTTTGGTAAAGTTCAAAGAGACTGGAAATACCATCTTCAAGCTCTGTCAGGGTCGGACAGAAACCAGGACGCAGTGCAAGCTGCAGCCCGCTGCTCTCAACTATCATCTGCGGTCGGAAGTCTTCTCACAAAACAGAGCCCAGCCTTTGATCTCCACACCAAGGCTCACATCGTCAGGAAGATGCTCCTCACACTTGGAGAGGTCAGAGGCACTTGATGGCACCTCAGGGCCACGTCTGTGTCCTGGGGCACTCAGGGAAGCGTGCCACTGTGGCGGGGGGGAGACATCTGCCCAGATCCAGCTGCGCTGGCCCCAGGGCAGGTGTTGAGTGAGACCCAGGCTGGCCTCGGTCCCCCAGTCAGGTCATCTCCTTTGGTGGTCGGTGGGGCTCGGCGTTGCAGCCGTAATTGCTGCTTGTTGACGTATTTTGTGTTGCCAACACACAGCTCTGTGATCGCAGCTGTCTGTAGGATGCTCCTGACGGGGCCAGACTGGCCCCTGGCCCTCTTCCACCTCCTTCCTCCCATTCACCAACGCCTCTCTGTTTGCTCCCAGGCCTCCCTGACACCAGGACTACGTCCTTCTCTGACATTGCCTACGTGAAGGCCATCCAAAGCCCTCTTGCAGTGCAACGTGTTCACACAACATTGTTCTCAACTGGTTTCCAAACCCAGATGCTCCTAGGGCTGCTTCATACACTACCCTACCCTACCCCCCGCTTTGCTGTGCTCTTCTGGATGATGTCACCAACTCCTGTTTCATCTCCTCCTGCTCCCAGATCCTGAGGGTCACCCTGGTTGTGTCAGCTTCACCCTGGAGCAAGGCAGCACCTTCCTCCAAGCAAAAAGCAGGTCTTTGCAAAGGCTGCACAGGCACTGACTGCACCAGGTTGGCTCAAACCCTATCCCTAAGAGCCCCACATAGGCACCAAGAGCATAACACCCATTCTTGGGTGCTAGGGCAGCCAAACCCCACCCATCTGGGAACTGGAGGTTGAGGGAATGGACCAGTCATCACACTATCCAGCTCTCTGACCCTCCAGCAAACGGGGATGCATCTAAATAGCCTCCTGGGATGAGACCAGGGTCTGCAGTCCTCTCCCTACTTCATGGAGATAGCCTGGGAGACACCTGGCTGGCCCAGGTCCAAACCCACATTGATGACCATCTCAAACTTCCATAGTTTCAGATCATGGAGAACTGAGTTCCCATGAACTGCAGAACAGTTTCATCCACGCTGCCAGCTGGGAACAGTCACCATCCTGTCCCCAAATCCTGCTAGGTGGCACGGGTCAAGTTAACGGCTTAGAGCACTCCATGGGTTGGAGTAGATGGCCTCTGGAGGTCCCTTCCTACCCAAATTACTATTCTATGAGTCTAGGGCAGTCGCAAGAGAAAGGAGAATCTACTTATAAAGGACCTCAAAGCCCTTCAGCAGATGACTTCTCCTCCATCCCGGCCAGAGATTGACCTTCACTGTGAAGCACCAGCTTCACATCCCAAAAGAAAGACACATTCACTACTTTGAGCACAACCTGCTGAAGCTTTACAGGAGCAGATAAAACATCCATGGATCAGTGGAAAAGATAATAAAGGAATCATTACAAAAATCCCACCTTTGCCTAGGATGGGTGTTTGCTCCGTGGAACAGAGGACATGATTTCAACAGGATTCAAAAGCAAACTGGCCATTGATAGAGGTGAAGATGCAGAAGGGTAATCCCAGCAAGGAAAGGAGCACCAGCCCTCCAATGACCCAATGATTGGTGTTTCAGGACAGGATTTTGGAAACAAGATCTTTCTTCATTTGGAGATAATCTGCTGGGGGTTTTTTTTGGTTTGTTTTTGTTTTTTTTTCCTGCTCAGGTATGAGTTTACAGGCTCAGAATCTGATTCAAAGTCCACAATAGCTTTGTGTTGACTTTGAGAAGCTTTGCTTCAGGCATAGAGTGAACTCAAAACCAACATCTTTGAGTTTCCTAAGGAGAAATTCCCTCTCTTAACATTTCTGAAGCCGAGCAAACACTTTAGCACAGGGCTGGGCTCAGGTACACGCCGTCAAGTACATTTGCCACGGCAGAGGAGGAAGCTCTCCACAGGAGTATGGTTTTTTTTGGGTGGTGGAGGAGAAATCTCTTCAACAAAGTGTCTGAATGGATAAACATCCTTCCTCAACATAATCCAGCCCTGATAAGGTCTCAGCACTAGATGGGCAGAATCTCTCTAGAAAGTTTCTTTCATTCGTCCTTGGGCAGGTGCCAGTTACACAACCTCGGTAACGATTTGCTTCGTGACTAAGTGCACCCAGATCCCTCGTGTTTGACCTGTGTCCTTGCTGGAAAATGAAGAGCATAGAAACATAGAATCATTTGGGTCAGAAGGGACCTTTCAAGGTCATCTAGTCCAACCCCCCTGCAGGGAGCGGGGACATCTGCAACTCAAGCAGGTTGCTCAGAGCCCCAGCCAACCTCCCCTGCAATGGTTCCAGGGATGGGGCAGTGACCACCTCCCTGGGAAACCTGGGCCAGGGTCTCACCACCCTCAGTTTGAAAAACTTCCTTAGGTGTCTGATTAGGGACCCACACTGGCACTGAGAGTGGCTGTTCAGCAGAGCCCTGGTCCCATGGGGATGTCCACATTGGCTTGTCCATCACTTGCTGCCAGGATAAGGAAGGGGCTTTGCAGCATCCCCAGGATGCTAATTTGCACTGCAACAATAAAGTGAGGAAGTCATAGAATCATAGAATTCCAGGTTGGAAGAGACCTCAATGATCATTTGGTCCAACCTTTCCTGGCACAAGCATGGTCTGACCAGGATGGCCCAGCACCTTGTCCGACTGAATCTTAAAAGTGTCCAATGCTGAGGATTCCACCACCTCCCTGGGGAGATTATTCCAATGGTGGATTGTTCTCACTGTGAACAACTTTCCTCGTGTCCAATCAGAATCTCCCCAGGAGCAACCTGTACCCCTTACCCCTCATCTTTTCCACGGGGCTCCTTGTAAAAAGGGAGTCTCCATCTTCTTTGTAGCCACCCTTTAAATACTGGAAGGTGGTGATAAGGTCTCTCCTGAGCCTTCTTTTCTCAAGGCCGTGCAATTGATGCTCAGTGTTGTGCCCATGAAAACAATCGTAGCGCTGGGGAAAGTCTGATTGTATCATACGTTTCTGGCTGGAAGAGAATGGGAGGCGGCCGTGCCAGCAGAGGGAGTTTGCCGGCACGGAGAGAGCCAACAACCTGTCGAGAGAGAGATGGAGGGGAAATGTACAAACACCAGATCTATTTTTTTTTTAAACAGATTAATGAAATCAAACCAATTCAGAGCGCTTCACGCATTCAGCAGCCCGTCATGAAGTAAAACAAAGAGGTGGAGGGGAGGGAATAAAAAAAAAGGAGACAATCAGAGACGGGCCAACTCGGCTACCTCGGATTAAGCCGATGCAAATTCTGCGCCCTGTGAAGCCCGGGGGCTGCCAGCCTCCCCTCCGTGCCCTACCGAAGGATGCACAACGCGCTGGGGAAGCCCATCCAGATGCCTGCAGGGAGAGACAAGTGGCTAATTAGAGTCCTGACCATGAAGGGCGCTCACCAGCTCTCTGAGGGACTCTCCCAAAAAAAGCACAGCTACACTGCCAAAGGAAAAAAACATGCCAAGCACAAGCTGGGAGCTCCAGTCACACCATTCATTTCCCCTGTTATTATTTTTTTCACCGGTTATTTTTGTTGTTTTTCTTCTCCTGGTGGCGCAATAAGTTTTAATAATTATCATCTTCCGTTGCCAGGTCTTAACCATCTCATAGCAGCACGGGGCTGGCAAGTCAAATATTCAGCAGTTGACGAGCAAGGGAGCCCCGAGAGGGATGAGCGGGTGGGGAATAACGAGGATTTCCAACACGTGTAATCGTTTTAGCCATCTAGACTTTGGAGGCAGCCCCTTTTCTTTCGGTCAACTTTGTATTTGTAGCGTCCAGCTTTTACAAGGTCCGCCGTGCTTCTTTCTGAGGGAACAGCTGCTGGTTTCTCAAAAGGAAAGTCGTGATTCCTGCAGAATTTCAGGAGCCCAGAAGTCGGCATGGCAAGAGGAGCAATAGCAGGAACCCCAAGAATCACGCAGAAGCTGGAGATGCTGAAAACACCCGCCCAAGAAAAAAAAAATAAATAAATTGTGAGAAAAACACTGTGAAAAATGAGTGGGTAGACAGCTCTGCTGAGGTTTTCCCTAAGCCAGTGGTATTTGGTGTGCAGTTCAGAATAGATGAGAAGATTTGAAACTGCTCCTTGTATTATTTTGCAAGTGGGAAACAGGGGCCCAGAATGATCAGATCTTATGTCTTATATTTGGGTGGCCATAAATACAGTTGACCATGAAAGCCGCTGGCCCCCTGGGCTCATCCCCAGCAGCGTGGGCAGCAGGGCCAGGGGGGGATCCTGCCCCTTGGTTCCCAGGGCTCTGGGGAGACCCCCCCTGCAGGGCTGGCTCCAGCTCCAGAGTCCTCAGCCCAGGAGAGACAGGGAGCTGGTGGAGCGGGGCCAGAGGAGCCCCAGCAATGCTGGGAGGGCTGGAACCCTCTGCTGGGAGGCCAGGCTGGCAGAATTGGGCTTGTGCAGCCTGGAGAGGAGAAGGCTCCACGGAGACCTTCTTGTGGTCTTCCAGGACCTTAAGGGTCCTGTCAGAAAGATGGGGAGGGACTTTAGAGCAGGGCCTGTTGGGACAGGACAAGGGGTGATGGTTTTAAACTAAAAGAGGGAGATTTAGACCAGAGAAAAGGAAGACATTTTTGACACTGAGAGTGGTGAGCACAGGTTATCCAGAGAAGTTGTGGATGCTGCACCACTGGATGTGTTCAAGCCGAGGTTGGATGAAGCTTTGATTAACCTGCAGAGAAAAGGAATGTCCCTGGCCACAGCGGGGGAGTGGAACCAGATGATCTTTAAGGTCCCTTCCAACCTAAACCAGTCTATGGTTCTATGATCTTTTACCCCTCTTTGGGGCTCTCTGGCTGCTCATTTGGACTTGCCTCAGAAGAGATTGCAAAGCTCAGCTTTGGTGATGCACCTAATTCCAGCTCCTATTTTTCAACGGCAGAATTAGGTTGAAATGTGGCAATTTAGCAGCAATGGTTCAAAAAAACCCAGGATTTCTCATCTTGACCATATTTCAGACAGGGCTTCCATATAGTAACCAAGTTTACTTGTCTTCATAGAAGACACCACTCCAACTCCTGTTATCTTTCAAAGTCCCTTTGGAAGAGACTCCTATCCTCATTTCACTTCTTGTCCTCACTAATTTTCATGCCCCTGAAGTCCCCACCAAAGGTGAAT
Organism: Baryphthengus martii; assembly: GCA_013396935.1. NCBI lineage: Eukaryota > Metazoa > Chordata > Aves > Coraciiformes > Momotidae > Baryphthengus > Baryphthengus martii. Next base: position 43,999 of record VWZK01005213.1, on the reverse strand, counting down.
GGAAATATCTCTGAAATACTTCTGAATATTCTGAAATAAATCTGAATATTCAGCATATTTTTTGAAATGTTTCTGAAATGTTTCTGACACAGGCTAAATCAAACCTCTCTTTGCAGAAATCCAGAAGGGATTTTTTGGTAATATTTTTGTATGATCCTTGGCTAGTTTATTCCACTTGGGCTTACCAGGCAAAATGATCACCCAGTTTAAGCCACCAAAAGTGCCATTTTGAGAGCAGCCGTGTGTGAGCTTGTGTTTTGGACCTTTTTTTTTCTTTTTTATATATGTTTTTTAGTTCATAAAGTAACAGAGCTTTCCTAGGCACATCTCAGTTCACACTGAACTTGCCAGGAAATATTCTTTCATCCCACAACTTCTAATTAAAAGCACCAGAGAAATGTCCATCCCAAGAGTAGTTCACGCCCACTCTATTGAGTAATTAAGCACGTGCGCTATCAAATCGCTCCTTTCCTTACGATAAGAGCAAGGTAGAGGGTTGGAAGTGGTTTGAACTTGGATCCCTGACCTTGGGAAGGGCTGACCTGTCCACCAGTCACCCTCCCATTGAGCTGCTCTTTGCTCTTTTCTTGATGACCTGAAGCTCACCTTGTTGAGGAATGGGAAAATTATTGCAATTGTAATTATTTCTCACACCGTTCAAGCTGTTCCACCCCACATAACCCACTGGTCCTTGAAAGAGATGGGAATAAAAACCCCATTCTCATCCTTTCAGAGGATTCTCCCAAGGCACTGGGGCAGGGAACACGGGAACGGGAGCCTGGGTGGCCCTGCCAACGTCAGGCCAACCTTCTCAGAAGCCTTTAAGTAATACTTAGGGCTGGATTTGCTGGCACATTTTTGACTTTTTTAATGCAGAGTATTTCTTTCTTGGCACTCAAGAGGCATCAAATCAATTACTTAATCCGGCAGATCTGCATCAGTAAATCATCCAAGTGTATTGGCCAAAAGGGGTGGGGAAAAAAAAAAAAAAAAAAGAAAAA
>VWZK01005213.1:19313-42916 GCA_013396935.1 Baryphthengus martii | reverse complement strand
AAAGAAAAAAAAATCAGCTCCTGGTTTCAAGTCTAAATAACCACGTTGCTCGACAGCTCCAGGAGCGGGTTTGCAATTCAGCCACTGAGTCGGAGGCTGATGAAAATAACCCCAGACCATGTGGCTGGTGTAGTATTTTCTTGTGTCTGTGCAAGAAGAAAATGAGCACAGATGCTCCAGCGAGGACCTGGAGTGTGGTCCCACCGCCAGAAGTTGCAGCTGAGGTGGGGTTGATCCCACCTGACGTTAGGGAGGAAAGGCGGCTGCCAAATTAAGACGTCCAAATCGAGGTGCCTGTAGTAAATGTCTTCTGAGGCATCTGGTGTCAGAGCTCCCATTGAAACCAGTGGAGATGCTGGGCTTTATGCAGGCACCTCAGCCTTAGAGAAATCAATCTGAAGGACTTTTTTCCATAATGACCTGAGCAAAGACGTGCTGAAAACCTCTGCCCCGCTTCCAAATTTCTTTACCGACCGTCACCCCAGGAGGCAGCGGCCTGCAAAGAGGTAGACTCAAGCACCCCCCATCTTTGGGATTATCTGTCTGGGTTGACTCCATATGATACAAACACAAGAACGCCGAAAATGCCAAGAATTGCCCCATTTTGCTTCAGGGAGGGTCATAATTAGATAATGTCAGCACCGTGCTCGGAGACGATCGCATGAGAGAAGCCACAGCGCTGCAAAGCATCAGAAGCATTTCAGAGCCGGGTTTGTCACTCAAGAGGTAAACGATCTCGGGGTGGGGGGTGGGGGGGGAAGATGGCAGCTTGCCACAAAAATGTTCCCGATCTTCACGTGGCATTCAGAGCTTAATGCCTCAGACGTGTCCCGACAGGGAACTCAAAGCCTGACATGCTTCGCAGCATTTTAACACCACGTTTGGGGGGGTTGGAAAGGCCTGGAGTGGACAAGCATCCGTTCAAACCCACGGCAGCATCTCCCCGGGGAATTCCGGCAGAGAAACCAAATGTTGCTCGAGAAAAGGGGCTCAACGGCTCAACTCAGAATTAGCCAACCCCATGTGGTTCAACGGCTTAAAGGGCCATGTTGGTTGGGAGCGCCGTTGCCCGGGATGGGAACATCTCCAAGAAGAAAGCCAGTGTTTTGGTGGGATGAGTTGCTTTGGGAAGGTGCCTCTCTCTGTTGACAGTGGTAGTTGCCTAAATGGGAACATCTCCAGGAGGAAAGCTGGAGATTGGGTGGGACAAGTTGCCTTGGGAAGATCCCTCTCTCCATTGACCATGGCTGGGGAGAGGGTTTGTTTCTATCTTAGGGCATTAAGGTGGTCCTCAGCGGGTGCACTGCGGAGAAGAGGTGAGGCAGGCTGTAAGATGAACTTGTGTTGGTTCAGGAAGGGTTCCTCTAGTGTTTGCCCTTAGTCATTTCCAGTTTAAAACCTCTGAATCCTGTCTGCAAGGAAGTTTTTGGGGTTTGGAAATAATGATTTGTCAAGCCCAAGGTAGACTAGGCCAATAGCAGGGAATAAGGTGAAGCAGGCTGGTAGGTGGAGAGGAAGGATGGGGTGGGATGGGGGTCAGTGCTCGTTTGGGGACACCCATCACTCAGGGGACTCTCTCAGCTACATTTCCCTGTGTTACAGGAGTAGATTCAACACCTTGGGCTGTGAGAAGGCTGTACCCCAGGTACAGCTGAACAGACATAACCATCTCCAGCTCCATCGGTCCAGAGGAGACACAAAGAGCTGGGGATGCAAAATCAGAGGAACCAACAAGCTCATCTTTTCTCAAGTCCCAAAGAATTCAAGCCAGGAAATTGCACTCAAGGCAATTTATGCTACAGTCCTGCTGGCCAGGGTCAAACTAAGTACATCCATCACTCCCACGGGGACCAAGATGAAGCACAAGCCAAGTCAAAATGGGACTTAAAACACCGACTCGTGGGAAACGGGTCTGGAGGGCTTTTCCAAACCAAGAGAAGGGGAATTCACTTGTTGAGCAATTAACGTGCAGCAGGTAAAGCGAACCCTCCCTCCCTCCTTTCCCACCCATCACCTCCTACGTTTCTGTCAGCCAGGTGGGTAACGTGCTTTGGCACCAGCAGAGCTCCCCAGCCCATCTGGAAAGGCCACAGCTCCTCAGCGTGTCCATGCACACATTAAAAGCACCCGTGCGTTGATCCTGCAAAGTGATCTCCTCCTCTGTGCTGGATCAGGCTGAGGTGAATAAGCACCCTGGGTTTAACAGGTTGATGTGATCCTGCTCTTGAAGCCAATTAATGCCGATCCCACTGTGGAACACCCCATGGGTTTCTCCAGGGTAAAGCCCAGGCACGGTTTGGGGACAGGTCACTCCAGAGCACATGCCCAGGATGAACTGGAGAGCAGTTTCAATCCCTCCTCCATGCTTGGTCCACCAGCATTATCCCAGCAGGATTCACACCTTAGAATACCCCAAACACAGGCTGAAGCAGGACCTCAAGACTGCATCAGACACTCACTCCCCACTGTGTAGCACCTAACCCTGGATCCTGCTCTACAGCCCTGTAACACAGCGATTATTTTGGGGGGTGGTGGGAGCTTCGCAAGTCCTGGGGTCTGCCCCACTCATAGCCAAGGGGGTTGATCCCAAATGGATGTCCCAGTCTCCCTGGATCAGGCCTTGCAGCAGCCACAGACCCCTGGAGCAAGTTTCCTGCCCTTGGCTGAGCTGACACACAGGAGCTGGAGCACCCACCATGCTGAAACAGCTTCGCTAAGGTTCAGCCGTGGTGGCAGCCACGGTGGATGAAGCTCCTGGGCTTTGTGGAGCTGCCAGTATGGGGTGAAGAGCCTCATTTTATCAAGCAGAAAAATCCCAACTGCTCTGAGAAGGATTCGGTGGCCTGGGAGACCAGGACTCGGTGGCCTGGCAAGTAATGGCAGGGGATAAAAAAAAAAAAAAAAAAGAGGATTATTCCTCATTTGCTAAAATAAACAAATAATTTGGGCATCCTGCGAGATTGTCCTGCACTCCAAGTGCAGCTGCCACAAAGTGCCTCTCTGATGCCTTCAGCCCATCAATACCTTTGGGATTTGGGCCACTGAAAAGGAATATGTCAGAATTCAACCCTTCCTCACAAAATCAGCAGTATTCCCAAATTTCCAGCCCTCAGCTTTTCTTCAGGAAGCCTTCAGTGCCATGGACTGCCTTTTTCCAGGAAGGGAAGGTGGGGATGGTCCCAACTGGCTTTGCCCAGAAGGTCCCAACAGGCCCTGTCGGCCTCCCAGTCCTGTTGACCATCAAGCTCCCCAGCCCAGGGCACCAAATGCGCCCAAAGTGCTGCGCTGGTTCCATCCCAGGACGTGGTTTGTTGGCACACAGGGGGATGGCCGTGCTGGCCAGGGGTGTCGAGACATCCTGTCAACAAGATGGTTACCAGCAGGAATTTTCCAAATGGCATCAAAAGGGTTGGGAAGGAGTGGGAATTCACATTCAAGAAAAAGCCAGATGTTGCCCGTGAAGCAAAGCTGATGATCCTGCAAGTGAAGCCTGGAGACCGGGAAATCTGCAGGACTTGAAGGAAGAGGAGGAGAAGGTGACCTCTGTGCTCATCCCATGCCCAGGGTGAAGTCAGGGTGAAACTTGGCCGCGGAAAACACAAGCAGGTGGTTCATGGGGTTTGGACACAAGAGGTGGGGCTGCTAAACCCAAACTATCACAAGCAAGCTGCCTTTGGGCATCTCGGTGCCTCAGTTTCCCTACCTGTACACACAGACTAAATCCCCAACCTCATATCGCTAGGAGGCAGAAGGTGTCTTTCCGCAGGTCTGTCTTCACCTGCACAGCTTCAGCTAAAATGCTGTTTGGATGTGATAAGGTGATGCCAAGGCTCTTTGCCAGCCTGCCCAGCAGCAAGAAGCTGGTTTGACAGCCAGGCGTGAGGGAGAAAGGAGGAGAGAGATATGGTTGGCGGCCTGTCCCAAGAGCAAGGCAAGAGATCGAGGATGACCATGGATTTTACCTGGAATGTCCAGTCATATACAGGAGGTGGCCAAGGAGCGAGGCCCAGGGCTGCTTGTCATACCCAGAATCACTCTGGGAAAGCCTATCACCTGCTCCAGGGATTGTTTTCATGGATAAATCCCTGAAAATTTGCCGCTCTCCTGGTGACCAGAGTGGCGACCGAGATGGGACGTGTTGGGGTCTGTGAACATCACTTAGAGAAGGTCTTATTCCCCAGGCACTTGCTTGGACAGTGAAACTTTCAGGGATGTTGTAACTGACCACAGATCACAGAATTCCAGCATGGCACGGGTTGGAAGGGACCTCTGGAGATCATCTGGCCCAACCCCCCTGCTCCAGCAGGGTCACCCAGAGCAGGGGGCCCAGCAGTGCAGTGTCCAGGCGCCTTTGGAATCTCTGCAGAGAAGGAGACTCCACCACCTCTCTGGGCAGCCTGGGCCAGGCTCCAACACCCTCCCACCAAAGAAGTTTCTCCTCCTGTTGAGATAGAACCTCCTGGGTTCCAGTTTGTGCCTGTTGTCCCTTGTCCTGTAATCGGGCACCACTGAAAAGACATGATGATCATCACCCTTACAATTTTCATTATTATTAAGATATTGTTCTAAGATATAACTGAAGGTGGCGGTGGAGGGGGTGACAGTCACTTTCTCTGGCCAAAAACCCCATGGATTTTGTCCTCTGAACCGCCTCACGGGGACCTCTCAAAGCTTTGCATCAGCGGTGGCAATAAAAGATGCTCTTCCTGGGATAGCAGCAGGGCCAGGTTGAGTGACCTCCCGGACTGAGGAAGCCCCTCACCCATCAGGGACATTGCAACCCACCAGCCTTGAGGGTCCACATCTCCTTGAGGTATGATGGTGGGTTACCACTCGCTTTGTGGTCTGCTCGGGAGTTTCTTGCTGTGGCTTGGACTCAGGAGCTCTTCATTGCAACCTGGACACGCAAAAAAGGGTCAGCTATGGATACTTGAACTTTTCCTGATGGAAAACCATCTTGGCAAGAAATTCCCAGCTGGGCTTGGCCAGATGGTCTCACAGGGAGGCAGGAGAGACGAGATACGGACATGAAGGCGGTGGGCGGTGTTGGATGGAGCCCTTGTTCACCACCCATCGCTTCTGGGGGTCACAAGAAGAGCTTTGATTCTTCTCAACAATTCATATTATTAAATATTATCATCACCAAGCAGCACGTTCCCCCCACCCCTCGTGCTGGCATCTGTGTGCTCTCAAAGTAAATTTGCTTTGCAAGGAAGCTTAAAAACGTGCACTTTGAGAGGAAGGGAATAGACCCAACTCGTTTACACAAACAAGCAGGAGAACAGGCTTGTCACATTCCAGGCGTGTTTCCCCCGGCCGCCGGCCCCCTCCCGCTCCGGTAAGAGGAAAAGCTCTTTTTTTTTTTTTTTTCTAAAGAAATCCAACATTAGAAACCTCCCCATCTGCCACAATCCAGAGGGGAACCTCTTTGTAGGGTGATCTAGACAGATGTATAGGTTAGATTTGAGCTCCCAGGGCAAATGTTGCGGTCCTTGCTTCTCCTGGCGGCGTGAAGTAGAGGAATTGAATTTTTGACCCCCAAATTGCAGCTGCTCATGGGGGCCTGTCACGGTCTCTGAATAACGTGGGATGGCCCCTCTCCAGGCTGGGAAATAAAGTGCTGGAAAAACAGCACCCTGCCTTTGAGGAGCGGTCTTTGGTCCACGCTCTCCAGGAAGGTTCCGGTGAATCCCACCAGCACTGTGAGATGTTCTCCGGGGACATCTCGGTCTGTGAGGCCGGCGAGGAGCCACAGCCTTGGTTTGTAGGAACCGGGAAAGCAGAAAATCCAGGAGGGCAATCAGATAAGGCGCATTCCTGGGTGCACATTACTGGGATGACTTCGCAGCGCCGCGCTAATGCCCATACTTGACCGGGGAGCAGCACAAATCCACTTGATTTATAGAGACGCAGCGAGAGGCCGAGGAGGGTGTTTTCCCCTCTCGTGCCCTCCGCCCAGTAGCTCGAGGAACCGTGACAATATCTCTCTTGTGCTTGAAGTGCTGCCCGGGAGAAAATGGGAAATGCCGGCAGAGCGATAAGCGGCGTTCCAGCCAGGAAGGCAAACTCGGCGCACGTCCATCGCTCCTCGGCTGTTTACCTGCCAACGGGGCGCCTCAAACGAAGAGATTCTACCCGCTCAGGACTTGCCACCATGAGATATAGAGCCCCAACGTCGACAAGGGATGGAAAAGCAGCCTGTGGTTCAACCCTGCACCGCAGGGTTGTCCCTGCTTTGCCCCAGAGCCACCGGGCAGCAGGAATGGTCAGTTTTCCGCAGTTCTCCATCCTGTCCGGGTGAACCGGGCCTCCTTCATCCACCTCCCAACACCAAATGGATTTGCTCTCTCTCTGCTACTTAATCAGCAGAGAAAAATGGGGGATGTCGTCACTATGTTCAGAGCATCCCTGTGGGAGGACAGTTTGACAGGTCTCGTTTTGCATAAGGAGAAACTGAGGCACAAAAGAGACCGGAGGATCTCCATCCTCAGGACTCGCAGCCAAGCCTGATCATGGGCTGGAAGCTCCCGAGGTGATGGACCTTCCTTGGGAGACACTCCTTTGCCCTCACACCTCAAGCTGGAGGGGGAATTCAGAGAGGTGGGCTGTGAAAAGCCCTGGAGGGATCCAGCTCTGACAGCTGAGGTTTGGGGATGTTTATTTTTCTGCACTGGTCTGACAGAGAGAAGAGAAACTTGGGGTCACGGTGAGGGCTCCAAAACATGAGATACCACCTCCTGCATGCTCCCTGCCTCAGTTTCCATACCCTGATGACCTCCTGGGCAATGAACTTTGCTTTTCTTCCTCACCCCACAGCAGAAATCCCAGAGGACCGCTGTGATTTCACCCACCACCCTGACCAGCAGCGCAGCACCAGCAACCTGGCTGTTCCTCGGTGGTGCTGCCTCAATCTGCCCCTGCTTCCCTCACCCGAGTGCAACGATGATCAGCTAGAACCTGCTGCTCAGGCTTTTGCTGCTCTCACACAGACGTAGCGAGCTACCAACTTCTACCTTTGTCCATCGCAGCGGTGGAGTTTCCTGGCTTGCTGCTTGTTTGTGCATGTTTCCTTCTCCAGCTGTGACTCAAGCCTCAGGTATTTGAGAATTTGGGAGCTAAGTCACCTTCCCAGCACTGGGAGGGACTTTTGAAGCCTCCAACTGAGTCCAGAGATCAAGTTCTCACCACTCAGGGCTACATCATGGCTTCCCCTGCCCCAGGCTTTGCACCCCAGCGTGCTGGAGGACTCTGCAAGGTCTGGTGGTTCAAATATGTGCCTTGACCCCAGAGGATGGTTTGAGGTGGTGGGGACAGGACAGAGAAGCCAGATCCAAATTAGTCTTCATGGAGAGGTCCAGTTTGAGGATGAGGAAGCAACTTCATCTGTAGGGTCTGGTGGATGCCCTCTCGGCTGAGGGTGTTGGGGCTCAGTTTGAGTCTGCCTACAGGGACAGATCCACAGCGTCAGGGTGGTGTGGGACACAGAAACGAGATCTTGCATTTCATTGATTGCTCCTTGACGTGCTCCTACAATTATGCCCTGTGAAGGCTGCTGAAAGCCATACTGATGCTCAAATCCACCCACCAACGAGGTGGAGTTTTGTTGAGTTGCCTCAGCTGGCAGCTGGACACCTTGAGTCCTCCAGGACTTCCAGGGACCGAACAGCCCATCTGAGCCGTAGAACTTCACAGATTGTCAAGGATAAATAGGAGCTGAATGTAAGAACAGCTGCCAAGGGCCCAAAATCCAGGAGTGGGGATCCAAAACTGATCCAGTGGGATGAAGAAAGTCGTTGCTGTTCACCTTGCAAGACATTTGAGGCCCAGTTAGGTCTTGGCCCTGGGCTTTCCAAGCTGGTGAAGATGATACCTTCATTGGGCTATTAGGGACCTACCAGCTCTTGGTCCTGCTCTTTTCAAGAAGGTGAGGGTGATGGGCCCATTGGGAGAAGGTGCTGGTAAGACAGTGTAAAGCTGCTGAGGGACAGTCAGATCTACTAGTGTCCTCATGGAGGTGACAAGTTACCATCAGGATCATTTGTCCTCTCCATGAAGAGGAGAGTCTCTGGATACCAACCACATCTGGGTACATCCCCCCAAAAGGCTGATGTCAAGACTCTCCTCTAGTTCTCATCATCACAACACACCACGGAGACACCACCCAGGTGAGACACAGCCCACAGGTGGCACAGAAGCCATGAGATGAGAAGGAAAGACACAAAAATGAGACATCAACCATTCTTAATGTAGAAGTAGCCTTGTAGTAGTACCCTGGGGAGCTCCGGACAATTCCTCAGCATGTCCTGAGTCTTCACAGCACCTCTGGAAAGCTGAGGTGTCTACTTAGAGCTTTCATACTCAGAGGTAAACTGAGGCACCAACTTGCAGGGAGCTCCATCCTGGAGGTTCCTGCTCACCTGCTGAAGGTGTTTCCTATGGACACAACGAGGGCTGAGGGACCATAGTGCGTGTGTCCCCTCAAATCACTGGGCAAAAAGCATTTTGCTGGCTAAATCTGTCCCAATAGGTCCAAACAGAGATGTCCCACACGGGTGAGAGACGAATATGCCAGAGAAGGAGGAACATGCAAAAGTGCTTTTTCCCCTTTGCTCTGCAGGTTCAGGCCACCTGTGGCAGGTAAGGACAAGTCATCATGGCCGTGCCCTGTGTTACTGCAATGGCCTTTGATGCAAAGTCCAAGAAACCCCCTTAGCTTTGGAGAACCACCCCCCCATCTCCTTGCAGCCAGCTCATCCATAAAGCAGGACAACCACCGCCGCCAGACACCCGGGCAGGGCCGCTCGGTGTTTCGGCCCCAGATGTCCCTCCGTCACCTTTTAATCCCCAGCCTTTGACCTTCCGCTTTTGTGCGGCCGAGGAAAAAAACCGCAGTGTTAAGGCAACAAGGAAATGACCCAGAGTCTGATCCCCCTGATCCCGACTTCACCTCCTGGGATGGGCGACGTCCCCCAGAGGCAAGATCCTAATCCCTCGGCCAGGCCACCACAAGCGGGCAGCTCATTGAGGGACAGTCCCCATCACAGGACACTGAACACCCACCAAGGGCTGGTAACCTCCCTGAATGATGAAAAAAAAAAATTGTTCTGCCTCAAATTCCCTTCGGGGCCGGGATGCAGGGCAAGGAAGGAGTGAGTTGAAGAAGAGCGAAGTATTTTCGCTTCTCCATGTCTAGGGCCATTGCTCCATCTAGTGTTGGAAATGTCCCTTCAGCAAGCGCTGCCTCCTTGTCTACAGTGTCACCTCTGAGTGAATCTCTTTTGGAGGAACAGAAAGCCCTGGTGGGTTTATTCTGCTTGGTTTTATTGCCAGGAGGAGCGTTTCTTATCTCTTACACATCCCAAAAGCTCTATCAGGTGATCCCCCCCCTGCAGGGCTGGCTCCAGCTCCAGAGTCCTCAGCCCAGGAGAGACAGGGAGCTGGTGGAGCGGGGCCAGAGGAGCCCCAGCAATGCTGGGAGGGCTGGAACCCTCTGCTGGGAGGCCAGGCTGGGACAGTTGGGCTTGTGCAGCCTGGAGAGGAGAAGGCTCCAGGGAGACCTTCTGGGGGCCTTTCAGGACTTCTAGGGGCCTGTCAGAAAGATGGGGACAGACTTTGGAGCAGGGCCTGGTGGGACAGGATGAGGGGGAATGGGTTTGAACTCCAAGAGGGAGATTTAGAGCAGAGAGAAGGAGGGAATTTTGGACACTGAGGGTGGTGAGAGCCTGGCCTAGGGTGCCCTGAGAGGTGGTCACTGCCCCATCCCTGCCACCATCCCAGGTGAGGTTGGCTGGGGCTCTGAGCAACCTGCTCGAGTTGCAGATGTCCCTGCTCCCTGCAGGGGGGTTGGACAAGATGATCTTGACAGGTCCCTTCCCACCCAAACCAGTCTATGATTCTATGAACCAGAAAAACCCTCTGGGAATGCACTTTACGGGGAGGCTGTTGCCACAAATTGCAGGAGTTTACAGTGCACGCGACAAACAGCAATGCCATCAGTAGTGTTCAGAGTTAACATTTTCCCATGCTGAGAAGGCAGCTGTGCCTCTCGCTGAGATACCTGAGCAGGAAGGACTATTTGCTTTGCTACTGTAAGACAAGAAAAACCTTGTACACTTGGGCCAGGCTGGGCTGCAGCCAATTCGGACACGTCTGGGTGAAAGAGGAAAGAGGCTCTTTATTCTACAATAGCCCAAACTGGTCATTTTTGGACCGGTTGGGCCTCTGGGTCCAACAGTGCCTGGGTTACTATCTCTGCAAAAACCCAGGGGCTGTGGAAAGGGAGGAGAAGGGGCCCTATCCAGCACCTTTCGAGAGCTGGAGCGTTTTGATCCTCCTGAGGATTGGCAACCAAACGGTGTCCCAGGGGTTTGGGGGGCCATGGGCTACCATGGGGCACCCAAATGGCACAGCTGATGTTGGGAACCAAAGTGTCTTCTCCAGTCAGGGGGTGAGATGGGCTGTGTTGGGGCAACTCTGGGCACAGCTCTCTTTTGCATCCCCTGGAGAAACCCAATGCTATAGAGGGTAGAGGTTCAACCACCAAAGGCTGATGGGTCCCATCCGTCGTCGCTCGGATGATGGGGGATCAGTTATAGGTCTGTAGGACTGCAAATATTTCCCCTGCTCCCAGAAAAAAAAACCCAAACCAAAACACCCCAAAAAAACCCCCATTCAAACAAAAAACCCCAACCAACAAACCATTTTTAATTAAAAAAAAAAGTGGGTTTTTTCCAAGTTTAGTGATTTGCTCAAATGAAAATTAAAAAAAAAAATTAAAAATTTTTGGAAACAGTCGTATTATCAAAACAAAATGGAACTTTTTTAGCTTAAAAAAATAATACAACTTGTTTTCAAATTGTTTTGATCGAATGACTGTGACGGGAAATTGAACATTTCACAGAAATCTTAACAAAATAATGGAGATGGAGCGGAATTTTAGCTAGTTAGGAAGCACACGGGGCAGTGAGAGCCCACATTGGACACAGCGTTGGCCAACTCTTCATCTCTGAGACCTTTTCTCTACAGTTAAATAGTGATGAAATTTTCCAAGCATGAAAAAAAACCAAACCTACTTGGAGAGAAATAGAGTGGGAAGCTGCAGATTTAGTTTTCCTGGAGACTAGTGGGAAGTGGGATAACATGGTGGATGTGTTGTGGGAGGGCTCGGGAGCAAGAAGAAGACTCCATGGGACAGAGGATCAAAGCGGCCCAAGCTCCATGTTGGTGTTGAAGGTAAAAACCAAATTCCCTGGGAACGGCCTTAAGGAAACGCAGCCGTCAACCAGGTTGGGGTTTTTTAAGGAATTAGGCCCATATCCCAACAACATCTTGACCACCCTAATGTCCCCTCTTCCTCTTTTCCCACATGTCATATGAGCATCAGGTCTCCTAGAGAAACTACATGGACCACCACCTCCTGGCAAGCCGGTGGATATCAACCACTAGGTTCGTGGGCTCCGACAGCGACCAACAGACGGCGACATAATCACAGGTATTCCATTTATTTTAAGAAACCAGGCGAACAAAAATTGTTAGTGCCCCCTTTGGCCAACCAAGTTGGGTTTGCAGTGGTGGGTGAAACACTGCAAGAGCTTTTGGGGCAAACAGATGGAGATGGGGAGTCAGGGCTTGGCTTTGACTGGGTGTAGAAGATACTTTGGCCTTGTCCTTCAGCGTGGAGAGATGGCTCAAAGTAAAACAAACCCTCCCAGGTTTGGAAAGCCATGAGCTAGCGGAACTCCAGTCTGCTGTACAGGCAGCTGGGTTTGACTTCCCACCAAGAAACTCCAAGCTCCAAAACACAGTGAAGAACTCACAGAAGGGAAACTGAAGCACAGAGCAGTGTAATGACTTCTTGGGGTCTATTGAGCTTCTGATGACACTCAGTTGTCCCCTGAGTCACCTCCTTGCCTTGCAACCTCCTCTGGGGACAGCACGGCCATGCAGAGGCGATGATGGGGTAACCACGGGGACGGAGACATTGTTTTTGTGTGACAAATGGTGCCCAGCCACTGGTGTCCCAGAGTCAGGAGTGGGGTAGGAAGTTTTGAGGTCCGGGTGTTTAGCAGCACGTGACTCATTGTCACTTCTTGCTCCAGAAATGGGGAGAGAGGGAGGAAAAGCTGCAGGAACAGGGGCTGGCAGGGTCCCTGACCGTTACACAAACCCCACAGCACATCCCATCTCCTTGGCCCAGCCTCGTTCACCTCCTCTCCCATCTGCCCTGGTGCCACCAAGGATTTTATCCGTATCCTACCTTAACGACGGGGCATTTTGGCTTCCCCTCCCCGCCCCGCAACCACAACTCCCCAGCAAATGCTTGTTTAGAAGGGAAGGTTTGCCCACACCGTACGACAGTCTAACCCTCGGGTATTTCTATCGGAATTACACACCAGGAATTCTTCCAGACAAGAAGTTACATAGAAAAATTCTTTTGTCCGGCAACACAATCTCCTTTTTTGTTCCGAGGGGGCCAAGATAATTGGAGCCGCAAAGCACTACCTTAATGCCCTTCCACCAGTCATGGATTTAATACTGAGGAGAATAACTCCCCGCAGTTATTGCTGGAAAGCAACGCAGCCACTCAGAGCAACCTTTTCACTCGGACCACCCAGGCGCCGGGAGGACAAAGCCACCTTCACACCCACTGAGAGGGGCAGAGAGGACCTGGGTTGGTGGGGATGGACGGTCCCGAAGCGTTTCCCCTCCCCATTTCGGGGTAGGGATGCAGCTGGGAGCTGCGACGCGCGTGCCCCGTGCGTCGCACGAGGGTGAGGCAGGGGCAGAAGGGGAAGGTGGCCTTGTCGGGAGCTTTGCCGGCTCCACGGCCAGTGTGTGTGTGAAGGGTGTGGGCAGAGGGAGTCGTTTTTTAGGGCTTGTGAACAGGCAGCCACCCCCTCGCCGCCACCTCTTCCCCGGCTGCTGTGCTCGTGCAGCAGCTGCAGAGGCGTTTGCCAGCTAATGCATGCAAATCTATGCGTATAAATCCACAGAAATGTGTGTTAAGGAAAAAAAGTAATCATAGAATCGTAGAATGCTTTGAATTAGAAGGAACCTTTCAAGGTCATCTGGGCCAACCCCCCTGCAGGGAGCAGGGACATCTGCAACTAGAGCAGGTTGCTCAGAGCCCCATCCAGCCTCCCCTGGAATGGTGCCAGGGATGGGGCAGCCACCACCTCTTGGGGCAACCTGGGCCAGGGTCTCACCACTCTCAGTGTGAAAAAATTCTTCATTCTATTCAATCTGCCCTCCTTTAGTTTAAATCTGTTACTCCTCGTCCCGTCACTACACTCCCTGCTAAAGAGTCCATCCCCAGCTCTCCTGCAAGCTCCTTTAAATCCTGGAAGGCCACAGGAAGGTCTCCCTGAAGCCTTCTCCTCTCCAGGCTGCACAAGCCCAACTCTCCCAGCCTGGCCTCCCAGCAGAGGGTTCCAGCCCTCCCAGCACTGCTGGGGCTCCTCTGGCCCCGCTCCACCAGCTCCCTGTCTCTCCTGGGCTGAGGACTCTGGAGCTGGAGCCAGCCCTGCAGGGGGGTCTCCCCAGAGCCCTGGGAGCAGAGGGGCAGGATCCCCCCCTGGCCCTGCTGCCCACACTGCTGGGGATCAGCCCAGGGGGGCCGGGGCTGCTGGGCTGGGAGCACCTGGGGCCAGCTCAGCTCCAGCTCCTCAAAAATCAGATCTTTTTTACAGCTGGCATCTGGTTTCTAGCCACACAGAGTGGGACTGGAGAGCCTCCCCTTCTCCCATCCCCTTGTCTCTCAGAGCAGATCAGGCTCAGACATCAGCTCCCTGATCCCCCCTCAAGAGCAGTTCTCCAGAAACCTAAATTAACTTAGGCAGAGAAAAAAACCCCATCCCAGAGGAGGGCTGAGCCACATCCCCTACCTTGGCTGGATGCTTTGTGCTCACTCCCCAGGGGATGCTCAACACAACCACCCCAGCATCCCTCCCTCGATGGAGAGCGGAGCTTGACCTGTCCCATGTTGGGGTTCAGGGGGCATCTCCGACACTGATGTTTTGCCAGTGTAGCCTCGGGCACATCACTTGCCCCTGTCCCATATTTGCACCCAGCATCAGTCTGGCTGAAATGGGCCTAGAGACTGATGATCCTGTGGATGGGACACACACCAAGCGTGTGGGAGCCCTCTCTGATTTCAGGAAGTTAGGGAAAAAAAAAACAACAAAAAAAATTACTGAAAAAAATCCCACAAACAACAACAACAACAACAAAAAAAAGATGGAAAACATGTTCATTAGGAAGCACAGACTATTAAAAGCGTGTCTGAGATTTCGAGGAGAATCACCACTGCCCAGAAAGAAGGATAAAGCAGCCAGGCCGTGTCTGTTCACCCAGCCCAGCCTTGAAACACCGCAGGAGGTGATTCAGCTGCAGCATCCCACACACGGAGGTCTCTGGGGTCGTCTGAGCCCTAAAAACCTTCTAAAATTTCATATCTGGAGGGAGGAGAGACGCAGACAGCAGGGCCACAGGGTAGGGGAAGGCTGCTCAACCCTTCTATCCGAATCCACAGGGGTTAACCCACCCGGGCAATCGGGTTTTGACGTTTTGCTGCTGAACGGCAACGGCCGTTGGGGCCTCGATGGGGGTACTTTGTACAAACCCATCTCCCCGACGTTCCCGGGGTGCTCGGGCTGGGTGTTGGGTGCTGTTGAGCACCCACCCAACGGGCCCCGGCCACGGTACCTTCGCAAACCCACTGCTGCCATCTGCTGAGAGAAACCTCCCCGGGAGCCAAAGAAACAGGGCTGAAAAAGCCCTTTTTGGAGCTGTCTTGGTCACTGTTGAGGTTTGAGAAGGTCTCTGTGCCTCAGTTTACCTGCACAGGGGGGGTCTGTCTTGATAAGAGTGTGAATTGAAGCAGCTTTTGCTTTCAGCACCAGCCACGCCTTGAAATGACGGGCACGGTTACGTTATCGACGGTTTGTTCTTTTGAATACACGAAAATACCAGGAGCAGCTTGTCCGTTCCCTCTCCAGGAGGAAACACAGAGACTTTCCAGCGGGACAATTCCTTCCCCACGAGCGTGTTACCTCACAGAAAGCAAAAGGAGCAGAAAAAGGCCACTTCTGATGCCGTTCCTCCCCGGAGAAAAGCGGCGAAAACCTCCCGCGTCGGCACCGTTCAAACGGTTTCTTTGTTTTTCTTTTTTCCCCTCTTTTTTCCCCCCTCGATTTTCCACGGTTTCCTACGGGATCTCCAGCCAGCTGTGGCCCAGAATGCGCCCTCTGGCCCGGCACAGCGAAGGGCTGCCGGTTGTTACTATTTTGGGTTCATGTTCTCGGGAGCTTCGTTTTCGCTTTCGTTTCAGTTTGGAGAAAGTACGGAAAAAAAAGAGAGAAAAAAAGAAAAAGGAAAAACAAAACAAAAATAAAAATATCAATGAAATCGAAAAATTCTCACAGAAGGACAAGTCCTGCCCTTGCCCCAAGTCTTCAGTTTAATGCAAAGAGCAGCTCCAGCTGGATCAAGGACTTAAAAACTTCAGGACCTGTTGGAAACCAGGAGAGCAACCAGCACCCCCCAAGCCCAGCCCCCAGTCCCCTGCACCCAGGATTAGACCCTAAGGGAGCTCAAAGGTGACTTTGGGGGCTTCCTCAGATACCAGAGGAGAAATCAGGATGGTGGTTTCTGGTTTAGGAGATGGCACGAGGACAAGCCTTCAGGAAAGCTGTTTATTTCAGGACATCTCGGAGCAGCTGCTGGAGGGATTTCAAGCCAAGGAAACTCACTGCTGTAGTTTGTTCCTTGGAAAAAAAGGGATTTGGGCCCAGACTCCTCCTGGGAGGTAGGGAACGGAGCAGCTGAAGTCAGACGTGGTCAGACTGAGCTCCTCTGCAGGAGGCAGCAGGGTGGAGGAGCTTCCAGGCTGACTCAGACTTGGGACTTCATGGATGAAAAGCTGCTGCTGTGCTGAGACTTTTCCCCACCAAAGGGTCTGGTGAAGGAGAAAGACCTGGAGAAAGACCTTTCAGATGGCTATGATTTGACAGGTAAAAAAAACTCCAAGTGACACATCCCAAACCCACGTCTTGCCCTCTGCTCACATCACCAGCCGACCTTGCCACCCTGACCAAGGGAAAAAAGATTTCTACAAGAAGATCCATCCCCATCTGACCTTCATCTCCACGCACCAGACGCACAACCTGTCCCAAAGCAGCCATCCCCACCACACTCGTGCCATGCCCAAGGACCAAGGCCATGATGGGTCCTGCTGGCCTCCAGCTGTACAAAGTCCACCTGGCAAGCGTGTGTTCCTTGGAATCACAGAATCCTAGAATGGGGTGGGAAGGGACCTTTCAAGGTCATCTAGTCCAACCGCCCTGCAGGGAGCAGGGACATCTGCAACTAGAGCAGGTTGCCCAGAGCCCCATCCAACCTTCCCTGGAATGGGGCCAGGGATGGTGCAGTGACCACCTCTCGGGGCAACTTGGGCCAGGCTCTCACCACCCTCAGTTTCAAAAATTTCTCCCTTCTCTCCAGTCTAAATCTCCCTCTTTTAGTTTCAAACCATCCCCCCTTGTCCTGTCCCAACAGGCCCTGCTAAATTAATTTGGAGAGCTCTGTGCGATGTTATGGAGCTCCGTCAAGGAAAAGCTGCCTGTCCATCCCCAGGGCACTGCGCTGCCACGGAGGGTTTGGTGGGACCCGTATCCTTCTGCTTTTAGTGACCACGCACGGAAAACCTGGATTTTAAATGCTCAGCTGAAATATTTCACCTCTCGCAGCACAGGGCTCTGAAATCCCTTGCTTTGTTAGCAAAGCTGCCACCTCAAATACCGTGTCCTACCAACCTGGGCTTTTTCCAGCCAGGATTCCCGGTTAATGAGCTGTAAAAGAGGCGAGCGCTCCGGCTTTCGATACGAAGTCGCTTGGCTGAGGAGATGTAGAAGAAAATGTCACACCAGAGGTACTGAGGTTATTACCACAGTGCTTTTTTTCCTGGATGGGAATGAAATTCCGGCTGTTCTCCATCATCAAGACCTCATTAAGTTGCGCAGGCACTAATTGATATGCCCAAACCTGACAACTCGCGTCAAAGGAGGAGACGGCGCTCGCCCTGGGACCTGCCAATCAATGTCACGGCCGTCCCAGGCCCACGGTGAACTTTGACCGCCTGCAAGAATGACGGTGATTGTTTCATTTGTGAGGCGAAAGATGGAAAACCAACCTAATTAGAACATCAATGTCAGGTCACATACCCCCACTGGACACCTGCCTGATGGAGATAAATAAATAAAAAAACCCCCTAGACGGCGGCTCTCGGGGTCCAGCTTCGGTGAAATTTCCCGAGACGTTTTGGCTACTCTGAGTTGTCCAGGCTGGAAAAATGTCACCTTGAAGAGCTTTGTTCATCCAGCATCATTTTTTTTTCTGGGAATTTGAGGGTGTCTGGTGCAGGAAAACTGCAGCTGGTGTAACGGGAGGAGCGAGAAGGACCAAGGTGTGAGGGAAGTCCTGGGCTGTCTGCAGCAGGGTTTGCAAGGCAGAAGGAGCTGGGGTCAGGAGGTTGCTGGAGGAAGGACTGTAGAGAAGGCTTTAGGGTTAGGAGAAAGGTGTGGAACAAAAAGGAGGTGAAAAGGTGGTGATGTCTAAATCACCGCAGGATGAGATCGTCTCATCTCATTTCTTGTAGCAATCCCCTGCCAAGCTCATTCCCTCCTCCCTTTTTATCATAGAATCATAGAATGGGTTGGGTTGGAAGGGACCTTTCAAGGTCATCTCATCCAACCCCTCTCCAGGAAACAGGGACATCTGCAACTAAGACAGGTTGCTCAGAGCCTGGTCTAGCTTCATCTGAAATGTTTCCAGGGATGGGGCTTCTAGAACCTCCTTTTACAGTCACTGCAGAGAAACAGGTACCTGAGGGTGTGGTGTGATTTGGCCAGCCTTTCTAGGATTCTATGATGTCCACACCAGTGGACAAAGACTAAACCCCAACTCCTGTGCCTGAGCCTGGTCTCTCGGCAGGCGGGAGCGGGCAGAGCGGGTCTCTCGGCCGGGCTGAATTCAAGCTCTGAGATGGCTGCAAATGAAGGAAGCAATGCACCCTCCACGGAAAGTCACGGTGCAGGAGATACCTCTTTGCAAAGCTGTCCCAACAGCACTTTGTGAAAATGAAGCCTGTGAGCTCTCCCCAGATGGTTGCAGCTCTCCCTTTCTTCAAAGCCTTAGGAAGCCCTCATCCCAAACAAGTGCCGTGAGGTTGCAGCTTGGTCTCCTTGCTCTTTTGGGACCTGTGGTGTCTGCAGGGATGTCCTCAGCTGCAGGACCCAGTGTCTATGTAGTGGATCAGGAGATCACAAATTGAGCAACCAGCTGCCTCCAGCACACAGCTCACCAAATGGGAGAGGCTGTGGGACCTTTAGGTGGCTCCTCAGTTGATGGTATTTCTAATTCCCACAGCAGATGAAAGTTATCCGGGTCACAGGAGTGATTATCTTTGTGCAGGAGCCTCAAGGATCCCAGGAAGGCCAAATATGCCTGAGGATCTGATCTCAACAAATACTTTGGGTTGTAGGTAATCACATGGCCCTGCAGTTAGGAATGACTGGTGTCCTTAGGGGACGCCCAAAGAGAGAGGAGAAGGGGGCTTGTCCATCTCTCCACCCCATGTGGACCACCTCTCCGGGCAACCTGGGCCAGGCTTTCACCACCTATGGACCTGGACATCAAATGAAGCTCGGTCAGTGCAGGTCTGATTGAGGCACCTCCAACATTAAAATGCTGCCGCGGAGAAAACCCAAAATCAGAGAAGGTGGAGTGAGAGACCAACCATTCATGATATCAGCCAACACCACTAGCAGGCCTTGAGTCTTGAGCTGCTCAGCTCCCCAGACTGGAGGCCCTCACTGGTCAAATACCTGCCAGTGCTCATTTTCTAACCTGAACGCTGAGTAAGTTCAGTGCTCGGGGTCAAAACGACGTGGAGGGCACAATAAATCCTGACCCGCCATCCCAGGAGGGATCTTGCTGGCGGAACATGGACATATCTCTGATGAGGAAAGGCTGAGAGACCTGGGGCTGTTCAGCTGGAGAAAAGAAGGCTGAGAGGGGATCTTATCAATGTTTACAAAAATCTGAAGGGTGGGGGTCAAGTAGAAGGGGCCAGGCTCTTTGCTGGCGTGCCCTGGGACAGGACGAGGAGCGATGGGCACAAACTGGAACCCGGAAGTTCCACCTCAACAGGACGAAAAACTTCTTTCCTTTGAGGGTGACGGAGCCTGGCCCAGGCTGCCCAGAGAGGTGGTGGAGTCTCCTTCTCTGGAGACTTTCCAACCCCTCCTGGATCTGTTCCTGTGTGGCCTGCCCTGGGGGATCCTGCTCTGGCAGGGGGGTTGGACTCGGTGATTTCCAGAGGTCCCTTCCAACCTCTACCGTTCTACCATTCTATGATCTCCCCTGGAGCCCTCCCTCAATAGGTGATGGAGACCTACTGGAGGTGATGTCTGGAGCACGATGGGTGAATCACTTCTCTTTATCTCCACTGACTTGAGGAAGAGCTGAGGGACTCGCTCAGCAGGGACATCCACCCTGGGGCAGCTGAAAGGGAGGAGGGATGGATCAATGACAGCAAAAGAACCAACTTGTCCTTTCCAACCCATCTTCTCCAGGTGCCAAAAGACATCACTAAGGCTGCTCAAAAAGGGCTTCCTCCTACTGTAGGTGCAGCTGGGAGCTTTACCCAGAGCTGTCAGCAATTAGCAACGCTGCTGTTCTACAAAACTCTTCTCACCAGCAGGTTACACCACGCGTCATCGAGTCACGACGTGGAGCTATTTTGGAATTANAGACAAGGAGTGGGAAAATTTTGGAAAAAAAGAAAAAAAAAAAAAAAA
Organism: Baryphthengus martii; assembly: GCA_013396935.1. Lineage (NCBI taxonomy): Eukaryota > Metazoa > Chordata > Aves > Coraciiformes > Momotidae > Baryphthengus > Baryphthengus martii. The sequence goes on along the minus strand of VWZK01005213.1, from coordinate 23,060 downwards.
AAAAAAAGTGAGGCTGAAAGCGCTGCAGCAATTTGCCCATCATCCCTGGGGAGCTGGTGTCATGAGCGGAGCGTTGATCTCCTTCGTTTGCTCTCCAGGCTTCAGTCCCACATCTGAGATGCTCCAGCTACATGGGTCCTTCTGCCACCTCAATCAGCTCTGAGTGGAGAAACCGTGGTGAAACAAAAGCACTTTGAGCAAATATTCTCATTTTTCTGCCTATTAAGGGAGCTGGTTAGAGTTTAATTTCTTTTTCTCCCTTTTTTCCCTGTCCTTTTGTTGCCAGGATGGTAAAATGTGAGCAGCAAGACTCAATCTGTTGGCTTTTCAACAACCAAGGCCCATCTATAGGAGACTCCAGGACCTCAAATTCAAGAAATAATCATTATTTTTTCAGTAGATATCAAACTGCTGTCAGGGGGTAATTTCTCAGCTCCTGCGAGTAATTCTCACCCCAATGTTAGAGACTCAAAGGTGAGAAATCCTCAACTCAACAACACGGCCTCAAAGAGCAGGAGCTTTAGGGCAGCAGAAAGCAGAACAGAGTCCTTCAGCCCCTTCCATGTGGGTGCTCACCCCAGCATCACCTCCAAAATACCCCAAAATGACTTCACCATCACCATCAGGAGGAATTATGTGGCTGGACATCGCTGGCACCAACTTGGACATCTCCACCACTCCATGAGACCAGATACCATCTCTACTCCACGCTGGTAAGAAGCCACCTGAAGTACTGTGTTCAGCTCTGGGGCTCCCAGCGTAAGAAAGACATGGATCTGTTGGAGCAGGTCCAGAGGAGGTCACAAAGATGATCGGGGGTGGAACAGCTCTCGTTTGAGTCCAGGCTGAGAGAGTTGAGGTTGTTTGGCCTGGAGAAGGCTCCAGGAGGACCTCAAAGGAGTCTACAGGAAAGCTGAGGAGGGACTTTTTACAAGAGCAGGTAGTGACAGAACAAGGGGTAATGGATTTAAACTGGAAGAGGAAGAGAAATTAGGAAGAAATTCTTCACTGTGAGGGTGGTGAAAGACTGGAACGGGTTGCCCAGAGAAGCTGTCGATGCTCCACCCCTGGAAGTGCTCAGATTGGACGGAGCTTCGAGAAACTTGGTCTAGTGGGAGGTGTCCCTGCCCATAGCATGGGGGTTGGAACGGGATGATCTTTAAGGTCCCTTCCAACCCAAACCAGTCTATGACTCTAGGATTCTCATCAAGCAATATCTTCTCGATAAGGACAACCTGCCCACACTGGGGGAAAAGATTTTTTTGGGGGGGTTTGTGATGGGGGTGCTCTGGTGTTAAAACAAATCCAGCTCAGCGTATTTTGTCACAAAGCAGATGCAAAAGAAAAAAAGGATCACTTGGGCAAAGCACTTTGTGACTCCAGACGATATTTTTATAACCTCAGAAAATCGCCTGACACAAACACTTTTTAAAAAAAAATTATTTTTTTTTGAAAAGGCAGCAAGAACAGGGTGTAGTTCCGTTGGCAGATTGGTCATCCGAGGCTCCTGGCAGAGAGGAAAACTCTCCAGCTCCAAAGGAGCCATCCAGGAAAAGCCAAAGGGCTTTGTGCCACCCCAGGAGCGCCCGGCAGACCAGCCGAGCCATCCCGAGGGATCCCTTCCCATGTCTCCCTTCTCCCACATGGGCTTTTCACCAGAAAAAAAAAAAAGAAAAAGAAAGCGAGCGACAGGTCTGGCTCTTCCAGCTGCAAAAAAACCACAACCCTGAGGCCTCTTTCTTCCCATAAATGTCATGAGTCAGCGGGCAAAGTGCTCCTCTTGCATCACAGGGGCCCTCACTAATGAACCAGCTCCACGGGGCCAAGTTTCAACCGGCTCCTCACGGGGCAACGTCAACCGGGGTCTCCACCAGAACGACCGGAATGAAATCATCCATCAGAGGTGATGTATCAGAGAGGATAAAAGAAATCATAAGGAAATAACCCCCCTTAAGTCACTTTGCACCCCAGCTGAGCAGGATCTTAACTGGGGAGGGGAGGTGATGGGATGAGCATCTCCTCTCCTCCTCTCAGCCCTGTGAGGGAAAGCGAGAGACTGCTCTGGGTTAAAAATAAAGCAGAAAAAAAAAAAGAAAGAAAGAAAGAAGAGGGTTATTTTTAACCCAGAGCAACGGCCTGATCTGGTTCACGGTCCGGGCATGGAGACAGGGCTGTAAAAACCAGCAGTTGCTCAGCCAGGAAGGGATTTGGGGATGGGGGATAAATGAATTAACGGTGTTTTGTTGTCACCTTAAGAGCAGCTTCCCCACGTCACGGACACCCAGAGCGTGGCCTCCCAGCACAGCTCCCACGCCAGGGCTCCCCCAAAATGTCCCAAACCAGCAAGGATAGAGGCAGATATTCCCCAGAAGCCCCGAGCAAGTACAAACTCTCCTTTCATTTCTCAAAGGAGGATTAAATCCCGCTTTGCTTTTGAGGTTCAACTCGGTACCTCTTAAACCGGGCCTTGAAGGATGGGGACACAGGGACACCTGGCATCCCAGTGGGAGTTGTCCATGGCTGGACGTCGAGGCGGGCAGCAATCTGTTCCTCACGACAGTTACTCTCTTCCTGAAATCCCTCGTTTGAGCCAAGTCGGCTTCCAGAGTCAATAATTAATTTAGTTTCGTGGCGCGACTCTCAGGGCTCTGGCTGCTTTTTTGACTCTTTGGCGAGATCTTATTTGGTGCTTCTTTAAGTGATATAATAATAATATTAACTCAACCTGGCTCATGCACGGGGGATGGTGCCTTCCTGGAAGAAGCACTGGGCAGATCTTGCCTCCGGCCCAGGGTCCCTCCTGGCATTTCTCAGCCCTGGTGCTGCCACCTCTCTTGAGCGTGACCCAATTTTTTTTAGGAAAAGAAGCTTTCGGGCCCACATCCATCTGTCCTTCGGGCCCACATCCATCTGTCCGTCTGCCTTCTCTGGCTTCTGGGTAATGTTTTCAGCTGCTGGGTGATTTCAAGCCCATTTGACAGAAGAATGAGGGTCTTTGAGGTATTAATTCCCTATGAGTGGCAGCGGGAACTCCAGAAAGAAGCCGTTTTTGTGGCTTCCCGCTCTGTCTTTCAAAACTCCTCTTCCTGTCTTTAATTCAGGAAGTATTTAGCATTTAGTATTTAGCATTTAGCCTGGGACTAACTCCCAGGTCCTTCTCTGCAGAGCTACAGATCAGCCCCTAATCCAGAATGGTGCAGGGAGATATTCCTCCCAAGGTGCAGGACTCTACGGTTGCCCTTGTTGAACTTTATCAGGTTCCCCTTTACCCCACTCTCCAGCCTGTCCACGTCTCACTGAACAGCAGCGCAGCTCCGGTGTGTCAGCTGCTCCTCCCAGTTCTGCATCATCAGCAAATTTGATGAGGGTACACTTTACAGAGTTATAGAAGATATTTAGTTGGAAGAGACCTTCAAGATCATCAGCCTTTAACCCAACACTGCCATGTCCCTCAGTACCACATCTCCAGGGCTGGGAAATCTCTCCAGGGATCATGGGGACTCCAGCCCTGCCCTGGGCAGCCTGGCACACGCCTGGACAACCCCAAAGGGTAAGAAATTGTTCCTCAGCTCCAACCTCAACCTCCCCTGGGGCAACTTGAGGCCTATTCCTCTTCTCTTATCCGTTGTTCGTTGGGAGAAGAGCCTGAACCCCCTGGCTCCACGCTCCTAAATTTCAGAGAGTTGTGGAGAGCCAGAAGGTCTCCCCCTGAGCCTCCTTTTCTCCAGGCTGAACCAGCCCAGCTCC
>VWZK01005213.1:0-11390 GCA_013396935.1 Baryphthengus martii | reverse complement strand
AATATAGGGAGGGTAGGTGGTATAAAAGCAGCTTGAGTAGTGGAGGACAAACTTGACTTGGAAATAGCTGCCAGGACCACAAAGCTCTAGCAGCATTTACCTCTCGTTACTACCAAGTGTAAGCAACTCGTTCAGAGGACTGCGCCTTCTCCAGGGCGTGGAAGGATGACGTGGGTGTGGAAAGACGGTGTGGATGTGGAAAGATGACGTGGATGTGGATTTTGCAGTGTTACCTGATTACCGCTGTTGATCCCAGCGTTTCATAACCTATGAGACGCTTTTTAAAAATGGAGGGGGAAAAAAAAATAAAAAAGAAATGTTTTCTTTTAAAGTGTTTATAATATTTTCTTGCTACAGAAGTTGTTACGGTCGTTTTCAGAGGGTCACAAGAGCTCTGCTAAAAGGTTACAGTTCAACCCTGAGTGTTGCTTTTCAGAAGAAGTGGAAGATAGAGGAAGCAGGAGCAGGCAGACAAAGGAAAGCTTTGCAGCTTCCCTCCCCTCCAGCCCGGTAGGAGCTGCGGTTGTGGGCTGGGAGGGGGTGAGATTTCCTGCTGCAGAAGTGCTTTGGATAAACAGGGACTCCAGCAAAACCGTTTTCTCTACTTCCTAATGAACTTTCCTGTTTATACAGCTTTCGTGTAGTCGAGTGGGAGTTGAATATTCACAGAAATATGAAGGAAATGATGGAATCGTAGAACTTCTAAACCTTCTCTTTGGTTTTAACCCCTAGGTTGCCCTGTCTGGCTTCTAGAGGAGCTTGGGTTTATAGTTTCAATTGCCCTGAGCTTCAATCATCTAAACTAAATGAAACTTTGACTCGAGTTACATCAGTGAGTTGAAGTGGTGATGTCATTCAGGAACTGGAGTGGACTCTGAACTTCACAGCTGGGGTTTATGCTTGTCACCCTACCATGTGACTTAGTTAATGTTACGGTGCTTGACTTCTGGGGTTAAAAGTTGTATCCAGCAAAGCTTTCTGCCAAGGGTAGAACTGCCTGGAGCTTTCAGAGTGCTGAGTGAGGAAGCCAGATTTCATCCATCCCTAGTGTGGAGCTGGACAGAGCAGGACAAGGTTGTTCTTCTGTGGTGAGCTTTTTGGTTTCAAGTCTTATTTTAATGGTCTTAGATGCTCTGTAAATCAAAGAATCCCATCACAGTGGGGGTTGGAAGGGCCCTTTGGAGACCATTTGCTCCAATCCCCCTCCTCTAGCAGCATCACCCAGAGCAGGGGGGCCCAGCAGCGCAGTGTCCAGGTGCCTTTGGAATCTCTCCAGAGGAGACTCCCCAAGCTCTCTGGGCAGCCTGGGCCAGGCTCCAACACCCTCCCAACAAACAAGTTGCTCCTCCCACTCCCAGGGAACCTCCTGGGTTCCAGTTGGTGCCTGGTGCCCCTCGTCCTGGCGCTGGGCACCCCTGAGCAGAGTCTGGCCCCGGCCTCTGGCCCCCCGGGGGCCCTTGAGCTCTTGCTCAGCCTTGCTCAGCTCCCCTCTGGGGCTGCTCTTCTGCAGCTGAACAGCCCCAGGGCTCTCAGCCTTTCCTGCCCACACAGATGCTCCAGTTCCCTCAGCAGCTTTGCAACCTCCTTTAGACTCTCTCCCCTGGTTCCTTGTCTCTCTTGAACTGGAGAGCCCAGAACTGGACCCAATACTCCAGAGGTGGCCTCCCTAGGGCAGAGTAGAGGGGAAGGAGAACCTCCCTCAAGCTGCTCATAAAGGTATTTCCTGTGAGAATTTGGCTTCAAGCTTCATCATGAAATACAGAATATCTTCAAGAGATGATTCAAACTCCATATTGCGCTTCAAATCATGTGGTTGTTTACGGGAAACCCATCCTCTGGATGTCACATGTCCTGACTGTACATGCTCCTGATGTCTTAAGTTTATATTTTCAGTTGGGCTCATCTCTTCCAACCGATATCCAACAGTTTCTAGACACAGCAGCAGGAGAGGTGTAAATTGTCACTGTTGCCACGTAACAACCTCACCTGCACCTCGCTCTAAAGCTTTCAGGCAGCTTTTTTTCATGCTTTTTGTGAGCAGGATAGTAGTTCTCTTAGTGATTTCAAATTGGCTGTCAGCTGTGTAGCAGTAAGTTTGGAAAAGAGGAAAATCTGTGGGCTTTGTGGTGGGGTGGATGCCGTCCGAAGGACGCAGAGAGTGTCTGGGAGGGCTGGAGCGGAGAGGCGGTTTCTCCAGTTCCTAAACGGGAAGCTCCTGGTGACTTTAATCACTTCTAAGCGTTCAAGCAGAAGTGTTGGCGGGGGAGGAGGAGAAACCATCATTTGCAAACCTGCCTCTTTTCATGTGGCTATTAATTTTCAATAGTAAAGTTTCAGTAAAGATGGATTTGCTTCCTGGGGAAGGTCTCTCTCCAACGTTAATGAGAATAAATGTGTTTATGTTGCGTTCACAGACCATTTCTTCGGGCTTTGAGAGGAAGGAAACTGCTTTGAGGAGGGAATCCGAGCTGTATTCTGAGTTTCCTTTGCAAAAAAAAGGCCCAGCTGTTGGTGTGCTCAGCAGGGAAGAGATGTGCACACCTTTAAACCTTTTTGAACTGAAGATTATTTAGAAAAATTGTTTTCTGGTGATGCTTTAGGCCGTAGGTAAATAATCCCACAGCAGTGGGGGACAAAGTACCTGAAGGGGTCAGTTCCGTTGACTTTGCAAAGATTTAAGAACGTTATTTATTACTAAAATCTCTGAAAGAATATCCCAAAAATTGGTCTTTTATGAGCACCAACTTGTGGCTGAGCTGTTCATATTTTTTCTGTAATGAAAAAGAAAAACCATGTATGGTGGTGACCCCAGTGTCTGCAAATGAATCATGTCTCTGATACTGGTTTTTGGTGGTTGATAATGGTTTGGTAACTCGTGAGTGACACTGATTTTTTTTCCTCTTTAGACTTCACTGGCCAGTGAAAACATCTCTCAAGCATGGGAAATATTTTTGCTAACCTCTTCAAAGGCCTTTTTGGCAAAAAAGAAATGCGTATTCTAATGGTTGGTCTGGATGCTGCAGGAAAGACTACGATTTTGTACAAACTTAAGCTTGGTGAAATAGTAACTACTATTCCTACTATAGGTAAGGCTTTTTTTTTTTTTAACCATTTATATAACTCTGCTTTGAGATTTGAATCTCACTGTTCATGGAACTCTTTATCTCGGCTGCTGCTTAAGTGATTTTTTTTTTTTTTCCCTTTTGCCCCTTTCCCCCTCTTTTTTTTTTTTCCTTTTGCCCCTTTCCCTCTCTGTTTTTTTTCCTTTCGCCCCTCTCCCTCTCTGTTTTTTTTCCTTTTGCCCCTCTCCCTCTCTGTTTTTTTTTCCTTTTGCCCCTTTGCCCCCCTTTCTTTTCTTCCAAGGGTGACTGTGAGAATGGTGTGACCAGAGGCACTTTATTTGCAGTCCTGAAAGCCCAGGGTTTTTCTGATCCAACACAGTGTGTTCTGTAGCTGCTCAGGTAGCCAGTAGAGCTGTTGTCCATCAGTTTGACTGCAGTGGAGGTGGTGATGGGAGTAGAAGTTCTGGAGAACTCGGGTTTGTTGTCAGTGTAGGCTTCTGCTTCTTTAAAGGAGATTTAAATTTGAAAATGACTTTTTTTAATGATGCCATTCGCAGAGTGACTCGGTAAATAAATACAGCAGGTCCAGGGCCAACTGTTTAACTGAGAATTTTGCCGCAATTTTTTTTTTCTTAGGTTTCAATGTGGAAACAGTAGAATACAAGAACATTAGCTTCACAGTCTGGGATGTAGGCGGCCAGGATAAGATCAGACCGCTCTGGCGCCATTATTTCCAGAACACACAAGGTAAGTCCAAATCCTTCAATCCCAGCTTTCCAGAATCGAATTTTTTTTTTTTTTTATTTGTCCTTACTGAGATCATTTTGCAGTTTTCTTGGAGGGGAATGGAAATATTATTACAAAAGGGTGTGTTTCTGTGTTGCTTTGGCTCTTCTGGTCAAAGAGGGATGGGAAGGAGCTTAAAAACCAGTCTTCCTTGTCCAGCTGACTCAGAGCAAGGTCAGAATTTTGCTTTTCTTCCGTCAGCGCCGCAGTTCTTTGCCTTTGCTTCAAAGCAGAGTCTTTACCACAGGCCCCAGGAGCTTGTCACTTGTTCCACTGCTGCCCTTTTATAATGTGCACTTATTTGAGACCTGTCAGAGGCTTTCAAGAGTTGCTACTCCCTGGAAAATACCGAGTGGTTACGTAGATGATGCACAAAAGTTGGAAACACAAACTAACGCTGACTCTCAGCGACAACCGGTTTTCTCTCAGACATGAGGCTACAGTAATAAACCTCAGTGTTTTTCTGATCTGTACTGAATTGTTTTGTATTTTCTTTTCACACCTTCGTTCTGACCTCGAGAAATATTGGTGTCCTTTGTGAAATAACGTCTGGTTTACGCTTATTCTGCTGGTTTCCTTCTTTCTAGGCCTGATTTTTGTGGTTGACAGTAATGACAGAGAACGAGTGAACGAGGCCAGAGAAGAGCTTATGAGAATGTTGGCAGAAGATGAGCTTAGAGATGCCGTGTTATTAGTGTTTGCTAACAAACAGGTATGCCCAAAAAAGGGGTAAAAAGCCCTAAAAAAACTTGCAAGCGCTGCATCTGGAACTCGATGTTGGTGTTTTCGGTGTTAAAACGGATAAATTCTTGGTAAAGGTCTCTTCAGATTTACTGAAAACTACAAAGCAACAGATTTAATTTCCCCTGGTCTCACCTGAAAAGGAGCATCCCTCCTAAATAATCTTGACCGATAGAAATTCTTATATTTTCAGGTTTAGGGATGAATTCTACCGGTTTGATTTCTTTAAGGTTGGCTTGGCTTGAGTACAGCACCTACCCAAGCTTCCTCCAAGTAAAGAGGAAGACCAGAACCTCCCTGAAATCTTCCCTCAGGGTGTTCGGGGGCACCTCTGGTGTTGGTGGAAGCACTGGGCCGACTTTGAACGTACTTGTGCTGATCTGTGAGCAAAAACTTCTGCCTTTTGTTGTTTGGAAAGGCCTTGGTAGCTTAAACCCAAATGTCAAGAGTCTTAAAATATGACTTTAAGCTTAGAGCAGGAATATCTTCCTGCTTCATGGATTACCCAGGCTGGTTGTGAAGGGTAAAGAAGCCGTAAGTCTTTAGGAGCAGGAAAAGTGGACTGTAAACAGGAGCAGTATTAAACCAAGGACTACTTTATGGTGTAAGTTGCTCTTAAATCAGAGGCAGAAAACACTCCCTGAGTGGAAAGTGAACGGAACAACCCTTGAATTTTAAGCACTTTTGAGTCAACACTGAGAGGGACCTGATCCAAACATCGGCTGTCTCACTTCCAAAGAGAAATATTCCCTAGTATGTGCTTTTGATGGTGGGCTTAAACCTCTGAGACTTTGTCGGTACGGGGGAAAGGTATAGGAATAATATGTGGAAGTTAGAGGAATAATCCACCGAGGGTGGAAGTCGCANGGTGGAAGTCGCAGGAGTTTGGGGGAGGGGGGGTGGAAGTTTCAGGGGTGATCCACCGAATGTGGCCGTTTGTAGGAATAATCCCCTGAGTTTTTCTGAAAGTGAAGCTTGAAGAGCATTTCCCTCTTTGTTTTTTTTTGTTAACGTCTCTAAAGCCGGTGATGACAAATGCTGTGGGGAGGTGGGTGTTTCTTCTCAGCAAACAGGGCAGCAAATGACTCTCGCTCCTTCCCCCAGGACCTGCCGAACGCGATGAATGCAGCGGAAATCACAGACAAACTGGGACTGCATTCCCTCCGTCACAGGAACTGGTACATCCAGGCGACCTGCGCCACTAGCGGAGACGGGCTCTATGAAGGACTGGACTGGTTGTCCAATCAGCTCCGAAACCAGAAATGAAACCATCAGTTTTCCTCTTCCCCTCTTTTTCCACCCTTCCCAATTATTTCCTCCTCTTATTCGCCCTTCGCTTTACTCTAATGTGGCAAACTGTGCTACTTTGTGGTATCGAGTGCCGGAAGCTGTTTTCATTTCTATTTTTCTTTTTTTTTTCTTTTTTGTTTTTTTTTTTCTTTGTTTTTTGTCACAGTATATATTGCATCATTGCTGTAAATGTGGCAAAATCCAAGCCTGAAAACAGTTAGGTTTCTTATTTAATGTAAATAGTTTGGTTTTTTGGTTTGTTTTTTTTGTTTTTGTTTCCAATGAGGCAGTTTCTGGTACTCCTATGCAATATTTTCTCAGCTTTTTTTTTTTTTTTTTTCAATTGTAAAGAAATCAACTTCACTGTTTAGGACATGGAAGGAATGGAAGTGGATTAACAAGGTTTTGCCAGCGGTCCTCGTGCGGTAGAGCTGAAGTACGATCGCGGTTGGGTTGTGAGATCTGTGAGATCTACCTTTGGTGGTTGGTTTTTAACCTGAATTCTGTATTTTTTTTTCCTTTTACTAAAAAAAAAAGTCAAGAAAAAGTAAAAACACTTCAACACACCACCGATTTTGACATCAGCTTCTGCTGGTTTAGCTCAAATGGGGTGGCTTTGGATTTTTTTGAAAGGGTGAAGCGATGACCCAGCGCCCAATTAACTTCATCTGCTTCATGAACAGATGGCAACTTCTGTTCTCTGCCTTTTTTCTGTAGCCCTCGGTCCGTGCTCTTAGTTGTTGGTACTCAAAGATTTGCCAGACCTGGTTTAGCTGAGCTTTACAAACTCCCTCAAAACATCTTGACTTTTGGTTCAGCTGAGATTTATCCCTCCTATTAAATAATTTCCAGAAGCCACTGTTTTTTTTAGTAGTTTGGTGGGTTGTTTGTTGGTTTTTTTGTTTGTTTGGGGTTTTTTTTTATCCCATCCACGTCAACCAAGTGTTTTGTACTTTTTCTTGCACGTAAACCACTCCAGAAGGCAAAACCTTTCCACAGAAAGCGCAGCCTCTACTACTCCGAAGCTCTACAGGCAGAAAGTACTGTACTTAACCTTCCACCTTGCCATCAAAAACCACCTACCATCTAGAGCTAGCAGCTAGGGAAAAAAAAAAAAAAAGAAAAAATAAATAAAATTAAAAAGCATGAGAGTTTGGAGAGTCATTCCACTCTAGAAATATCCAATTTCATTCTGGAGCAATCCCATATCTGTATATGTGTGGAAAAAAACCCAACCCAACCCCTTGGCATCCCTCATACTGCAAGGTTCAGATTTGCCATTAGAAAAAAAAAAAACCACAAAAAAAAAAACTTTAAAAAAAAAACCAAACACCCGACCTCTTTACTTTTTTTTTTCTTTTATATTTTGATAAAACACTGAAGAAGCTGGAGCTGTTAAAACTTTAACTTGAGGAACTATCAGAACTGGTTTATTTAGTGTTGTGGAAACCTTTTATTTGCTTTCAATACACAATTAGTAATCAACTGTTTTGTATACTTGTTTTCAGTTTTCATTTCGACAAACAAGCACTGTAATTAAAGCTATTAGAATTAAAAAAAAAAAAAAAAAGAAAGAAAAATCTCTTAACTATTTCATGTTTTTTATGCCTTGCTGTTCATTTGATCATCTTGGCAGAATCATAAATGAGAATACTTGTTGAATAAAAAGTTTCATGAAACTTGCCCTGGTAGCCCCGGTGGTTTGTATCCTCTTGCTACGGCAGCGGCCGCTCCGTCGGCGCAAATCCCACCAGCTTTTGGACGCAATTTGCCTGAAAATTCTGGCACCTTTCCCTTGTTTTTCCAAATAAAAGGTGGCTGGAGAGAGGGGCAGCAGTTTGGGGGGCCTGGTGACTGGTCAGAGTTCTTCTAGAGCCTCTTTGTTTGCTTTGAGGGCATCTCTTGAGCTTGTGTAGCCCCATCACTTCCCCCAACAGGTTGTTCTTCCCGCTGATCCCACTTAATAATGCTTTTTTGGGGAAAATCCATGAAGTCTGCCTTACTAAACTCTTTATTTTGTTTTTTTTCCATTCGGCAGTCTCCTCCAGAGCTCCTCCCAGCTGGTCCCGCTTTCCCCCATCAGCCGCAGCTTCTCCTCGCTGCTGGCTGCTCTCTTGGCTGGACTTCCAGCAGCTTCTCCATTACACAGCCTGGAAAACCGTAAGATGAAAAGTTTATTGTGTAGGTTAGAGAGAAACCAACCCTCATCCTGAGCAGGAGCTGCTTCTAGGACCGTCCCTCATGGGGTGACCTCAGGTGTCTTCTCTGCCCTGTCTTCACCCGGTGGGAGGTCAGGTTTGTTTGGGCTTCCCAGCAAGAGCTCCTCGCCCTGTTGGTAAAGTAGAAATAAACAAACCAGGGGATGGCAAAACTCCTGTAAATCAGGTTGTTCTTTAGAAGCTCCTCATCTTACCTTGGAATTTCAAGCTGTGAATCAGGCTCAGTCCACACCTCCCAGGCCAGGACATCTCCAGTCCTGCTCCAGCAGGGAAGTGAACTTGAAGGGCCAGCTCAGCTGGAGTGTGGAAGGAAGCAGAGCCTGCCCCCCAACTCCTCTCTCATCCCCCAGCCCTAAAACCTCTGCTGGTTTTCACCGGGCTGTGCCCCTCATCCTGCTCCTTTCCTGCAGGATTTGCTGCTGGAAAGAGTTAAAAATGGGGAATGTGCTGATGTTATCAGAGTCCAGGGAGCTGTGGGAGCTGTGCCCTCTGCTCCCAGCAGCACAGGCTCTGTTCTGGGCTTGGCCAGTTCCTCCTGGGAATTTTATCCGCTGGTCCAGCCGGGCAGGAGGCACCTCCTGCCTGGGGGAAAGGGCGAGCACGGAACCCCAGCCACCTTCGGAGCACCGGCTTGGTGTGGTTCCTCCCCAGGCTATCCAGGAACTGGTGCAGCAGCCCTGGGGTGGGGATGGGGCTGGGCTCTTGTCACCTTCACTCACCCTCATTTTTATCTTGTTGGTATTTCTCAAGTTGCTTTCTTCCCATCTCAGTTTTGAGTGTGAAACGGGAACAGGGACCTCCGTCAGACCGTGCGAGGGGTACGGGCTTCTGCCTGATCCGCATGAGGCTTTGGGTGGGAAGGGACCTGTCAAGGTCCTCTGGTCCAACCCCCCTGCAGGAAGCAGGGACATCTGCAACTAGAGCAGGTTGCTCAGAGCCCCATCCAACCTCCCCTGGGATGGGGCCAGGGATGGGGCAGCGACCACATCTCTGGGAAAACTGGGCCAGGCTCTCACCACCCTCAGCCTCAAAAATTTCTTCTCTCCAGTCTCAATCTCCCTCTTTTAGTTTGAACCCCTCACCTCTTGTCCTGTCCCAACAAGCCCTGCTCCAAAGTCCATCCCCATTTTTCTGACAGGCTCCCATTAAGTCCTGAAAGGCCCCCAGAAGGTCTCCCAGGAGCCTTCTCTTCTCCAGGCTGCACAAGCCCAGCTCTCCCAGCCTGGCCTCCCAGCAGAGGGTTCCAGCCCTCCCAGCATTGCTGGGGCTCCTCTGGCCCCGCTCCACCAGCTCCCTGTCTCTCCTGGGCTGAGGACTCCCGAGCTGGATCCCACTGCCCATGTCATTGATTGAAGATACTGAACAGCACTGGTCCTGGTGTGGAGCCCTGAGGGACACCACTTGACACTGATCTCCACCTGGATGTGGAACCATCGACCACCACCCTCTGGATCGCACGTGGGCTGCCCTGTGGTGACTCGCTGAGCAAGATCTGGAGTGGCAGCTGCTGAGAGCAAGAGGAATCGCCCCATGACTTCATCAAGAGATTGTCAACCTCCCAAAAAAAACCCATCTTCGAGTGGTCTGAGGGATCACCAAAGCTTCCGACCGCGCCGCAGCATCTCCAGCTGCCTGTGGCAGGAGCCACGTGCTCACAGCTGGGAAGGGGAGCAGGACACAAGGGCTTTATTTCAGCTTATGGCCCCGATCCCACTACATGTGTCCCCCCGTGAATGCCACCCTTGTTGGCCTTTGGGCACATCCAGTCCCACCCCGTGCCAGCAGCGTGGCTCCAGCTGTGGGCAGGGCCATGGCCAAGATGACAGAAGACCCAGAAGATGCTCCTCCTCCTCCTCCCCCCTCCAAATGCTGCCAAAGTGCTGGTCACCACCCCTGGGCCTTTGTCCTCCAAAACACACAAACCCACCCTGTCTTAAGCTGGAGAAATTGCATCATTAATGACACCACCGAGGCCCTCGTGCTTGTCACGGCCACTCCAGCAGCTGGTGACCCTCCAGCCTGGAGCTGCTTGGGACAACCCCTTTTCATTGGGATCAATATTTCTATTTATTGATGTAAAATTCTCCATTCTCAGCAGTTTTTCAAGGTTGAAAATCCCGGCTGGGAATGGAGTTTCCTACTCCCTGCCCCGCTGTGGAGTGGACGGGACCAGGGCAACCATCTCCAGAAGATGCCTCAACCCCACCCACCTTCTCCCCACCCAGCTGAGGAGTTTTTTCAGAGCATTTCTCCCCAAGGAGGCTGCTCTCTTCCCACAGGGAACATGGACACAGAGGGACCCCCCTCCCATGGCGTGGACATCCTTGGGGTGGTTTGTGCCACACCACAGGAGTTTGAGGGTGATGGAGCCACCTCTGCTTCATGGAGACAGCAGCTCCTGCTCGGGTCTGCCTGAATTCAACGCTTTTTGGGGACAAGGGGCTGAACGGCACCTTGAGGTAGCTCAGCCAGGGCTCTGACCTCTCCTGGAGGTCCCACAGCGGGTGTCCTGGGTGCTCCCCTGCTCCACAGAGAGTAGGGGATGGCCCATGGGGAGCATGGCACCCTGTGGAGAATGCCCATGGCCCTTGGAGAGCAGCCATAGCCCACGGAGGACATCACCGCTCCATGAGGAGCACCCATCACCTCATGATGAGCAGAGGTGGCCCCATGGAGACCCCCAGAGCCTGGCCATGGGATCCAAGATGCAGAACCCTCCTAGCAATGCCCTGGATTTTATCTTGGAGCTGAAGAACTTGAGGGTTTAAAGGAAACAAAATCTTCTTCAGCCACTTTGCTGGCAGTTATTTGAGGGACATGGAAAGGACATAGTAAAAATAATTAGTAATAATTGGATCTAAAGACTCTTTACATAAACATGAGGCATCTGGGGCACTTCCAGCATCACAGCCGGAACCCTCCCAGCACCAGCACTCGGCCCACTGCCCCCTCCCTGCTCCATCCCTCCTGGATGGATGGGTCCAGGCAGTGAGGAGAAGAGCACCTGAGCATCTTCTGCCCCCCACCACGGCCAGGAGACAAGAGCTGGTGGAGCTCCTGGTGCCATGGACGGGGAAGGGACAACCGGCATCGCGAAACACCCGAGTCAGCTCCGGTGCCGACGGAGCTGCGCCTTTTTTTTTTTTTTTTTAATTTAATAACCTTAAAAAATAGATAAGCTCTGTGAAGATCCCCCCTGGAAATCCCTCCCCTTGTCTCAGTCCTCGGAATCGGTGTCGTGCCGTTGCCTGACGCCGCGGGATGGAGGGGACCGGCTCCCGCTCCTCTTCCT
>VWZK01005211.1:124763-166653 GCA_013396935.1 Baryphthengus martii | reverse complement strand
CATAGAATAGAATGGCTTGAGTTGGAAGGAACGTTAAAGATCACCTAGTTCCAACCCCCTGCCATTGGCAGGGATGCCTCCCACCAGACGAGGGTGCTCAGAGCCTCATCCAGCTTGGTCTTAAATACTTCCAGGGATCAGGCATCCACAGCTTCTCTGGGCAACCCAGAGTCTCACCACCCTCACAGTAAAGAACTTANTCGTAATGTCTAATCTAAATCTACCCTGCTCTAGTTTAGAACCATTGCCCTTTGTCCTGTCGCAACATGCCCTCATAAAAAAGCGCCCCCCCCCTCATCTTTCCTGTAGGCCCCCTTCAGGTACTGGAAGGCTGCTATAAGGTCTCCCTGCAACCTTCTCTTCTCTGTGCTGAACAGATCCAACTCTCTCAGTCTGTCCTCATAGGACAGGTGCTGCAGCCCTCTGATCATCTTTGTGGCCCTCCTCTGGACCCTCTCCAAAAGATCCATGTCCTTCTTGTGTTGGGGGCTCCAAAGCTGGACGCACTACTCCAGTCTAATGTCACTGCAACAGCTGCCAGGTTGGTGTTTTTATGGAACATTCAAGGGGAAAATACTGCACTGTCATCATCTTGCTGGGATGACCAGGAGAAACAGCAACTTTGAAGGAATTAAAATTTGCCTCTGGAAATTACTCTGTACATTAAATGTGAAGAATCAGTTCTCAAAAAAACAAGATCCTACCCTTTCTGCCTCCTGAACAAAACCACCCAAAAACTATGCATGCAATTCTGTATTTCTAAAACACTGTTCTAAAAATGGGCTGTTCAAAAGCTTATTACCTCCTTGCAAGTGAACTATCCTAAAATGTAGAAGGGCTAATACCTAGAAACTAACTGTAGTGATTTAAACTTTTGGATTCAGATGTCGCCATAACCCTCCAGGCTTCCTTGTTATGCAACAGCAGTGCCTGGCATGGCAGACTCCTAGCACTTACATTTGCAGATAATAGTATGTACATTTTCCCAGGTAAACAGCTGAGAGGTGTGCTTCCTTATGCTCTGCACCACACCCTCAGCACCAGAGCTCCTCAGCCACTACAGCTTCATAAATCTCTGAAGTCAAGCACTCAAACACTTTAGCAAAATCTAACAGTTACGCATGCCAGGATTATACATTTATTTCCTGTTATTCTCAGTAAAATTTATTTATTTTTGCAGGAAAGAGACCAAAGGGGATAAGTAATTAGACAGACATTGCCTGAATTCTTTAACTCTACAGCCACATTAAGTGGAAGAAAAAANNNNAAAATAAAAGAAAAAAAAAAAAAAAAAAAAAAAAAAAAAAAAAGAGGAAGGAGTCCTTGCAAGATTAAGGCTTCTGTGACTTGATTTTGATTTTGGAAGCTCTGAGACACCATCTGACCTGCAGTAAACAACTTTTGTTTGGTGTTTCCCAGGTTTTTGAAGCAGTAACAAAATCTTAGAGGGTCTCTTGTAAGAGATATACTGCCTGCAGCAGTTCAAATGCACACACCCCTGTGTGTACACACACAAGGTGAGAGCAGAACAAAGCCTTTATTTGCAATGAATGTTTTAAAGTTCAATCATACATTCTCAAAAAAAAAAAGTCTGAATTTCAACACTCAGAGAAAATAAAGTTTTCTGATGTCCTCCCTCCTTTCCCTGTCAGTGATTCCCCCTGTTCTTGTCTATTTGCCTCCTGAAACTGCCTCACCACTCACATTTGCACGTCTTTCACTCTGTCCCACCTCGTCAACCCCAAAGTCCCAATTCACAGAAGGCTCAAACAGGGCAGCTCCCTGCCATCTTACTGATGAGCCCTGTAAAGCCACTACCCTTCTCTACCCCCATGTCTTCCCAGATTCATTCACATTAAACATGTTCATTTAAGCCATCTTCATGACCATGGCAAGATCATGAAGTGACACTGAGGAGGTTCTGATTTGACCTAAGAAAATAAAAACAAAACCTTCTCTGCGACAACCCTAGGCTACCCGGTCTGCATTCAGTATTATCCCTGCTTTGACCAGGACACACTGGACTAGAGACGTCCTATGATCTCTTCCGAATAGAATGTTTGTACATTTGTGTGGTGACTCGGTGTTTGGGATCAGGAGCTTGTGAACCTATAAGGCTTATATGAGCCTATAAGCCTCATTTAATTCATAGAATTGCCAGGGTTGGAAGGGACCTTAAAGATCATCTACTTCCAAACCCCCTGCCACAGGCAGGGACACTTCCCACTAGACCAGGTTGCTCAAAGCCCCATCTAATCTGGCCTTAAAAACTTCCAGGGATGGGGCATCCATCCACCGCCTCTCTGGGCAACCTGTTCCAGTGTCTCACCTTTCTCATGGTGAAGAATTTTTCCTAACATCCAATCTAAATCTACTCTCCTCTAGTTTGGATCTGTTACTCCTAGTCCTATCATTGCCTGACATCCTAAAAGTCCCTCACCAGCATTCTTGTAGGCCCCCTTCAGATACTGGAAGGCCACAAGAAGGTCTCCTCACAGCCTTCTCTTCTCCAGACTGAATAACCCCAACTCTCTCAGCCTGTCTTCATAGGAGATGTGCTCCAGCCCCCTGATTATCCTCGTGGCCCTTCTCTGGACATATTCCAGCATATCCATATCTTTCTTGTAATAGGGACTCCAAAACTGGACGCAGTACTCCAGGTGGGATCTCATGAGAGTGGAGTAGAGGGGAAGAATCACCTCCCTCGACCTGCTGGCCACGCTTCTCTTGATGCAGCCCAGGATACGGTTGGCTTTCTGGACTGCAAGCATGAAACATCTTCACCTTTTAAAATGTTCAAAACACCTTTTAAATTGTTCTTTGCTATACCCTTCCTAACAGCTTTACCAAGTTTGGCAGCAGCTGTACATACTTTATTATACTAAGAGTAACCAGTTTCACAGTATCTTGTGTATCTTGCAATCCAAGATAAAAATCTACATACATATCTTTTCCACTACAGTTATATTTAAAGTGCATCCAGACTGGGAGTTTCTTCAGTCCTTCAGGAATATATGGACAGCTGTTCTTAACCTAGAGAGGCTGATTTCAGTAGTAAGCAAGAATAACCATTCCCAAAATACTCACTCCCCTTCCTCAGCCTTCCTCCACATTCTGCTACCAAGTCCCAGCTATGCCTGCACCAATTCATCTCATGAGTGACATCTTAAAATTAGGAAGTTAGCATTTACTTAAGTTCCTGCTGTAATTTTTTTCCCTCACCTCTCAAAACACTAACATGCTCGTATTTTTTCAGAAGCCAAAGGATATAATGTCTCTCCCTACAGATGGACTTATTAATTTCAGTATGTTTTCGTGACATTAGCAAGAAGTTGGACTTTAAAAAATTATTATTAAATTACAAGTATGTTTGAGACAGAAAATGTCTTTTTTATATCAAATTTTGACTGAACAATTTCTTGAACAATTTCAGCGAGAGCCTATTCACTTTCAGTGCATGCAAAGAAGTATAATTTTAAAACAAACAGGTAAACTTGACTTTAAAATGGAGACTGAATTACCCTTGAACACAAGGCAGCTTTCTAAAGCAGTAATTCACATGGAAATGAAACATCTATAATCAAGGGACATTTTCAGTATTTTTACAGAAAAAAATTTGTTTCATCTTACCTGAAGTGCTCCCAGCTTCCTCAAAATCAATATTTCCAAGGTGAAGGACACCGGCCACTACTCTAAAAAGATCAAGTTTTTCTGCATCATCCAGTCCAATCTTTTTCATTGCTGTGCACATTCTGTTGAAATCTCCATGATCATCTAAGAGTGGGTCTTTCAAGGAACCTGCCTTGAGATACTATAACAAGATGAACAAAAAATTCAGTAAATGATTTTAAAGTAAATATAAGTAATTAGTCATAATAAAGAATAAACCACAACAGAAAGCATGCCAAAGTAAAAAACTATTAGACCTCTTCATACAATATAGGCTTTGAAAGAAGCCTCATTTATTTCAATTTATCAATAATTCGAAGCATAATCTTCAAACTTCAAAGCAAACTTCAAACTATCTTCAGAAGGCAGAAGCTGGAGAATGTGATAGCTAAGGACGGAGAAATACAGGACAGGGAGCAGTGAAAGGAAGACTGGCTAAGAGAGTATCAGAGGAGTGCTTCTAGCCCTTAGCAGTGGAAAGAAGATTGAGGTCCTCGTAATAGGAGGGCAAAAAGCCTGACAGGGCAGGGGAAAGGAATACAGAACAAATTGGAACTGGATCAATTATCCTTATCCTAAACAGACTTTAATTTAGAGAAATATACTTGTTAACGTTTGCTGGTGATTAAGAAACAGAAAAGTTGTTGGCAGTGTTCTATGCATTAGAAGACTACCAGCTACACTAAAAAAAAAAACAATTTAACATTTTGATGATTTTCCTAGTGTAAATATATCAAAAGCCTATAAATGGGTTTAGATAGTAGATAGCAACACATACGCATGCAATGAAGAAACTACCTAAACATGCACAGACTGAGCTACATTTTCACAGTTACTTTAAAATGTTTTCAGCTAAAAAGAGTAATAAACTTCAAATAGATTTGTTAATGTCAAATAAGCTAACATGATTTTTATCGAAACAAAACACCACATGCATCTGAAAAATTCACTTCACACAACATTTAGACACATCAATAAACTTCAACTATATCTTAATTATGTAAAATGATCACCTCATCTTCCTGATAAGGAAAACACAAAAATAATTTAAGTATTTATTGACTATTCCAGCTACTTTTATTAAAATAAACAATCTTAATATTTTTTTTCATAAAATGACAAAGCAAATATTAAATTTCTGATTTCAAAACCTGAACAATGCAATGCATCTCCTGTTGAAATGGCTAAACTAGGTTTAAGTATTATTGAAATTTGATCCTTTATTGAACCTTCAAATTGACGTGGCTGTAACATACAGATATTATGGCATCATATATTCCACTACTTATTGTATAATATAAATTTCTCAGTATGTTTTAATTTAGACAAACACTTATTTAAAATTAAGTCCCCTTTAGGGGGTACAAGCTCTATGACAGAGCACCCTCCTGTAAATCACATCAATAACAGATGATTGCACAGGTTCATCTTCCAGTAGCAAGAATAAGTAAATGTTGATACTTCATGCCTACATAAATGACCAACTTCTCTAAAAGTCTTCATTTAAGGCAAATTAGGTAAACTGAGGCCAAATCTCCCAACCATCTCTTAGCCTATATGCTCGATGAGGATTAAATATCAACCAGCTTTCCGCCTCCCAGTAATACCAAATCAGCATTTCTATATCTCACTATCCACCATCCCCGACCACAGAAAGTACCCTACATTCAAGCAAAAGAAATTGGCTTTACATGCTCAGTGTTACAACATACAAACACTAGAATTCCAGGAGTAGATATTACAATATTGACTTGAGCAAAGAAAGTATCTATACTGTCTCTCATAGTTAGGCATGAACTATGGACAGGCTCAACCCCAAGTTATTAAAGATAAGAGAGATGGCATGGTCCTTGGAGGAGAGAAGCTCTTGTATTTTACCACATGTATATGCAGCTTGCCCTGCTACTGTACCACAAGAACGGATTTGATTATATCTGAAATATCTTCCAGCTATACAAATAAGAAAATCACACTTTAGGTATGAATAGGTGAAAAATGTATTAAAGAGAAGAGCAGAAATTTAAAGAAGTCTTTAAACAACTTCCAATTCACATATGCCATTAGTTCGGATTAAATTCTTTAGTGTCCTCACGCGAACAAGCTCAAAAGCTTAAATGCTACAAATACTGATCATTCCAGTTTTTAAAAATGTAAATGGAAATGAAGCAAGAGAAAAGAAATGTTTTAAAGTTTCACGCTTCCTTACAGGAAATGTCATGCTCCTCTGTTACAGTTCATTGCAAGGGGACAACAAAAATCAACAAAGAATGCAGCGTACTGGAGAGTGAGATATACTTGTGCTGTAAGTGAAGCTGCACTGATGTTTTATAAAACAGTTTGGAGTATCACTTCAAAAATTCAGAGAGTAAAAATGGTTCTGGAAAAAACTACTACTTCTGACCTATTTCTAGCAGGAGTAAGGTTTTAAAAAGAAAATTATTCAAAGTCTTGAATAGATTTTTGTTTTCCACAGAAGACAAGCTGCATCATTTAAGTGTTACATTTTTATAAGATTGAAAAGGAAACAATTTTACATACTGTTCCATTTGAGATTATAAGATGCACATTAAACTGTACTTCTGGGACTGAACTCCAGATCTAGAGTTCTGAATGTAACAGCTTTGACAGTACCCATCTAAACTTATAAAGATGTGTAAAATGAACATTTTGTTCCACCCTGTGAAACTGTAACCGTCATTTTCAACTCTATGTGCCTTAGTTAATAACATAAAGGAACTGAAGATACAAACATACCTCAGGACTTTTGCGATTTTGCAAAATCTGCTTGTCTGTTTCTTTGTTAGCAAAGTATCTGGTACAGCCTCGGTTTAAATACTGTAACAATTAAAAAAAAAAGCAGAAATGCATATTTAAACACAGAAGTAAGGAAAATGTGCTTTTATATAAGACTTGCTCTACGTAGCTTGATTTAATGCCAACAACATGGTAGTTATCCCAAATTCATTCATTGAAAATGTATTTATTTACATCTACAAACTTACAGAAGTGCAACAGTAGAAAATGTCTATTGAAAGTGTCTTGATTTTGACAACTAAAAGACTATATGCCACAGTGGGATATTAATTCGGTGAAGTTCGACAATCTTTTCTTAATGTTTGACTCCATTAAACCTATTAATGGAGTCTGGGATTACAGAAAAGACAATCAAAATTCAGAACCAAGAAAATAAATCTTCTGGACTATGTTTAGTACCAAACTTTCATGATTTTTTCCTCACCATATTTGAAATATTTGTATGGGTAGTAAGAGACATAGTGTATTAAAAAGCTTGAAGACTATTAAAAACTTAGCACATGGTACAAGCAGAAGCCTAGTTCAGAATCTGCCTTCTGATATTTTGTACAGTAAAGGGAATAGACAAGGCATTCAGATAACAACTGACACTTCCAGCAAAACTGGACCACCATTTTTTTCTGTCTGATTTGTTCAGCGGAAAGTAAGAACTCTGTCCAAATGCTTGGACAGAGCCCTTTGTCTAAAGGAAGTGAACTGATTCTTCGCTCTAGCCCATGAATAAAGAAAATGTTTTCAACTAGGTGAACACAGATAATGCTACTCTTGTATTAAAATTTATGTATAAAATTCTAAAAAATAAAATATTCTTCAAAGCATTTCTAATAAAAAGAAACTAGATGAGATGAAACGCTGTTCAAAGCTAGCTTGGGTTTAACAAAATATTGAAAAGTTTTCCCTATTAGCCAACAAGAATGCAAAGCACAGTATATTTTAAACAGAATATATCCCTGTATTACAGTATTAGTAACATGATCCCAGAAACTGGGGATGCAAATTGAAAAAGGTTGTACTGTTCAAGAAGAGAATGTGGAAACTTATCTGACAAGCAGGGAATGTAAACCAGCATGGTCTTCAATAATAAGCTATCTAGGAGACATTTAATCGTAAGATAACTGCTTTCATTTGAGAGCAAAAAAACTCAAGTAAATTTACATAATACACCTAGGAGAAATCATATTTTTAAAGTACATTAATACACAGCTTATCATACACAACTAAATAGTATTGTAATTTTTTTTTTTTAACAACAAACAACTCTGAAGTATAACACCTCATTATATCAGTGACTCAAACCTAAGACAATCTGATTTTTCTTTTGGAAATTAAGATCTGAAAAAAACAAACAGCTTCTATCTACATCAGTAGACTCCAGGTATAGATTTACTGTGCAGCTCTACTTTCAAAGCCACGTGGTGCAGTCCAAGGCACCTCGACCTACAAGTTTCAGCGCAGGGTTACCTAATAACGACTGAATTCCCCAAAACTTCAGCAGGGGAACCTAAACCACGAGCACTCTGGACACTTTCTTGGGGGTATGCTCGGAGAAGGGGCATGTAAGAAATCTGTAACTTTTCACAGCCCTTTGCCAAGTAAATTTACACTTCCCCAGAGGAACTGCAGAGGATGGATGAACAGAGAGGTAACCCCCATTAGTGTTGCCAAAATCCAGCCAGGTCAGGCAGGTGCAGCCAATGTATGCTTTGGTCCATATGCCCAGAGCAACGGCACACTTTTGCCAAGTGGGCAACATTCATGTGGAGGAAGATTACAAGGGTCCCCTTAAGTCAAGAAGAATCTAGCCAGCTGCAGGGGAGAGGGAAGAATAACTTACCCTTCAACTTTTAATACTCAATTCTGTGAAAAATGAGAATGACCTTAGATAGATAGTCCTATTTTCAAGAGAGTGTAGTTAAGATAAACCAGACATTGTGTAAAATGTGCTTGAGTCTTAGAATCCAATCTGGCCCTCATTTGGACTCTGACTTGGTAAGATAAAAGGTGTAAGACAAGTGGCACAACAGGGCTGATGCAAAACTGGAACTTTAGGGATGGGTTTTTCTAAATCAATTTAAGATGATTATTTTTTTCTGAGTGTTTTTCTTGTCCAAAAAATAGCATTAACATCAAAACATTAATCAATAATCAAACCTTGCCTACAATAATATCACCATATATTATTATAAGCTAGAAAAACAGTATTTCCATGAAATTTGAACCAGATAGATGTGCAGTCAACAAAAAAAAAATGCTGAAAAAGTGACACAAGCATGATTATTGAGAGCCATTTTATGATAAAACTTGAAGGAGCAAATGAGAATGAAGAACACAGGAAAAAATAATCCTGAAACGTAATACAAATTTAGGAAGAAAATCAACTTTTTACAGTTGTGGGTTTTTTTTCTAAATATCTATAAAATACTTCATGTAAATTTTGTACAACAGGAGTATAAACTTTAAGTATATTTATATTAACTTACATACATACAAAGATTAAAATGATCCTAAGGTGTTTTTTAATTAAAGATAATGTACTTTAACTTAGGAAGGGGATTTTTTTTCATAATATTTGAGAAGTGCTAAAGTTTTTAAATTTAACATGCAGAGTGGACATTTTACAGGCAGCAAAGAATTCAGGATTCAAATACTGATTTATGATAAAGCAGTATGTATTTTTAATGGAAATTAAAGTAGATACTGCAAACTTAAGTCAACATATTGTGTCACAGTGTGATAACGCTGGTGTGACTGCAAACTCTATAACAGAAACAGGCAAGTGAGTGCTTTCTGTAAAGGCACTCAGGCTGTTCAGTACTATACTGCACCAACCTGATTTTAAGAAGGTTATAATTACGACCTTGACATCTATAACCTCATGTGGTCTCATGAGCAGGGTTTTAGATTTAAAAAAAAATTCCCAAGAGTGGGCATGCAGCATATTCTGTTCCAGAATTAAAAATCCATTAATTATAAGTAGGTTTTAATGGAAAAGTGGCTGCACAATAAAAATACGTATTTAAAAATCTGTTCAAGATTTTAGCTTTAAAATGTACAAGATAATGTTGCATAGAATAACTACACAATGAAGAAGAAAGTTTTGAAAACTAGCTTCATGTTATATGAAAACAAAAGGTGTTGGGTTTTTTTAAAGTATTATGTGTTTGTTGGGTGTTTCAGAAGAAAAGCTCTCCTTCTAGGGAAGAGAAGCAGTTCCTTCTTAATAACCATCAGATCAAGTTTCCATCACATAACTGAAGACAGATAGATTAACTACAAGAAGATAGAAACAAAATATTTACAGAAATAATATGAGGTCTACAAAGGCCCCTAGGAATGCCTATAAAGGAGTAAGGAATCTTGTCCTAAAATACTGCCATGGTTTTTTAGGGAGCAAGATCATCTAAATACCATAGTAAAATGTATAATGTGTACAATACGGAACTGCAGCTCTGCCCGCTTCCTGGCTCATCAGTAAGCAGAGACTGACTTGGCCAAGCCAAGAGACAGCAGCAACCCACTTGGTGATCAGTTGCACCTACGCAACCACTGCTTTCCACAAAATTAGCAAGAGCTTTGAATCTCTAGGGCTTCTAGCCCTCTGCTGAATTCTGATGAAACCCAGTGCAAAAGATCTTGGAGAAAGTATCAGATAAGCACAGTCCAAGGAAAATCATAGAACACTTCCAGGAATGGTGACTTCACCACCTACCTCCCTGGGCAGTCTGTTCCAATGCCTCACCCCTCTTTCAGTATAGATACTTGTTCCTAATATCCAATCTAAACCTCTCCTTGTGCAACTTAAGCCCATTTCCTCTTGCCCTATCGCTTGGTACCTGAGAGAAGAGACCAACACCCATCTCACTACAACCTTCTCTCAAGTAGTTGTAGAGAGCAGTAATGTCTCCCCTCAGCCTCCCCTTTTCCAGACTAAACAATCCCAGTTCCTTCAGCCACTCCTTGTAAGACTTGTTCTCCAGACCCCCCACCGGCTTCGTTGCCCCAACAAAGAAAATCAACACAGTAACACAGTTCTTTGTTAGCAGTGCTCCTCATCTTGTTTGAGATCAAGAAATCTAAAAAGATGACTGTCAGTTAATTAACATCCTTGTAATTCCACAGGCTCTCCAGGGTTGTCTTAAAAAACCCTTCCAAACCCGCAGAAGGGATTTGGTCTGTGTGTTTTAGAAATATACAGAATTCTGCTTCTGTGAGATTCTAAGCCAAGCATAAGTCAAGGAACAGTGAGAGATGGAGACCAATGAGAGAACACAAGCAAACAACTGACCAGCATTTACTTGCAGGGTTTGATCTGCCAGTATTCTTCTTTTTAATGCAAGTCAACAAAGCACACAGTGATATTTGAAGATATTTACAGTTCAAGTGGGATTGTCAAGAGGAAATTAAAACCAAAACAAAAACCCTAATGTTACTGTATATAATTAAATAGCAGATATGAGTGAGTGAAGGCAAGAGTAAAGAATTGGTGGTGACAGTTTAAGACATGAATACGCTTAGTGAGACAACTCCTACATCTTCCTAAATGTATGATTAGAATATAAATAAATAAATGTGGTTTTCAGGACGTAAAAGCACAGAACAGTTAGATTAGAATCAAGAAATTCACACTTCACACCTCTAGAGGAAAACATAACATTACTAGCAGCTGGGTATGCAACAGTACATTTTTTGAAAAAGCAGATTCCTCAATTTTAAAACACAAAGTATAGGAAATCTTCCAATAAGGAAAAATCACAGCTTCTTTTTCAGTATCAAATAGATTTAACAAAAAAAAATTCTGATTTTTTTAACAGGAAAGAGTCTGTCACAAGATAATAGAGATTTTAATAAGATCTATATAAGATCTATGACCTATGGTAATACAAGAAGATACACAAACACCAACTCTGATACTTACCCTAAAGTTGTCGGGAGAGCTTAGATATAGTTTTTCCCTAATGTCTTCTGGAGCACC
The DNA here is from genome assembly GCA_013396935.1 of Baryphthengus martii. Taxonomy (NCBI): domain Eukaryota; kingdom Metazoa; phylum Chordata; class Aves; order Coraciiformes; family Momotidae; genus Baryphthengus; species Baryphthengus martii. Next base: position 155,198 of record VWZK01005211.1, on the reverse strand, counting down.
AGCACAAAGCCTGTAAAAGATATGATAATTCCTCTCTTCTTTGCCTTGCACACAGATCCTAGATTTCTCCAGAAGGTAATGTGACACAAATCCGCCAACCACGGAATTCTAGGAGAAAGAAAAATTTTTCTGATTATCTGAATAGTTTTTTGATTATTTGAGATTCATAAGTTTCCATTTTACATTTGTCTGATCTTAGCTCACTCAACAGACAATGCTACAAAGAAGATTATATCTATACCCAGTACATATTAAGCTTCAAAAAGAAACCATAACTTCTCCCCCTAGCTCATGTATTGTGTGTACATACATTTCTCTCAAAAGAAGGGCCTGCTTCACCCTAGCAAGCAGAAATCCTTCGTAGAGTTCCAGTAGTTCCTGCAAAAAGCACTGCTACAGCCACCCTTACACATTTTGGATGCCAGTAAGTGCTATTACAACCTTCTCTAGATGCATTTCATTAAGACTCTAGCAAGGGAGAAGGAAAGGTTAAAATTAGAGAATACATATTTTGACATCTTTGACTAATTACGAGCAAACATTTTATTTCAAACACTTGCACTTCTTTTCTGAGATGGGAGTCTGACACAGATTACGAACAGCATTTTTTATCTGGCCTATGATAAAATTCCCTGTGCCTAGACAAATCTTAATAGCAAGGAAATTCCTGAGCTTGTGGCCAGTACAGCAACTAAGAGGGACTTACTGACTGACAAATTTGACTACGGCTACCCAGTCATTCACTCATTCAGGAGGTTCCAGTCTATACTCATATTGCTTTGAGAAACCAAACCTAACATGGTCACATGAAGTAAAGTATGAAGTCTTGTGAAAAAACAGGCTCAAGAAAACAGGCTGGTCTTGCACTGGAAAGCTGAAACAGGCTTTTAACAAGTTTTTGAAGATGCTCTGAGAGCTATTTGCTTCAGCTGAAGTAATCAATCTGAAGTCAAATAATTAGTACTAGTAGAAGCAATTAATCTACCCAAGTAGAAATCTGGGTCCTTCCTGCAAGTTTATTAACATGAACTGGACCTACAGATAAAGTCCCTCTACCCTTAAAGGAATATAGTTATTTATTTTTGAAACTATTAACCAAAGATGTGCAGTTTAGTTACAAAACCACATGATGAAAATTTAGGAAAAGTCTACAAGCTCAAGACCAGATGAGAAGCTTAAACTCTGCAAGAAGAAATGCAAGAATTTGTTTCTTTATGTCCTAAACCAGAAAGATGAGGAGGCATGAGCATAATTTCTACAGGGATTGTCAACAGAAGTCTTCAACTGGGACACACTGGACAGCCACCATTAATTGTGGAATGTGTATACACATATGCTATCCATACAAAACTACACCCAAACTAAGAAAATTTTTCATAAGCTACACAGTGAATAGTACTTCTGACCAAAAACAATTCCATGATTTCTGTTACATATATAATACTAATGTGAGGTCCCAAATTTCATACAAATACATAAAATGGTCAATAAATTGATCATTAATTTAATAAATGATCAATAATTTAAAGCATTAAAGTATAAAAATATAACTGTTTATATGTAATTACATCATACTTATTTGTGCATTAAAGGAATACATAGATACTTAATAGTAAGCATGGTATTCATCAGATATACCTTTTTTTTTCCCTTTTTGCAATGAAGGGAACAATTTTTATTTTGTGGATAGAAGCAGTTTTCCTACTGACTCGGCTCACTGTTTTGCAGTAGTGACACAGTACTGTGTGGCTTTGGTTTTTCTTTCAAAATGACAGAATACAAATCAAATCTATAAAGTAGGACAGTAGCTATTTGCTGCAAGATTAATAAGTCTATTCAGCCTACTGCCAGTCTAGTATTTCCTTTTTACGGCAGAAAAACATCACTGGTTATCTGTACAGAAAATTCAAGTACCTTTTCATTGAAGTGAATTTCAACAAATTTCCCAAAACGACTGCTGTTGTTGTTGCGAACAGTCTTTGCATTTCCAAAGGCTTCTAATAGGGGATTTGCTGTTTAAAAAATTAATTTTAAAAATTTAAGTGTTAAAATCTGATCAATAAACTACCAAAAATAAAGAGAAAGTAATTACATACTAATCATTCAGTAAAATTATTGGGAATAAGGTTTGAAAATTAAAGGAAAAATACTACCTATTAAAAATAATCAATTTTGCATATTGTATTGGATATACTGTGGTGGAACTTACAATGAAGTATTTAAATATCACATAACACTGCAAAATATTTCAATCAATACTTTAAGAAAATCAGAGACAAACACTGAAAATTATTCTGCAGAAAGTAGGTAAATAACTGATACATAAACTATATGAGAAAATACACAATCTGACACCTCCCAATGAGTTGTTATTCATAAAATCTAAACTACCCACTTATCCCACACACAAAATGCCACTTAAATGTCATGCATGCAACATGTTAGATTGATTAGGGAATAAAAAAAAAATATGTTAGGAGAATGTGTTGATTTCAAAAACAACTTTGAAATGCCCTTTCAATTAAGTCAATTAAGTGATTGAGTACTTTTACTTTTTCCTGGCTGCTGTTTTCTAGTGCTTTAAAGCCCATACAGAAAGAGGGGCAGCAATCTAACGCATATATGCAAACATCATGCACGGTTTAAGCAGTTTGAAAATGCTTAGTAGTTATGAAACACAAGACTGCTGAAAGACTGCATTTTACTAGCCCTGAAGATCAAAGAAAATCGATTTACTAAATCATGCTACCAGTAAACCATTGAAAATATCTGCAAGATTTAAGGCTCCTAGCTAAAAAATATGCAATAGAAACCTAACTGAGCAAAAACTCAGATGTAAAACTCCACCGATAACCATCTACAAATCTGTTCCTACAGAAATTTAACAATGAAGCAGTAACTACAATGGATAAAGTATGGAGGATAATGCATTATTTACTAGGGCATCAGCATTATTTTATATTTTTTTTGCTAGATTTTCTTTTTTTGTAATACTTAAAGCTTATGAAATTGCAAATCTGACTTTCAAAACTGCCTTCTTCAGAGATCTTTGACAGATCCTCAGATATTTTACGTAATAGTTTCAAAGAAAAGGTTATGCATAGAAACAAATTGCAAGACGTCTTTCAGATAAGTTAAAAGTACGTCTAGTAATACATATGCTGTAAGCATGCTTATTAAAATGGTGCCTAAAAATTTCAAAAGTCATGCAGCAGATGCTGTTTTAGATGAAAAAAACCTCAAATTCTTCTAAGAATACCTACAAGTACAGATTAATTTTATGGCATACTGCATCAGGCATTATCCAAGTCTTGTCCATTTTCTGAGTTCCTTTAACACACAGTGGATTTCATTAAGGTTTAAGCAAACCTACAGCAACAAGAGATTAAAGCCTGCAATACTTGTCCTGAATAATCCAGTGGCTCGAATTTGAAAATAGAAAAATATAAAGAAAAAGAAACAGTAACAATTTTTGGTTTAAAATAAAAAAGACAGAGAGTAATGAAATTCCAAAATAAATTTACTATATGCTACAGAAGATTGAAACTGACATATGAGGCATTATTAAATTGGCTGAGGGTTGTTTGGTTTTGAGATATTTATATTTTCTCCAAAAGTTCATTTCTGTTCAATTAGGAAGTTCATGTAACGTTAAAGAGACTCAACTGGATGATTGACATGGTCTCTTCTGACCTTGTCTGCAAGTCTATTATAAAGGTAGACGCAAAGTGTTAATCCAAATTCTAAGCTTTCTGAGAAAAAAAAAAAAGAAAAGTAACAGAAAAGTTACCCAGAACCATAATATAGAACTCCCCTGCTTTATCTGACTTTGAGAACTTTATGATGAGGAGGAGAAATTACTCTTTCCTGGTACTAACAGATAGGAAAGAAAACATCTTGTCCTTGCAGATTTCATACATCTTAAAATCCAATCTTGGGTACACATGCGAAATTCAACTCAAACATACACTTAAACGTTTTCTAGATCAAGGGCTTTATGATACTATACTCAATAAAAATAAAGAGACTCACAAATAAAAAGTATGTTTTCAGAATTTAGAATAAAGGTAAACTACCAGAAAATTATGCCCCAGGAAGTCTGATAGTATTTCCGTCCTAGCTTTCCTAGCACAGAAAAGTTTAGTTGCTGTTGGTTGACATTTCAGACTTGAAAAAGAAAAACCAAACAAAAAACCCCCCAACATTTGAACCTTTAATTCAGTGAAAGAAAATTCAATACCTTCTACAATTCTATCATCAATATCTTGGCCAGTACCATAGGATTCTGTCAAATACCTGTAAAGCAAGATAAAAATATCGGTATCTTCCATGTGTCAAGATAACTCAACTCAATTTATGCACAGCTTAGCATGCTTGTACACCATACTTACCAACCATTTACTAAAGAGAAAACACATTGATTATAAGTACCAAATATATACATATTTATACATTATATACTTATTTATGTATAATATATATATAAAATAAATACAGTTTGACTTCTTTGTTTTAACAAAAATATTCTTGCAGTCTTCAGGTTTTTTCAAGACTTAAAGAAATTTCTAATGTATCTTTAAGGCATGCATACAGAAATCATACTTTTATACAAGTATAATGAAAATATTACTGTATACCTGTACTTATTAACAATCTTAGCAAACACATAAGGTTTCATGTGTAATTCCTGAATTAAGGACCGCTTCCATACACACAGTTTCTGCATTCATAACTATTAGTGTCAACAAAAATCCCAGAGCTCAATAAGAAATTGCAGGTGCATAACCAATGTGAGACTCAACTTAGCAATTGAAGAAATAATTTGAAAATAAATCCAAAACATACTTGCTCCAAACTTGCAGCTTTATCCATTATTTTTCCCTTGCACACAGGGCATGCTTTCTGCAAATTCACAAGTAAATCTGGGACAAGTTAAAATAGCTCTTGAAAATGAGGCTTTCCAGAAAAAAAAAAAACAACTTTAGGAGCCCTAACAGAGCTGTATTAGTACCTTTTGCTTTCTGATCATACAAGGGAAAAACCTTCCTGCTTCTAAAACTCAGCAATGTTTTCTACATGGGCTCTATGGGGCTGGGTGGTGGGAAGAAGCAATAGCAATGATATTTGCCTGCTGTGTAACCAGAACTTCCTTTGCCAAGAAGCAGAATAACCTCCTTCAAAAGTACTCCTCAGGAGATGTTCTTCCAGGGCTTGCTGTCTTTTTTTACTGCTAGCAGGACCGAAGTCAGGATGTCCCCTATAAAAACCACTACCAGCACTTTGTAGTAATTCTTACAGCTATTTAAGTTTGCACAGGGGTAGAGAAGAACAGTATGGAGGACAGGCAGACATCCATGACAATTCTTCATGGGATGTGGAAGACAGTACCACTGTTGTACATAAATACTAGAGGATGCATGAAGTCGGGGAAAAGGGAATTAAAAGATATACACAGGGAAAGAAAGACAAGGGGGTGAAAGGGAGCATATTCACACTGCCTGCACTGTGCTTCCCTGGATATTAGGACATCTATGATAAAGGTGAATTTAACAGAGCAATGCCCTCCACCTACAGTGTTCCAGAGTGATAGAAAACACTTAAAGTATAATGCATATATAGTCCAAACGACTAAAAATCATGTAAGAGAAAGCAAGGCTGATACATATCAGCAATATGGCCTCCATGTAGTTTTATATGCTTGATTTAGTATCAGACATACATGAACACAAATAAATAAATAAATCCAATTATTCAGTCTTACTCACTAAACTATGGTAAAGTATATTACAGAATCCCTGCAGTCACCTCAAAAATCAAGAGTCAAAAACCCTGGACGCTCAAGAAAACTAAAAAAACCCTAAGACTGGGGAAGCAGATCAACACACATTTATGGCCAAACCAACAGTGTCTTGCAAGTACAGCGAAAATGCCTGGTTATGTTTTTATCTACCACAGTACCAGATGTGCTATACTAAAATGACTGCTTCATAAACCATGATAACTATATGATGTCACTACAACTGAGTTAAGGTTTATGTGAGTATGTAACCGTTTTCGTTTATTATCGTGTCAGCATTTAAGTTTAACCCAATGTATTTCCTGTATCAAAGTGCATGTAGAAGCGTGTATGTATCTTAAACCTACTGATTACCTTACAATCTGTTCTGTCTGTATGTCAACCAAATGCATCAACACAAGAGATTCACGGAATAACTTTGGTCCAAAAGCACAAACCTCAAAACGAATTTAGTGTTTTCTGTCTTGCCAGCTCCTGATTCTCCAGAGACTATGATGGACTGACTCATTTTGAGCACTTTCATGTCACGGAATGCTTTATCAGCTTAAAAAGAAAGCATTAAACATGGTAAAAACTAACATTCAGGAGAATTGAAAGCATAAAGTTAAGCTACAATGCAAAAATTAAAACGTAACATTTTCAGGAATAACAAGTACATCTTCACAATTGACTGCATTTCAACTTATTAAAGTCTGTTTCTCCTTAATTTATGTTATAGCTGCTCACCTTTCAAAACAGCATGCAAGAGCTTAAAATCTTTGAAAACAAAGACTTACTCAACCATATCCAGGACAAAATAAAACAAAAAAAAAAACCACCCCCAAAACCAAAACAACTAGAACTAAATCTCTTGAATTAAATGTATTTACAAAACAGTAACTGATCTTACTTAAATACATTTTCTAGAGGGGAAACTTTCAGTTGCACTTCATAACATCTAAGAAAACGTGGAAAAACATGGGTTTCTTGTTATGCAACAGGTACTAAATACCCAGCTATTTATACTTTTGATTACAAAACAAAATGCAACACAGTGAAAAGGCTTTTAACAAGTTGAATGTTAATTTGCAGTTCCCAATTTTTTTTCTTAGAAAAAGTGACTGAAATCAAGTTTATTCCATTAGCAAAATTTAAATGCACTTTCTGCCTATTAAGACAAGCATAAAAAGAAACAGTGCACGTGCTCTGGCAACACAATAAAAGGCAAAGGAAATCACTACACTGAAAGACAGTGCCAATTATTTCATTCTTCACCGGCAAAATTTGATACTTTTTTTCCTTTTTTTTTTTTTAACAGTTGTAAATTATATTTAAACTGCTTAGCCATAAAACACCAGAGGTGCAAAACAACTCCAACAGAGCTGCCAGGATTGCTAATTTCCAAGTTCTTCAAACTGTGTATCAAGGATATAAAGATTTGCAATTTTATCAATCAGTGTTTTCATTTTATAATATTTATGTAAATTAGTAACTGTTACAGGTGGCAACTTATAAAGAAGCACAAAGTATTTCATGCTTGTTTTGTAAAAGAGAAATACAGGCTCAATACATACCAATAGCAAAAACATGTGGTGGCAATGTTCCAAGTGATCTACCCTGGTACTTCTTAATAGTATCTGAAGAGTAAAACTTAGGTATATCAAAATATGGATTCACTGCAATAAGAATGTTGGCTACATAGGTCTGTGAAGAAAACAATTAATAGCAAACTATTAGCTACTATTCAACCAAGTGGTTAACAGCAATTTTCAATTACTATTGGAAAACTATAGCGTAAGTATAACAATTACATTTACAATTCTCTCCAACTAACGAAGATACAAGAACAGATGTATTTTTAGAGTTCCTCTAATTATCTTCTCAGGACTTCTGAAAAATTCTCTCAGGAGAATTTCCTAACCACTGAGCTGTGGAGTATGTCCTCAATTTAACCTTTCTCCTAATCTCCTTTTAAATTATTTCCTGTTGTCCGAGTTACTGGATCAAGGATGGGACACCACAGCCTCTTCCTCAAAAGTGAATCAACTAAGCTTCTGGCTAGCATAACACACACTCTGCCAGTGAGGAGGATAACTTTTCAATATCTAATGGAAGCAACTCAGCAGGAAGGACTGACAGGATCCTGCCTGGGCATGTGCTCAAGTCAAGCAATAAAAGCATTCAGCCGAGAGAAATTAGCAAGAAATACTGAATACAAATGTTCTCTCACAGAGAAGGAATTTGAGAAGAATCTCAAACCAAGACTGCTTTTTATCTTTCCACAGAATAAGACTAAAGATAGGGGTTTTTTTAAGGCTTCTGAAAAAAACTTTCATAGCTTGGTTGTAATGGTCAGATTACATGCAAAGGAAGAACAGATGTCTGAATCACATAAAAAAAGGCAGATTTGCAGGAGAAGGTTTATCTTATTCTCTTCAGAGCTTCAGCTTGAATAACTTATTTGGTTTGTTGTTACTGAGCATATCCCTAGACAACTAAAATTCGGACACTATGTTGATAGATGGCTGGATCACATACAATATACGAATTTTCTTAGATATTTCTATTTTCAGCATTTATTGCTCTGAAGGAAAACACTTCTTCAAGGGCTGCAAGTACTAACATTAGTTTCTCTTTTAGTAACAAGACAAATAACATTAATCAGCATTAAATAAAAAGCAAAAAAAAAAATTGTTCATTCAATCTGTATCTCACAGTTACAAGGGAAAGGTAGTGAAAATATAAACTAAATAAATAAAATAAAAGGTAGTGAAAATAAAGTGTCAGAACACTGACAACTGTTCTGTGTTATCACAAGCCACCTTTGTATTAGGGAAAAAAAAAAAAAAAAAAAGGAAAGAAATAAAGAAAACTTATCTTTCTTCTATTTCACAGCTGTCAGTGTCCAGGCAGATGGCAAGGACAAAATGTAATTTAGTCAGAATTCATTAAGTACAATCAGGCTATTTGATAGCAATATAAAAGATTAAGATGGACATCTGAGCTAGGAGGTGTCAAAGACAGCACCTGTTTGCTTCGTTCAAAAATAATGAAGAAAGAAAACCATCTTTGTTAATAGCTACTCTACTGGTGAAGTAAGTTACCTGTAAGAACAGACCACTGTGCTACAAAAAACTGTGCTATGGTTGCACATGAACAGTCACGTAGAGAAAAATCCATTGCTCTGTCTCATAAAAATTATCTAACATTAATGTGATTAATGTGATTCAGATCTCAAACAAAGTACTATGGACACAAAAAAAACAAACCTCAAAATACCACAACAAAAAAAACAAAAACAAACAAACAAAAAAACCAAACAAAAATGCCTAAAACCTCCTAACCTTCCCATGTTACTATTTCTCTTTAGTTTCTGTTATTGGAAAAAATAGAGTTGGAAACAATTTTAAAGGACTGGTTGTTGTAACATATTATACTTACGTAAATTCTGTCCTTACTGTAGCGAACTTTGATATTGTGAAGGAGAGTGGCCTCATTTAAATACATAAGGGAACCTGCAAATAAAAGACAACTACACATCATTAAGAGTTCAGGACTACTTTCATGTATACCTAAAAAACTGTATTTTAGGATTGAGGAGAACTCTACTTCCCATCTCTTTGGTTGCAGTTTAATCCTATCAATCACTTCTCTATACTGTCTTGAGGCAGAACTGCTGACTCAATATAGGCTTTAAAAACTGTAGAACTGTCCTTTACTGTGCAACTGGAATTACAGAAAATTACTGAATGAAGAGTTAGGCCCCAGGAGTCTCAATACAGGCCCTGGTCAACGTAAGCTTCCTTCTACCAGCCCCAGACGAACATGGTACATCTCCGTGTCTGTCCATGCTGGTCTATAAGCACAGAAACTGGTGCCTACCAAAATCCGTAACACTGACTGTTTCCATCCTTCCAGCTCCCCACTCCAATCTCAGTCATGGTGTCCCCAGGGTGATGCCACCTAACTGACATTTAGAATAACTGCTGGCTCCTAGTGATTTTTAGATGCTTACATTCACTGATTCAATCGGGAAATACTGTCTAGAGGCAGCAGCAGGCACCACTGCAACACCAGGCACCAGTGCAACTTTTCGTGTTTCAATTCTGAATTCTGTTGCTATTATGCATCCTCAAAGAAACTATTAGGGAGAAAAGAATGTTAACACACCAAAACCTAGCTTTATTTTTCTTCTTAGCTCGTTAATATAAAATAACTGGACCAACTCTGCTGAAATGTTACAAGATGGCAGCTCAAGGGAGCGAGCAGGCACCCATAGAAAGCCTCAGGCCATACAGGTTCACATTCTGCCAAAGTTGGTCCTTGTTTTCAGCTATAAAGCACTGGGAAATGTTAGCAGCTTTAACTACAGACGTCATTACCGTCCCTATTGTAACAATGTTAAAAACATGATCCCTAAACAAACTGAGGGCACTACTCCTTACATAGCCTCTGTTTCCAAATATGCTCACTCCTCATTTCTCACTGCTTAAAATTTAAGTACACGACACTATTCTGTCTAGTTATAGCTGACTAACTATCATACTGGCAAACGTTACAGTATTAGCATGGTACCTTCATGAAGCAGCAGGTTGGCCTCGATCACCATGGCTTCTCCCCTGCCACTCCAGCAGACATACATCCCCCCTCTTACTAGACGGTTACTGGTACATGAGGTAGCCAAGTGCAGGCACCCAGTGTCACACTGCAAGAGCCTTCCTCCTCCCCTCCCTAGGCACACTCAGTTCACATGGCTGACAAAATGGTGCTGGGACCGCAAACTGCAGGTGTGCCTCCACAGACCTATTTCCACCTTCAACGCTTTTAATGAGGTTATTCGAAGAAAACGTGACATTAAAAGGAAATGGGCCAGAAACAGAAACTCCTGGTCACTCCAATGAAAATTAAAATCTCCTTCCCCCTTGTGTAAGCCTTGGGGGAGAGGGGTGGGCAGGGTGTTAACTCTTGAAGCTTGCTGATTTTTAAGTCATTTGGATTCTCAGTATTGAGTTGAGAAACTACTACGTAGTATTTAAAAAAATGATCGTCTCCATTGACTATATCTTTGTAAGAACAAGGTTTGCAGTATGTTTTAAAGGAAACAGTCATCAGTTAAGCAGCCTAATAAAAACTTGGTAATTATCTAAACACAAAAGGACCCCAATTTCTGTGCACCTCCAGTACTCTCTTTGCAAGTCCTTGCTAAAGCAGTTACACCTGCAGAGTCAGAGCATAATGAGACCTTGCTCCCCAAGGGAATGTCACAGCCTTCACTCAAGACACGCAAACTGAGGCTTACGTCAGCAACTTCAAAATGCATCGTCTTTAAATAAATCCTTTTAAAAAGGTATCTATATCCAGAGGCAAAGGAAATCATCAGAGAGAGAATTCTGAATATTCACATGGCTCATCCCTAAATAAAAACAGTGTATGCATGTGCATACACTGATGCACGTCCTGGAGATTAACCTCAATTAGTGAAAAAAAAGTGAGAATACATCAGAAAAGTCTCAAAACAATGTTTGATAAAGAAAGGATTACTTGACAAAGCATTTTTAAATTTTATATTTTACTCAGGAAGCCAAAGAAGACATTTTCTCTGACGGGAAGAGTGTTTTAACTTAACGAAATAGTATTACACTGGAATCTAAATTATTTTCATAATCTCACTCCAAATTTCAGTTCCCTGAATAGGACACTTAGGTGCCAGGACATCTCCATAAAAATCACTGCGATAGATGCATTTCCCTAATAATCGTCATATGCAGAGAATATAGACACCAGCTTTGAAAAGATTCAACCCCGATAATGTTTGCAAAAATATAAGCAACTGGAAACAACACTACCAGCTCGATTCCACCTGCAATGACACTGCACCTTCTAAGTCAGGTTATAAGCCTCAGGTCTCATCTTGTTCCTTACGGAGCAGCTGTAACAGCTGCATTTCCTGTCACAGGATATAAATAATAATCTCTATTCCAAAACAGGAATCACCTAAACAACTTTCAAAGTCCTAGCTGTTATTTAAAATTAACAATAGAAGATACTTTTGCCCACCACTTACAAAGTTACTAGTTTGTGAAAATAGCAGTAAAAACCAACATGTTTACCAGTTTAACATTTAAAAGAATTGCCTTCATCAGGTTTTCGAGACAGAAGAGTCCCTGTGAGTTTTTCAGAAAGCAACAGTAGAAAAATACTTGCATAAGGTTTTAGAGAACTGTTAAACAAGTGCTTACTTATCTTTCTCAGTCCCCTCTCCCCAAGATTTGAATACCACATTTGTTTACATATATCTAACTCTAAAATCTTCAACCAAATAAAAGCCCTGCAGATCAACAATGAAGTTTATTAGACAAGTTCACCTCAAAACTCCTTCTCCAGCAGCATTACTGTATTCTATTCACTATAATCTGATTCCTTTTCCAGTAGCCCCGATGGGTCCAGATTTCTGTCTCCAGTTTTGGGAGAGTTATCTTAAAATTTGTTTCCAACTACCTGTACTTCCACAGGAATGCTATCTGAGAAATGGGTTACATACCAGAAAATGCTGCTGATAAAGCAACTAATTCTTTTGCTGCACTATAAAAGATATAGTTAACCCTCACAATACTGAAGGCAATTGAAGCTGATACAGTTATGGGACATCTGATACATATCTGAAATTTGGTAATGATTCTATGTGGAAATAACGTAACTATGACTTCCTAAGTCTTCAATTGAAAACTAAAAAACACAATGAAATTTAAGAAATGTACAGGACTAGAAGAGGTCATACATAAATTCACGCAAATAAGCAAAACAAAGACTACAACCAAGAAACAGGAAGCTTGTAAGGAAACAGTCTCTTCTACAGAGATTTTTTTTTTAATGAATAGTTTATTTTTAAATTCATAACTTACAGTTATCTTCTACATCCTTTTTGCTGTCCTCTTCCGCAGGAAACACTTGATTGATAGCAGCCTGGAAAGTCTGTTCAATGAAAAATATTAACGTTGTCAGAGTTCCATAAAAATAAAGAGTACAGTTCAAAGATGTCTTATGCGATGACAGAAGCGCGTGCACTGCAATTGTGCGTGGTTTAAAATGAAGTTGCCAGCTTTATACATCAGTACTGGAAATTTTACTGAGTTATTAGATGCAATAATATTTGCTGCTCAGTAATTGCATGGGATATTGTAATACTGTGTAATATAAAAAATACTGAAAAGGGAAAAATATTGCAAAGAACAACTTCCCCAGTTTTACAAAGAAGCATAAAGAATAAAAAACAAATTATTAGTTTAGTCAATGCTCTCTGTTTTTATCATATGCTGTTTTAAAACATTCCTACTTAAAATATACATGTTGAATACACAATATCCTCTGTATCCCCAAATACTGTAGCTTTGTTGTTTTTTTCTTTAATAAATCATTACTACAGTAAAAAGAAAAAAAAAAAATCTTCCTTCAACTCTTGTATTCCATTTATACAAAACAGCCATTTATCAAGTGTTCATGTCCAACTGGAAAAATTCATAACAAAAGCAACTTTATTACTTCTTTGTTCTCCAGAAATCAAAATTTGTATTGTAAAAGGGAAGGAAAAACATCCTAATACACATGCATTACAGCATCTGCACAAAAATACCTATTGTAAGAGGTAGGTTTTTAATTATACTTTTTTTTGTTTACCATAGTAATAGCTTATTTGAGCTACCTATGAATGAACAAAAACCCTGTTGTACCAATTAAACAGGAAAGCCACCACCTTGCTGCAGACACAGACTCCATCTCCCCATGGAAATGGAGACAAGAAGTCTAGTCTAATATTTGAAAAGGCAACCAACTGGATTTAAAGAATGACCTTAATAAACAAACATGTTTGCTTCTTGAACGTGGTCCTCAGCAAGACAGTCCCATGAGAAACATCTCACATGCAAGTTTAGGAGAAAAACAACTTGCTTCATCTTTGCTTCAGTACAACAGACACAGTGATTTCTTGTAGCTTACACCATTGTGAACAGCCAGCCACAAATTCCAACTCCCTTTGAAGTGGGAAGGGTTAAAAATGTCTCAAGGCAGAACTAATTGGGGCCAGTAAGAAAACAGTAAGTCTACGATATCTCTTCTCTACAAAGTTATCATAAAGCATGCAATTTGTAGCCATAACAAATTCTGTTTTGTCATCCCCTTACCAGGATCTAATGCAGAAAAATATGTACAAGTTTTCCTAAGGGAAACTGTTCAGTGACATTGGAACGTCTGAACATCCAACAGACCAGTTTCTTCTAAAATATCCTTAATCAGAGCTTGATGGAGCCACGAAGGATCTGAACATCTTTATGAACCTCAGAAAGCTACCAGCTGCTATTCAGTTAGAGCAGGGCAGAGATCCTCCCCCTTTCCTCCCTCTCACAATACTGCAATTACATCATATTATCATCATAATTTTCTCACGAGTTTGTCAATGATAAACATGTAGCTTGTTGGGTAGAGATAGATATGAACACAACAGTTTCCCACATAATCAGCTCACTGTGCATTAAACAGTGGAAAAATTTAAAAGGAGTATGATGAGCTTCGCAAAAATCTAACTTCGTTTCTTATACTTGTCTGCTGGTGCATAACCCCAGTTTAACCACTAACAAAGACAGAAGGTCTTTTTCATAAGAGACTGAACAAGATACCCAGCTATTCTGTAAGACTCTTCACAGATCTCTGTTAATTTAACATTTTATGGATCAAAGGCAGTCACACCAGATTTATCCCACAACAGGAAGAGCTTTTCCAATGTCCTTACCACTCAGCCTCTGATTCAAGATATATTTCAATGAATAAAAAAAAATAAAAAATAAGAAAGAGAATTCAAGGTGCATTATGTCCCCCTTAATTTTTTTCACTCAATCTGAATTATGAATTAATTTCTACAATATTTTAGAAGTGACAAATAATCAATATGAAGAAGACTTATCTGAAAACTGACATTTTTTCTGTAGAACTGCAAATCAGAACATGAAGCCTAGTTTCAACGACAGCAACAAAGAATTTCACTCTTGCATGTCACAGTTGGACTACTGCTTTATGTAAAGTGATTACTTGTTATGTAGGTAAGAATGTTAGCTAGCTGTGCAGAGCTCTGAATATTGCCAGTTACTATTACAATCTAATATATTAAATAGGAAAATGGGCAAGGTATCCCAGGTCTATCAAAAAAATATCCGAAGAAATTATTTACTATATTGTCTACTATATTGTAAAGAGAAAACACTTTGGAAGTGGAAAACACATGGAAGATTTTTGCATTATGGCACAGTTCAGGACAAACTTGTTTTGAGAAAATGGAGAGGGTATGAATCTTATGAGACATTAAAATAGTCTCCGAAGGCAAAACAGAGGATTTAGGGGGTTCTTTAGGGGTTTTTCCCCGATCTGTGTAATGAAGCAGCCCTTGAAATCCAATTGCAATCTTAACTATTCTCCTAGAAACCAGATGAGTGAAAAAAGATATCTTTCCATTCAAGCAGGATCTTCTTTCTACCATGTAATCCAATAACTGTAACCATGTCTCCCTTTATACCTGCCAGATACAGACAGGAGACATCCCTAACTCTCAGCTGTATTTCACAAACCAATCTAAAGCAGTACAAATGGTGTGTAAGACAGACAAGAACATGTCTGATTCATGCAAGCAAGCTGCGCTCACTGCTGAAAAAAAAACCCAACCAAAACCTTTGCTTGAAACACTGAACTTTGGACATTCTGATCCTTATTTTCAAAGTGCATTTATTCATTTATACTTAGCCCGGAAAAATACCTTTCTGGTTATGCACAGCATACCACAGCAGGTGCCCCATAAAGCTCTCCATGACCCTTCAGAACTGGCGCAGAGCCATAAGGTACTTGATGGCAGGAAGAGTGTCAGCAAGTACCTGCAGCACCACACGGCTTACCAGCGACTGCCAGAAACTCACTACTGTTATGCTCTAAGAAAAGTTTGGCCACTACTCCTCAGTGCAAGGAGCGTCCTCAGGGTACAGGTTCCTCTGAGGCATCTCTTCCTAAATCACTTCACTTAGATTTCCTACCTCCGAAAAAAGAGTAATTGGCAATTTCACTGTCTTCTCCCTGTTACAGCATCAAGCAACAAAACAAAATGAGATATATGCAAGTCTGAGGTTAGGATTCCAAGTAAATCCAAGAAAGTACACTCCAAGTACAAGTGTACATGCAATAATAGTTGAGCTTAACAACGGGCTGTCTTTCTACCTGCCTCCTTCCTTGTATACTGGCATACAACTGCTGGTGGGACACAAGACAAGGCTGCCAGCCCCATCCCCTCTGGTCCAGTTCAGAGCCCACTCTCAGGGCAGTGCTCCAGCCCTAGGCGGTACCATGCTCATTAGCAAACCATTCTCCAGTTTCTCTGTTTTCTTTCCAGTCCTGGCATTTATCAGCCTCACGAGCTAATGATCTAGTTTTCAGGGAGTAGCTCCCATCGTGTAACACAGGCATCCTCTGTTCTGATAACACGCTCCTGCAGCTTGGATTACTCTTCTCTGTACAGTGCCGGCTGGGTGACTCAGATCCCCACCTATCTTTAGACACTCAGCTTCCCTACAGAAACGTAAATGCTGTTATTAACTCTGTATGGGTTGTGGTACCCGAAACTGCTACTGTCGGTTTATAAGTAAATTGGTGTGTTTGGCCAACTACCTTCACCCAGTCTTGACTGGGTAACTTGGTTTCACAATACAAAGCAATCTATGGCTCATCCTTCTGCCACTGCTTGCTGCCATCCTGAAAACTTTCCACTTCTTCATTTTTAAAGTGGATCAGTTCTCTGACCTCATTTGCCATGTCACGCACAGCTCGGCAGGCAGACCTCAGAGCGTGCCACTCTTGCAACGCCAGAGCTAGCAAGGGGTGGAGAAAACATTAAGACATCATGAAACTGCTGCCTTGTAGCATTTATTGCAGTTATTAACAACATATTTTAATTAACCATTAAGTGGTATAAAAGGCAATAATCAAACAAATGCATACACATTTCCTTTTCAGCCCGGGATATCTGGTAAGCTACCAGTGCCTACAGAGAATACATATGACATGTTAATGACCCAGATTAAAAAATAATAATAAGTTACACCACCTGGATATGTTTACAAGATCAGGTTACTCCTCTCCTCCCTGTAATTATCATGGGCAACTCTGGAGCTGCTGGATCACTCCTTCTTACTGAAGAGCACTTTTGAACTATTATTTTAAGTAAACAAAGTTGATAATAATGGGTATTAATGCTGACTACTTCAAATTCATGGTCTAAGCGCACAAGAACAGAGTCTTCTTAAGAAGATAAAAAGCAATGAGAAATATTTTACTATAAAAAGAAATCAATGACACCTTGAAAAGACAGAGAAAGTAATCAAGAAAATCTTTTACTCCATCTCTATTAATATAAAGAAGTTTGATAATTAGAAATATAGGCCCATAATCCCTTCAGTATTTAAACTGTGAAGTGTTTGTTCCCTTAGATGAGTGAACATTAGGCCCTTAAATGAACTGCTTAATTCAAAAAACAGCCAACGGCAGCATAACAAACTTTCTAGACAAAGAGATTGTTCACTGTGAACCATGAAGCAAAATATTTGTGTTTTAGGATCACATTTTGTTTTCACAAAAAAAAAAATTAATAGATATATATATACACACACATTTATGTACGTTCTCTGAAAGGAGAGCATATTAGAAATAAATAGGAACTCAGAAATCTCCTTTATTGCCTTTTGGTGTTTCAATCACAGACTCCTGCTCTTTGTCGCATCAGAACCATTTGGGGATATAAACAGAAATGGGGGGGGTCAAAATCATTTAAGTCAGTTAAAGACTACTTAACCACAGCTTTAGAATATTTAACATTATTGTCTGAATAATTTTGTTCCTCCCCAAACTGAAGAAGGCATACTATTACTAAACCAAGAGACTTTATCTCTCACACAAAAAAATCAGACATTACACATGCTTTATATTTCTAAGGAAAGCAAAAACAACTTCCTCTCCAAGATGAAGAAAAACGAAAGCCTATAAACACTCTTCCAAAAGGACGGACTGCTGCGTAACCTTCCGACCCGTGAGAAGGCATTCTCTACTACTGACATGAAAAAAGTTACAAAAAACATTTCATATCTTCCATACCCAAAGATACAGAAAGGACAAAATTGCTAGATAGGGCACATATCATATATTCTCAAATTCAAAAGTCACAGCTTTTAAAAACAGTGTTTGATCTTATTCCTGCTAGTAAAAACCTCTGAATTGAGATAATTGATAGATATAACATGCTTCCTGTAAAAAAATAACATTTAATTACGACATATTGAATCGGAAAGATGTCATGATAAATGAGGCAGTTGGGAACACACTAATTAGGATGAATCAGAAATTCATTTTAAAAGCTGTATTTATTTTGCCTTTAATTTGATGTAGCAATTTCATAGGACCTTTGTTTTGACACCATGCTACTTCTTACAGCACTTGAAGTAAGAGGATTTCTCTCTCAGTCTTCACCAGTCTAACAGTAAAGAGTCTGATCTAAGCCAGAGCCTGGCACACCCACATAGGATACTCTCTGTGAATGTAAGGAAAGAGACGCTATTCTCAACAGTAGACTCTTAATCAGTCTCTAATTTAGAAAAATTAGAAAAATAAAAAGTATACAGTACTGAGTCAAACAGCTATGGAGATTCAATCCTCCTCTCTTTCACAGGCACATACTCACTGTGCATGCAGGTAACCTCTTATCAGTGGGATGTGCCACTTGGAAGGCAAGCTAAAGCTAAACAAAGATAAGCACTTAGACAGATACACACAAGTCTATGGGGCCGGATGGGATCCACCCAGGGGTACTGAGTGAGCTGGTGGAAGTGCTCACCAAGCCACTTTTTGTCATTTATCAACAGTCCTGGCTAACCAGAGTGGTCCAAGTTGACTGAGGTTAGCAAATGTGACACCTATGTACAAGAAAGGCCAGAAGGAAGATCTAGGGAACTGCAGGCCTGTCAGTCTGACCTCAAGAGTGGGGAAGGTTACAGAGCAGATCATCTTGAGTGCCATCATTGCAGCACATCTGAGACAACCAAGTGATCAGGCCCAGTCAGCGTGAGTTTATGAAAGGCAGGTCCTGCTTGACTAACCTGATCTCCTATAACGACAAGGTGATCCGGTTAGTGGATGAGGGAAAAGCTGTGGATGTTGTCTACCTGGACTTTAGTAAAGATTTTGTGTTTTGACACTGTTGCCCACAGCATTTTCCTGGAGAAACTGCCTGCTCAGGGCTTGGACGGATGTACACTTTCCTGGATAAAAAAAATGGCTGGACAGCTAGGCTCAAAGCGCTGTGGGGAACAGAGGTAAATCCAGTTGGCAACCGGTCACAAGTGGTGCTCAGTAGGGCTTAGTTCTGGGGCCTGTTCTCTGTAATATCTTTAACAATGACCTGGATGAGAGGATCAAGGGCACCCACAATAAAGTTGCAAATGATACAAAATGGGACTGGAGCCTTTATCTGCTTGAAGATCTGCTCTACAGAGGGATCTGGAGAGGCTGGATCAATGACTGAGACCAACGGAATGAGGTTCAACAAGGCCCAGTGCCAGGTCCTGCAGCTGGGCCACAACAACCCCATGAAACACTACAGGCTTGGGGAAAAATGGCTGGAAAGCTTTCCAGTGGAAAAGGATCTGAGGGTGTTGGCTGACAGACAGCCAAAAATGAGCCAGTAGCATGCCCAGGTGGCCAGTAAGGCCAATAGCTTCCTGGCTTGAACCAGAAAGAGTATGGCCAGCAGGACTAGAGAAGTGATTATGCCCAGTACTCAGCACTGGTGAGGCCACACCTTGAGTACTGTGTTCAGTTTTGGGCCCCTCATTACAAGGAGAACATTGAGGTGCTGGAGTGTGTCCAAAGAAGGGCAATGAAGATGGTGACAGGTCTAGAGAATAAGCCTTATGAGGAATGGCTGAGAGAGCCGGGGTTGTTTAGCCTGGGGAAAAAGAGGCTGAGGGGAGACCTTATTGCCCTCTAGAACTACCTGAAAGGAAGATGTAGCCAGGTGGAGGATGGTCTACTCTCCCAAGTAACAAGCCACAGGACAAGAGAAAATAGCCTCAAGTTGTACCAGGAGAGGTTTAGGTTGGATATTAGGAAAAATTTCCTCAGAAAAAGTGTTGTAAAGCATTGGAACAGGCCGCCCAGGGGAGTGGTAGTATCACCATTCCCTGAAATATTTAAAAGATATGTAGATGTGACGCTGAGGGACATGGTTTAGTGGTGACTTGGCAGTGCTGAATTAACAGTTGGACTTGATGATCTTAAAAGGTCTCTTCCAACCAAAACAATTCTATGATTCTATGATCTTTAGCCAAACTTTGAACAGAAAATTGATTTTCCACTCCTTCAGGTGACGTTTAATTGTAGATACTGGCAAAGATTTGGCCTGTAGGTAAAATGGTTTCTGTAAAGTTTTTTTCTGTTCCTTTGTTTGTGAGACACTTACCTTGCCTTTCTGATTCAAAGGTTCAATAGTTAAGTTGTCAGTGCCAATGTCCACAATCATCCCCATCTGAAACCCATCTGTTGGGTGTGGAGCCCAAACGGGCTTACCGTCCTCCATTGTGGGATCGATCAGCCCAGTATTTCCTGTAAGAAAAAAAAAAATGAAACAAAAACAGTTGTATACAAATTTAATAAGCTATCAGGATTCACTATATGGACTTTATTTTATTATGTTTACTCCTATTATTCCATGCAGAAGGAGCCAGCCTGGCAGCATAAGATTCTTCCAGCCTTTCTCCAACCTGCAACACTTGACTTACAGAAGACACCCTTAGACTTGAAGTACGGAGAAGATTCAAGAACAGATCAGTTTTGGAGGAGTTCCACAGACTGCTCTATGTATCCCTTTCCCCAAGTTCCCTAAATTATTAACCAAAAAGGGGATCTATCTCACGATCAAAATAGAAGTATGAGACAGAATCAAAGTTAAGACTATACTAGGAGCATGTGTATATACATATATAGACACAGACACATATATATGTGTGTGTGTATATGCACATGCAGTGGGTCATGTGACTAATGGATACTTGTCTGTACCTGATTTGGTGTACAAATACTTGAATTTCTGTAATGGACATATGTTGTTTCTGTGAGCAGAAATCCAGTCTCTTGTAGTCAGAAACTCATGAACATGCTCACTGTTTTCACGTGGGTGAGCATATGGCTTTAAAATAACCCTTGAATATATTTAGTCATGATTGATTTATCCTATCATAAGCCTTTGAGAGACTGACCTCTGACACTGTAACATTAAAACTCTGTCTTTTAAAGAGTATCAACCTTACTGTCTTTGAAAATACGATATGAAAATTGTTTCGGAGAAATAGATACAAAGGCCAAGACATTCAAACCTTATGCTCCTCAAGTTATGCAGCTAAATACGCTCCCGATTAAAAGAAGCATTTGATTGCATGCAACACTCATTGAGCTAACCAGGAAAGCTGCCAGGATTGGCACACTCTGAATGGCTAACGGTGCCATTTTAAATATGCTGAATTAGTCTTTTTTTTAAAAAACCTACTTCATAGTTCTTACGCTAATAAGAATAGAGTCCACACAGCTTGAAAGGCTCAGATCTCCCGGCTGTTTCTTACTCCCCTTCAAAACTCATTCACATACTGAACTGACGTGTTCTAGTGATTCCAAATCTTGTAAAAAGTATCTCGTATCACCAAGGTGTAACTTGCCTCTCTCAGCATGAACAAAAAGAGCTCGCCAAGCAGCAAAGAAAACACTGGCAGCAAACTATAAGGGTGTGTAAGCTAGGAAACATGTCCCACATATTTCTTTTCCCATATCAGAAGGAAAAGTGACCTCCAAAATTTCTCAGAGTCAAAGAAGGCTGCAGATCCCTTTGCCATAAGTAGCAAGAAAAAGAGCTATCGGCCCACCAGGAAGTAGTACAACCACAAGCAGAAAAGAACACTCTCGTCCCACGGAAGATCTGTCAGAACACGCTGCACATGACCTGCTTTTTCCTGCCTCCAAGGAGTTTAGAAAGGTTTGAAGAGAAGTAAAAGGCTTGTTGTGACCGCTGCGGGAATGCTGCCGGGCTTAGCATCGTACTTGTCCAGTATTAAGATAATTTCCTTTACTTTACTGTGAAATAACAGAAGATAAAAAGGAATTCTAAAGCAGAGACTCAGAATATAAAGTCAAATATTTTTTAAATGAAGTAGCATTCTGAAGGGACTTTTTTAAAAAATAGCTATAGGGTACTTAATTTAGTGTTGTGTCTGCTTTGGGTTTAAATTTACTCAAATAATCAGATTTTTTCCCCCTTGAAAGCAATTCAGGATGTAAGAAGCTCATGAAGATTTTAACAAATGTTTCTAGTGTATTCCACTCGGGCAATTTGTGCTATTTAAAACGTTGTATTTAATACAGGAAAACCTGTGGTTTACTTTCCCCCCATGAACAGAGCACATTATCTTCTTTTAAATACGCACATAAAGTTTAAGTTCTAAAACTTTCGAGTGTCACATTCACTTCTATTTACTTCAAACCTTGTGCCACATCCCATGAACTCTACAAAGCACCATCATCTTCATCATGTGTTGCCAGCATATACAATAAAGCCTGTAAAACAACATCTGTATTTACTCACAACTGGCTGTTGGCTACTTTTTTCCTTTACTTTAGGATACTTTAAATCAGATCTACTACATTCATAGTTCTATGAATTTCTTTTTTTTTTTCAGCCAGATTTGACCTTTGAGTATAACTGACATCTTGAGCATAGCTGCTAAACATCTGAGTTTATTTCTGGATATAACCAGTCCTTCATTTCTTCAAAAGCCTATCATTTGCTTTTAAAATAGTCGTTCAAATTAGTACTTAAGTGATATGTCACCCAACCACTAAAACCAAGGCTCTCTCTTACGTCCTGGGTAGTATGGCCAGGGCTCCAGATGTAACCATGTTGCATAAAAAAAATCAATCCTGAAATTACTGCCAGAATTTCTGCCAAAGGTTAGAATCTGACCTTTCCAATTAGAATCTGGCGGCTTCTGCTTTGCTTACTGACATGGGCTTTTGCATTCTTACATATGCTTAAGCCTACTTCAGGCTTTATTAATAAATTACGATAGGGGAGTGTCACAAGCTAAAAAAATCCTCTTGAAAGACAGAGCAGTGATTGAATTCAGCCACCACCAGGAAATGTATGTTTAAGAAAAATACCTGAGGCTTTGCAAGCATCTAAGAAGCCGTTGGGTGAAAGCAGCTAAATACACATTTCATAGCTATTCACAGGACAATTACTTTTAATAAATATAGTCTTCTGCCTGAGAAATAAGACATAACCAGTTGTAACACTTTTGTAAGACTTTGGCTTTGGCATCACCCTATCTCTGTCAGCTGGGATTCTGACGGGCAACACATTAAAATTGGATACTGTAGCCTATCCATACCTGCTCTATTATGTGTCCCTCCATTTGAGGTATATGCCATTGCCCTTGAGTCAGATGCATGAAGTCTATTCTTGAATCAGTCCAGTCCAGCATTTTAAGAACAGAAATTAGAAAGAAGAAATTAGAAAGAAGAAATTTAAAGATCAACTACTTTATAAGTCCTTCATGAAAAAAAAAGTGTATTTTAAAATATGAAATTATATTTTACTGATTAAAACATACATATCACAGCATACAAATTGGGAAAAATATAGATTTGGATGGAGGATTCGCCCCATAAAAATACAGCCCCATTCTGGTTACAAACCATTCATTAATAGCTATCAGTGGGAACAAAAGGTTTTTTTCCTCCTATGCATCCATCTCAATCCAAACTACACGCAGCCAACTTCACACCGCTATCGAAAGAGCACACCGCTTCTGAAAACTACGAAAGGAAAAAAGACTCATATCCAGGCTAAAAGCTC
This sequence comes from Baryphthengus martii, assembly GCA_013396935.1. Lineage (NCBI taxonomy): Eukaryota > Metazoa > Chordata > Aves > Coraciiformes > Momotidae > Baryphthengus > Baryphthengus martii. The sequence continues at coordinate 131,448 of VWZK01005211.1, read as the reverse complement.
TAGAGGCAACACATTTGAGAGCAGCACCATCAAACACAAGCAGTCACCTGAATAACACTTCCAAACAAAGGAGGCCAAAATGAGCTATCTTCCACATTTGTATTTGTATATATGTACTCAACATACATTAAAGACTAAAGTGGTTGATTATAAGTTGCTAGGTAATTTTGGCCTCTGCAATTAAGACTTCTTCCAACTGGAAGAAGAGAATTCGCAAACGTTATGCTTATAACTGGGAAGCCAGTCAGCCTTTTCTCTTTCTGCAGTCAGTATAAAAAGAACCCAGGAACCCCATACTGGAGTTCATCTCTCCATTGAGCAGGAGAGGGACAGTAATAAAACAAGCCTTTGTCTGAAGTTGGTAAACTTAATAGCTATTCCTTCAAATGTCAGATTTTATATTTTCATAATTGGCAAGCAGTCACAGACCTTGCCTTAATTATCAGTAATAGTATTCAACACATTCAGCACCGATAAACACCAGTAGCCAACAATTCAAACAACTTGAAAGAGAAAACTGTACTGCACTACCCAGATCACCATAGCATGAAAAACATCCACCAGCTCTTCTTTAATTTTTTTCTGCACTATTATTCCCTCTTGTGGAGAATGTTTAATGATCTTGTTTCTCAAAAAAATCATAAATACATTAACCACATAAAACAACTAAAAATTGCTCAGTTGAAAGCTGGTACATTATTATTCCACTTATGTTTACTTAAATACTATTGATTTTAAAAGAACGTAATAAAAGCTACATTTTGATTTTGTAGAGTATTCGGAAGCAAATCAAACACTATCATCTGATGAAAGAATTCTAAGAAGGAAAAATAAAGTAATGCAATTTTAAACTTGTTACCAGAGCCCAGAGGTGGGCATTTGCATATCTGATTCTCTTTATTATCCTATAAACAGTTTACTATAGCAAGGCACTATACTGATTGCTGAACTAACTAATCAAACCAAATGAAAAATTCAACTTCATTGAACAATTGACACTATCCCATTAGATTAGCTAAATCCAATGAAAATAAGCAAGTCAGAATAGGCACATTAACACAGTAAAAGAAGAATTATACAGGTTATTTTATACTATTAAAAAAAAACAAACCCTACTACTTGTGTGTTTAAGAGCTGCTCAAAATTCTGCAGATTACACTGGGTGAGAGAATGCTTTGGGAAAGGTCCTGTGAACACATAGAACAAACTAGATAGAGGAAAACATGGATACATAGTGATAACTTACTGTCAGTCAAGTTATTTTTTCAATCCTAGTTCACTGTTTAACTGAAACTTCAACAAATCAAAGCTCAGGCAGAATTCAGCACTTTACTGCAGCTGACATATTTCAAGGGAACTGCAGATATCGCAGAGATTTTTTTGATTTTTGAGCTAAATGCAATACAGTCATAACAGCATTGCTTAACTGAATACTAAACCAATTTCACTTTTATTTACTTTTTCAATTTTCCATGAAACCTCTCTGCACTAACACATTCTAGTTTAGCCAAACCAAACTGCAGTATTTTCATACTTATCAACAAGGCAACTGTGTCAAGCAGACATTTTTGTCTACCCAGAAAAAAAGAAAATAGGCTAGAATACAGGACAGCACCAAGGTATCTTCAAAATCAATTTGCCTTGAAAGTGATGACTTGTTAAATGCCAACACATTTTGTAAGTATGCAAGTAAAACAAAGAGTAATAGTTCACATATCTGAGAATTATTAGATAAAAACTTCATTTAAAGCTACATGCTCTGACAGCCAGAGACAATTTGAGCAAAACAGCTGAAGAAATTATTCTCTTGACAAGATTATTTTCTCGTATGTTCGCATGTATCAACATGTTTTTAATAGTTAGCATGGAGAAACCAATTTTCATAGTACTTCCATAAGAATTACTTTGTATTCAGTTCGTACTTGGCATTCACATAGGAAATACTTTCTCTGCTAAAAAAAGAGAAAAAGGCAATCCCTCCCGCTTAAAGCAGAAGAGAAATATAGCTTTATTTTCTCCACAGTAAATGTGGCAATTCTCAATTACAAAAAAAACCTGTTCCAGGCCTCAGCAAAGCAGGCCCGCAATGCTCCATATCATTTCTCAAACAGCTTCACCAGGGACATCTGTGCTCTCTTTCCACTTCCATCACCATGGGAAACATTTATGAAGAAGTTCTGAAACTGGAAGGAAAAGATTCAAGTAACTGTAGAAATATATCCTTGAAGAATAAATTTTAAGGCATAGAGGAAGGGGTGTGGTACAGACAGGTTTGGTTAAATACCTGTACAGCTTACTCTAAAATATTTCACCTTCTTGGGTCTTAGGTGCTGCTTAAGCCAATTCATGCCAACTATGCTCCGGGCTTTGCTTCTCTTCCCCTCCTGACCACCATGAGAAATACCGATGCAGGGCAGGAGACGGTCTGAGTAAGAACAAGTACTTTGAAAAATACATAACTGCTTTGTCTGCAAATATTCAAATGGCTGTTGCATCCAAAGTGATGTCCATAAGAGGTTCCAGAGACAGAAAAGGACCACTCGTTGCACTCCAGCAGAGCAACAGCAAACATTGCAACCCCTCATTCTCATGAACTATACCGTGTGAGAAGGCGTCAAGGAATGGAGAAGACAGAAGGTCGAAAGAGACTTAGCAAAGGAAGAGAGCAACACACATTTCAGGTTAGCTAAAAGATTGGCATTGGCTCATATTAAAATCTGAGGTAATTATGACTATGTTTGCACTGAACAGGATGTACTTCCATGAATAATGAACATATATGAAGGGGAAAAAAGAAAAGCTGATTTCTATAAACCCAAAAGAATAAATTGAAAGGAACAAGTAGCTTCCAACTGTCATCAATAACAACAGATTTAGCTCGCAAGAAGCTGTAGTACGGAAACATTTAGATCTTTAACACAAAAAGCACTCTTCTTACATAAAGCTTTGTTTGGCAACCCTAAAAAAAATGTAACAGGAGATCCAGCTTGAAGAATTTCACATCTACCAAAAGGCAACATCTCACTTTCACTAAGTCTCACCAAAACCACTAGTTACAAAAACCTCAGCGGAAAGTTTTCCCGTCTGTCAACAACAGGGGCTGGAGCCGCAAGTGCTTGTGGGGAAAGTATTCCAGTGGACTCTGCTCAACCAGCCTTATTGTTTTTTTGGAAAGACACCCATCACCAGACTCTGTGAGCACCAAAGACCCTTAAAAGGTCTCTTCCAACTGTGTACACCTGACGTTACTGTGTACACACGCGGGGGTGCACCTGTGCCCATCTGGGCTCCCCATGGCAAGTACTGACTGGGATCTGTTGAGATGTGGCTTATGCAGTAGCTTTCTACTGCAGTAACAGTTCAAAATGACAAAAACCAACCAAACAAACAAAAAAACCCACTACAACTCAATACCATGAAAGCTAAACTGAAACAGCTCTTATCTGCAGCAATGTAGTTCTAGTTAGTTCCTTAACAAAACTCTAGCTAGTTATACATTGTCAAACTTCAGCACCAAGTCTCTTTAGACTGTATCTGTCCAACTGCAACTGCTATTATATAAGAGTTTTCTACAACTCTAATTAAGCTTGTAGAACTCAAGAACTACAGAAGTTGTGGTCTTTTGACTATGACATTGGAAAGTTAAACCTGTTTCATATTAGCATCAACAAGGTCTGATGGTTTTCCCATTGATTCCTGGTTTTCTGCCAGCTTCTTAAGCTACTGTTCTCTCAAGAACATTGTTCCTATTTTAGTTCCTACTAAAAATCTAGAGAAGTTTCTGTCCCAATTCTTTTTAATTAAAATAACCTGAGAGGAGCTTCCTGACAAACCAAGGAATAAATATGCCAAGGGAATCTGCACAAGCATTTTCAACCAACAGCAATACCTAAGCCAGTAATAGCAAAAAATAGAAAGAGGGAAAGTAGCAAAACCCAAAACAATGTCAAATTTCAGCAAAACAAAACAAACAAAAAAAAAAGCTGAAGTTAAAATTAAAGAAAGAACTCCTCAGTTATGGTCTGGACTCTACTTCAGAAGTTTTACAAAACAGAAATGAGGACCAGGAGGAAAAAAAAAAACAGAAGAAAAAACAGAAGAAAACCAATATGGCTAAGAGACAGAGCTTGAAAGAGGTTGTTAAAACCAACTTAAGTCTTTCAGACTGTGGAAACCAGTCCCAGTGAAACCAGCAGGCAATGAGAGGGCAAGAAAGGAAGTATAAGATAGAACTCCGCAAAAAGATAAAGGCATCAAAGCAAAATCAAAGGCTTCTTAAGTTGTCTCATGATAAAGTATAAAGAACACGTAGGAGCAGACAGACACATTCTCTTGCAGATCTAGCTGGAATAGTTCAAGCTAATGAGGTGAACTCTAGAGTTAACTACCCCTGTAGCTGAGAGACCACGCTGTGTGACCACTGGTAGCAAGGGCTCGCACACTAGCTTAACACAAATTCAACAAATAGCCTCAACAAGGGCAGGTAAATTTAAATCCCTTCAGCTAAGCCTGTAACAGTGTATTTGTTTGCACATTGTCCAAGTGTAGACATCAGAAAAAAAAAATACTTCTTGAAGACTGACAATGACTCTCTCTAAAGTAATGAAGATTAAATTCTCTTCCAGATGAGTCACTTTCCTGCCTTCCCCATCCCTGCTGCCAAGCTATTGCTCATCTTCAGGTGACCTAATCCAAGAACCAATGTGTTGATGCTCTTTTAAGACTCCACATCTGATGGTTTCCCTTTGAGCTCTGTATACAAGACAAAAAAAAAACAAAAAAACCCCAAAAACCCAAAGGATTGGCCTCAAGTCTGCCAAACACAAGAGACCTCGACTCCAGCACAAAAAGTAGAAAATCAAATTACAAAAATTACAAAAAAATAGTAAGTTAAGAAAGTCCTTCCTTTGATACCCAAATACTTAAAAGAAATGTTATCACTGATCACAAATATTGGTTTGATATATAAATGTCTGGTCACTAGCTTCCATAAACTGAATTGCAGAAGCTGCACATCATGATAAATAAATGGGACATCAGAATTTTAATCTGCTGCAGACCATCATAAATGTCAGCTAAAAGCACACCTTGGTTTAATCAGCAGGGGCTTATACCGATTAAGCATAAATTGCATTTTACATCTGTTTTTGCCAAGCTGATTCAGAAAGAGGCCAAGACAGAACGAATTACTGGGATTTGGTCTAACTCATATGAATGCAGATATACTTAAGAGTTAAGTTCATCTCCTTAGAGGAAAATCAAAGGCATATTCTTAACCACCAATTTAAGATTAAAAAAAAACAACCAAAAAAACCCCACCAAAAATCCAAAACACATCAACAAAAAAACCAACCAAGACAACAACAACAAAGTAACTACTGAGTGCTTCTGAATTTTTGGTAATTCACCAGCAATTCAAGAACTCTCTACGACTTCACTTATTTTTCAGAAAAAATCCTTGAAGAAGAAAGCCTACACTAGGGACAATACCGTATATCTTGTACCTTTACATGGGTTCAAGATGTACTTTAGATGCTCAGCCCCTGAAGTTCAGGCAAACTTACAATTCCAACAGAGAAAGTCAAGAGCGGAGTTGTAACCTTAAGCCCATCATTAACTTTATTCTCTGCTGCGCTCATGAACACTTCAGAAATACTCTGGGGACTCCTAGGGGGTAACCAACTCACACCTCCAGCCCCTTTCCTGAACTCATTTGTCTCGTTGAAATTTGAACTTTACCTATACAACCCTCTTGCTGCACTGTAATAAAGCAAAACTAAATAAGTAAACACAGAGATACGCAAAAAGGCAACCTGAATTGAATTTTATCAGTTTGATAACTATATATGTGTATAAAGAATATACACATTTGCATGATAATTCATTTTTAAAGTCCAGTAATAAGAAAACATTGCCAAACATCACTTCCTGGCCCATATTAGAGTGAAAATGGAACTGACACTTTAGAAGAATAAGAATATATACTCAGTCAGGCTCCAAGTCAAATCAAGCACTGTGGATGCTGCTCAAAGGCTGCTGGAGGGTCTGCACAAAACCTCAGGTGCTTGACCTCAGACCTGCAGAGAGGCTGGACTGGAAAAATACAACTGTACTTTGCCTTACTATCAGAATAACAAATAGCAAGTAAATCAGAGGTTACAAACATTGACTTGGCCCCTTTAATAAAGGACAAAATACTAGAAACTAATGACAATCAGTATCTGCAGATTAACGGGTACAATCCAGGAGCTATTTACTGTCATCCTTCTCTGCACAGAAACCATAATTTTTTCAGAGACAGTATTAGCTCCTAAAAGCACTTGCATTATCAGGTGCTGCCTCTTTTTTCATCTCTTCATATCAGCTTGTACTTTGTACAAAAAGTATGGGTGTAATTTATTGGCGACGGGCTGAAATACAGACAATCCCCTATAGATCATCATGAACTCAAAAAAATCTTCCATTTTGGAAACGGGTAATGAAAAAATTCAAGATTCTTGTCCAAATCTAGTCAGTCTTGTCTAAGCTTTCTCTTGACATAAAAGAGTATGAGAGCCATTTAAGACCATTACGAACAGCAAATAAGAAGTATCCAGAGCTTTTTTTTTTTTTGTCCTCAGGGAGACAAGTATAATGGGCCTCTTATTATAAGGCAAGAATGTAATTTCAGCAAGAGACAGTAATT
>VWZK01005211.1:103846-124751 GCA_013396935.1 Baryphthengus martii | reverse complement strand
GTCTGTAAAAAAAAAAAAAAAAAAAAAAAAAAGATCTGGAACACAAACTTGAAGAATAAAATCCGCCAAATATCCACAAAAATGATTGGAAGGCTGAAACATCTCTCCTATTCAGAAAGCCTGAGAGAGCTGGGGTTGTTCAGCCTGGAGAAAAAAAAGACTGTGGGGAGACCTTACAGCAGCCTTACCATAATTAAAGGGAGCTTGTAAGAAAGATGTACAGGCACTTTTAAACGTGGCCTTTAGTAACAGGACAAAGGGCAACATTTTTAAACTGGAGGGTAGATTTAGACTGGATATAAGAAAGACATGCAGATGGTGAGACCCTGGAACAGTCTGCCCAGAGAAGCTGTGCATGTCCCATCCCTAGAAGTGTTCATGGTCAGGGTTTGGTGGCACTTGGACCATCCTGTTGAAGATGTCCCTGACCATGGCAGAGTCATTGGACTAGGTATCTTTAAAGGACCCTTTCAACCCAAACCATTCTACAATCCTAAAATAACCTCTAATTCTTGTACTATTTCAAAGGAGTTTGTATTTTCATAGAAGGTAAAGTGCTGGAAAGGCCTGGCATCTGAACAGCCATAAATCAGACAAAATCTACCATTAGCACTGACAGCATCTCAGCAGCAAGGAAAACTGCAGACCATAACAAGTTCCACATTAGCCACGTCCTGACCACAACTCAACTCTCTCATTTTTGGCAGGACACTAACTCTCTGCAAGGTTTGAGAAAGTCCTGGGCTTCCCTAAACACAGGTATGAAGCCAAGCAGAATACAGACTCTGAATCACAGCTACTCTGCTCAGACTTGGCCAAAGCCTACGACAAATGCCAGACAGGCTTTTTTTCTTACTACTGGGTCATTGTCTTAGGAGCTGCAGCAAGTAACTGATGCAGTTCCCACAGCATCATACAGGCCACAGGTTCTAAGAAATTCACCTCAAGAACATCACGCTCACTTGTTCAGAAAATAGTTAGATGGTCTAAAGTAGAAAACTGAAATCAAAGTCCAGTTGTATTTTACTGACTCATTTTAAAACCTGAAAAACATCAGCTGCACATTATTCACTGCCCCCATCGCGTATAAAATGTTATTTATTAACAGGAATGCTGAAAGAAAGGGCACCCATCCTTTCTCAAAAGATTCTGTTAAAGTCAATAGTGACTAAAAATTACCAACCAGTATTACCATAAAAATAATTATTAATTTTCTGTCCAAGTTTTATAAAATCTACACAAGAGATTGCCCACATCCATCTTTCAGAAGAAACCTGGGGTAGCTTTAAGGCTTCCAACAGCAAGTCCTGTAGTACAGGTGACAAAGTGAATGCACTGTCTCTTCACATGCCAGAGGGCCATCCTTGAGGCTGGGAACTGTACTGAAGCACAACAACCACAGGCACATACAATCTCAAAACATCTCATATGAAAGTAAACTGAAAATAACACATGCAGAATCACGGCTACCAGGACCAACACTTAAGCGTAATTACAAATTTTGTGCAGATGCTCATGCAGAGGACAAACCACCATGGTCACATGCGAAGAACAGCTTATTTGTTTTGGCAAAGAGGCCAAAATGGAATCAAGGAAAACTATTTTGGTCAGCTTGTAAATTCAGCCGCAAAATGTAGGTCAGGTGTTTCTACATTCAAAACTTCCTCCACAATTACAGCTGGAACAAAGTTTCTGGGAGAATGAGCACTGTCACGATGCCACTGCTGCTTCCCAATTGGACTCAGCAGCTCAAAGACCAAAGCATTTAGCTATGGCACTTGAGTCTTCAGTTCAGACTATGTGAACTATTTATACAAAGAGCACACCGCTAGAGGTTAGGAAACTCATCACAACCACTTTTCCCTTCTTCAGTTGGATGAATATTTGGTTCCCATTGTGCTCTCCTTTCTTTTACAGTTACCCTAGAATTTAACAGGATGGTGGGGCTAGGATCATATTACATTAATTTTCATCTCAGGAAGAAAACAAGAAAATGAAAACATTTATTTACAACTCTAAGTGACACCTTTCCTCAATTTTGTTGCTTTACAGCCCTTCTGACAATATTCTGAATTAAACCGCACACATTTTAGAGCAAGACCAGAGAAGTCATATAGAAGCCCTGCATGGTCATTTCTAGAAATATCTGGTTTGGTGGCAGTTTGGTGTGTTTTTCTTTTTTTATTAATTGCCGAGTTTTAAATAAGATCCATTATCTCAATAAAAGGACAAATTTCAGAAACGTAGGGCATATTATTCCCAGAATTTTTTCAAGTCATTACTTGTCCTGACATAAATCCAAAACATAAGTTTTAAACTCCATGGACACAACTACATTAGCAAGTAACACAGTATGATAGGAGCAAATTTGTAATAGGACACAGCAGTGCTGAGGGGCCAGTGCCCATACTACAGGCATTTTGAGGGTTTTATTAAACCTAGTCAGCACCAAATGGCTCTAATCTGAGCCCCTGGACTGACTATGAATTCACAGCTGGAGAATATCAGCTGTTTTCCTAAGAAGAATCTTCCATTTTGGTTTCATCCAAACAGGATCCAGTTTGGTGCCTGGAGCTGCTGTGCATTAAGTGTAGACAACCAGGAGGTTCAGCACCAGCACAAGCTCGAACACTACCGGAGGCACACCTCTACTCGCTCTTCATCCACTGCTGAGGGTTCCTAGCACAGGGAAAGACAGACACTGTAGGGAGGCCAGTTTAGGGCATTTTCCCCTTTTGTATCTGCATTTTTTATCTTCAACTTTACCACCATTTTAATCTAAGCTTTATTTTTCAATACTGTGAATTGGCGTTCATATAGCATAAAGGTACCAGTCATACAGCATTACTTAAACTGCAAGAAAGACCTTAAACAATGCAAAGACAGCTTCTCATAACTTTTCTTTTTTTTTTTTAAATAACATAAGCTAAGTTATTCTTCCTTCTTCCCTGCTCAAGGACGGAGTATTCCTACTATAACACAAACATTTTACCTTAGATCTCCAAAGTTCAATACTTAAAATGTATTCATTTTAAATACAGCATTCAAACACCAGCCAAAATGAGTTTTTCCCTTCAGAATTTATATAATTGTAATGATCTTGCTCTCTGAAAATAAAGCATGATTAAAGTTAACTTCAGTTCTCTCTAAATTGTCCTAAGATGATCCAGCAGCCTCCAGCCTGTAAGCCACCACCAACCTACACAAGGGCACTGTGCTCTGATGAGAAGCTCTTGCCCTGGCTGCAGGACACCTGAAGACACTGTTGTCTACTCAAACAACAGGTCTCAAAGTAAAATACTCCTTCTACGCTCAGTGGGTAACTTACCATCGGCTCCCCATCAGACGACGCTGTGGACGGGAAACACAAAAGCAGCAGCAACAGGAATGCAACTAAGTCCTGTTCCTGCACGTTCTGACATAACCCTGTTCTTCAGTCCTGAACAAAGGCTTGTGCTTATTCAACGTACAAGTAACTTTAATCATTGTGTTTTGTCTAAAACTGCAGTATAGATTCCTCTGGCCAGAGCTTAATCTTCCTGCTGCTTGTTGGACAAAAGAGATTTAAATTAGGGCTTTAAACTAAAAGCCGAGCTAACATTAGCAGTTGGACAGATCTAATTATGTATCAAAATTTCTGCTCCTGTTACATCACATTATAAAAAGTAAACTTTTCTTCCATTTATGAGCAATACATAAAGTGTAAATCCACACTGTTTGAAAAACACACTAGAAGACACTATTAAAAATAGCCGAGGACAGCGTACGAAATGCACGTGCAGAAGTTTAAAGCTCCCAAATAACAAATCAGTGCAATACTCTTCCCCACAAACCACAGATACCTCCACCAAAAAAAAACCCAAAAAACAACCAAGTAAAAACCTCTTTCCCCTCTGCCAGGACAACTCGGCCCCATTACTAGGAAACTATCAAGAGGTATCCAGGACATCTTGTGACTTAGGGAAGAGCATTAAAAAAAAACAAAACAACAAAACAAAACCAAAGAAACCCACACCAACAAAACAAAACACTAACAAACCACCAAAAAAAGCAGGTGAGGTAATTTAACAACTCACTGCCCCAAGGATGAGAGTCATATTTCCCTGTTTCTTGGTTCTCTCCTCCTCAACTTCGGCAGTACCAGCCCCAGTGCCTGTGAGCTAGCTCACTGCACGAAACAGCAGAAAATCATCCCTGCCAAAGTGCATGGTTTCATCCACTTAAATAACTCTTCCTAGTTCAGAAAGAAGATAGGGGAGCTCCACTGCCAGCATAAGCTAGAAGTAGAAAGTATATCCGCAAGAAGGCAAAGGTGAGAACAGAAACGCCTTGAAGCAACAGCAAGTTGTTACCTTGGCTCTCCATACCTCTGAAAATCAGTGCAAAAGATGAAGTCTAATGATTCTTAATGATTCAGGTTAAAAACTCAGACCTTCCTAAACCTAATGGCTTTTCCATAGCTTTGAAGATTTTGTTCAGTGTTCCTGAAGAGTCCGCAGGTTTTCTCATCTCTCCCAGGTGATGTTACTTACCTACAACATTTTGCAAAAATCTCAAAATATGTACAAGCATGGCCTGAATTACCTGAGCAGAGTTTGAGTTCAGATTCTCAAGGCCAATTTAGAAAACCGTGACTTCTACCTTCAGAGAATAAAGATGCAATTTTAAACATTTCAAAAAGAAGCAAGTGCATATAGTAGCATTCACCAAACTGTACTTTTTGTTCTTGAGCTTGTGCAACACAAAGGGAAAAAAGAGGGAACAGAAACTCCATCAGCAGATCTTCTGCAACTGATTATTGACACTTCTTTGAGCTAACTGATGTCACAGATGGTTGACATCACGTTGCTCAAAGTAGGATGCTTCACGTGGATCACTGAAGTTCGGCCAATACAACCTTTAGAAGTAACAATCTTCGAAAACAGTTATTTTGGACTGCTGGTTTGGCAGACCTCAAAAGGAGATTAATTAAAAATAACATTCCAAAGACCCCACACATGCAAAATATCTGACAGAATCCAAGTGTCCAGCAGGAGGCCCAGAAATTAAGAAGACTAAATTAATTTTACAAGGTAATGAGTAAAACTGACATCATAGCTGACATCACAGGTTCAAACCATGTATCAGCTACACGTCTACACATACAAAGTGTAGTCAATAACTTCAATATACAGACCATCAAGAAAGGCAATCAACTGGAGTTGCCTAAATAATTAAGAAGGACCAAATGTAGCTGTAGCAGAAGCACCCTGAACAGCCATTTGCACTTTTTATTTAATTAACATTCTTGATGAAATTTTTGAGCTTCACAACACCATTCCCAAGTAGCAGGCACAACCCAATGTAATGCCACCTGCTACACATCATTAGGATTCACTCAGGTGATACAAGAGGAACAACCAAACTTAATTAGATCAATTTAGATCAGTTGCTATAAAATCCATGGGTTTTGTTATTTGGCACATTTAAACCTATTATCTAGTTAATCAATTAGAGAAGAGGATAACGTGAAATAGTTCTTAAGCATGCTTCAAAGATACTTAAATCTTCTTATATTTTTTTTTTCTTTTAATTCAAACACCTCCTGTGATCAAGAGCAGAACCTCTAAAGCCTTCCTCCAATTCTAGCCTAATCTAACTGAATAGTTTCAAAATTGTTCCCACTAAAAAAATACATTATTACTAATTCCTAACCTTGAAGATACATCCCCTTGTTCTTCCAAGGCAAAGCATTCTCTTGCACATCTTAACCACTTTCCTCTATGCGCTTAATACCAACCACACAAAAATTTCATTAAGTTTTAAACAAAGTCTTTACCAAACAAAAAACAGTAAGGATCATGTAACCACAGGTTAAACATATACAATATTTACATGGAAAACAGACTACAGAATTCTTCAATCTAGCAGAAAAAGCTATGATGCACAGTCACTGAAAACAAGAGGCCACAGAGACTAGAAACGGGCACTATTTTAAACACAAAGACCGACCACCAGTCATTTTGAAAATCTTTTGTAGAATTGCTTTTAACCAGTAACACAGATTTTAAACAAAGACTAGATTTTTTTTTTCCTTTTTAGTTCAATATATCTCAGTCTGACTTGCAAGACATCACACTCAGCCTGTAAAGCAGCTGCCTTTTTTATTTACAGTGCATATACAGACACAGCCAAAGATAAGTGGTAGTGCCTTCTGCCAGAAACACTTGAGAGTCAGTTCCTGGCTGGTTTCAGCATTTGTAGGTACTGCAAGTGCTCAGAAACATCAACAATACCAATCAAAAGGTCTAGGAGACACTTTAAAAAGTCACACTCAAATTCCTGATGATAAAGGCATTAAATTCACGCATTTGTGATGACAAGCAAGACCCTCACTGTTGACTGCCAAACAGTAAACCACAGAACAGCCTCTGATTTTTTTCATGGAAAACCAACATGTTACTAGTTTTTATAGGATGAAAAATACATTTCTAAATCAAACAGACTGATGAAAGATGCAGCGTAGGCCATGCTGCTATTGAAGAAAAGACTGTGGGATGATGTGAAACTTACTCTCAATGGGCTCACAAGAAGACATCCCAATGACTCCCTTTCTCAGGGCTTTACACAGCATCCTCTTCAGCTTTCTGGACTTCTGGTCTACAATGCTCAAACTCAAGTTCACTCAAACACTGTATTCGGGACTCCAGCCTTGAGGTCTTCAACACTTCCTATATTCCAGTAAATATATTCTTTATTGCAGACACACATTCTCCATATATCTTCTTTGCAAATTGACTCAAAATTTGAGCTCCATAGGAGCTTAAATTACAATGATTAGGAAATTCTACACAGAAGTTGGATGTCATCAATTCAATTTTCTACCCAAATCTGTTTTAATGATAGATTTCTCCACTTTTGAAGGACCTGAGCACTCACTCTCTTGGAGGGGCAGGGAAGGTTAATATGAAGCTCCTCGATTTCCTGTATTTCCTCTCTGGTGCAAAAGTCTTCCTCAGGGAAGAGTTTTTCATGTTGAATTATTCATGGCAACTAAAAAACTAAAAGCTTGTAAATATAGTTGTCTTACAACATCATATGATAAGAGATCTTCTAAGGTCATCTTAGAAAAAATTCGAAACACAGTGTAAAAGAAACAATTATGTACAGAATAGAGACAAATCTGACTACAGTCAAGAACTCAGAGTGTTAATTCAAGTCAGACACTCCCTCAGGAATCCAGAACTACCCAATTCCTTTGTTTGGAGCTGAGACAGGGAAATAAACACACTGAGTTCAGTCACCTTCCAGAGATCCATATGAAGTCTTGAGGCAAGAACTCCAGAATAACTGGGGTCAAAAAGAGTAAAATGATAGTACAAAATGGCCCAACTGACACAATTCAAAACTCTCTGAACTAAAAAAGCCAAAACAAAACAAAAAAAACACTAACCTACAGACCCATTTTGCAAAATGCATCAACAGATGAATCAGTACCCTCAGAACACCACGTTAATGGAGACTCCACCTCTCTTTACAAAGACTTATGTTCCACCCTCCACAAAAGCATACCTGGCTTCAATTACAGGGACCTACATGCTTCCTTTCATTGATCGAATGACACAGGGGCTGAAGAATTATCTTATTATTTCTATTAATAAAGAGAGGATATTTAAAAGAAGCACTTGACTACAGTTCCGAAGACAGAACTATAAGCCTGGAGCCCAATTTCCCCACAGTATCCCCCAAAACCAAAAAGCAGGTGATATTTCTTTCTTACTACACAGAAAGAAAATCAATAATATTAACCAGTAACCTGACATTGCATTTCAGTATCAATGCTTTGGTAAAAGGAAATTCACAACTTTCAGAGTTTCTGCTTTATTTGACTAGTAAAGAGAACGTGGTAGCTATAATGGTTTACTCTGACAAACTTTAGGAAAAAAAATGCCCCCTGAGTAACTCCAATAACTTGGGAACAACAAGGAAAACAAGAAATTAATCAAATGACTTGTCAAATGCCTGTGCAACCAGCAATAGCCGTTTCCTATACCCCACAAAAGAGTGAGCCACGCTGGCTAACCTCCCAGTGTTACGATCTGTGAAGGATACAAATCTGATTTTGCTAAAAGAAAAATACCACTGCATCTGGTCTGTTAAGAGATAATAAATATTTTACCTTTTTTTTTTAGAAGTGATGAGTTAGCAAAAGGCGCTGACATTCAAGCTAAAGCGTACAACAGAGAAGTGTAAATGTATTTCGAAGGTTACCAAAAACTACTTGGCTTTCCAGATTCTACTCTACTAAACTCATTCAAGTTTTACTGGATGCTGTAATTTCACTAATTTCTCTGATATGGAAGCCTTTGACATCATTCTGGAAATGTATACAGAGTGTGTCCTGTAATAACAGCATCGGAAACCCTAATACACAGGTGTGGCTTCAGAGACAAATCCTGAGCCACCCAGGAAGTGCTCTAATAACTACAGCAGACTTCTGTGCAAGCCTCTACTGCTGCAGGTCACCTGAACTAGTTTTACACCAACAAATATTAGGGATGGGAGGTGTAGGACAGAGGACTAATATTTCCTGTGGCCGGCTCTTCTATTGTAACAGTGCAATAAAAGATAGACCTTAATTGCAGTGAATGATTTTCATCTTGACACTTGGCCTCTCGCCCTTTCTCTAGGCATCCATGGTTTATCTCTTCTTCCATCCTCAAATGCCTTTTTTTCTCTCTCTCTAGGGAAAAAAATACTAAGTTTCTCTTCGCTCTCCAGAAAGAAACATTTCTTGTGAAATCTGTCAGCTATCAGCAAGTCAAAAAAACACAGAAATGGCAGGATCACTGAAGATACCAAAAAGACAACATGACAGTACAAAGAGCCAATCCTAGAAAATCACCACTGACTCTATTCCAGATAAGAAAAAGTCCTTGAAATGCTCTAGGCTGCTTTTAGATTTGGGGAACACCAGGAGGCCAGGAAGTTTCCAGCCTTCCAGGGATGCTGTACTAGTCCTGCACCATGCTGTGCCTCTGAGCCCAGCCAGCCAGTGAGACTCTGACTGGAAGATGAACTACTTGTCTGCAGCTCAGCAGCCACTGTTCCAGATTGTGCTTTCCTTACATCACATGGCTGATTCTTCAAACATTATCCTGGTCAACACAAGCATTAAAAATTTTGTACCTCTGGTAGTTACTCCTCTTGTCAAGCCCTTCTACTCTGAACTGCCTCTCCCACACACATCAAGCTGCACCTCAAATTATCTTGTGAAGCAGATCTTCATCTCAACACAACAGTATTTCCCTCCCACTTCCTTATTTCCCCAAACAGGAAAATACAATTGCTGCTTTGGTCTAGGAATCCAGTGAATCCACACGCATTTTAGATGGCAAAAGGCACAGGGCTTTCTTTGCTAGGGTACTCTTGGCATAGTCATGAAGTGTTTCTGCTGACCCAGAAAAAGATCAGTGTGATATCACCAGGTGAGAACAGCCAAAGGAGCCCCCAGCAGAGCAACAACCCATACTAGCCCGCAATAACAAAAAATACTCTTCCTGCTGATTTGCACAGGCAACGAGCATGATCTACTGCAGGACTTTCCAGGCTGTGCTGGGCACACATGAGCAAAGCTTGCTGTGACAGGACTATTACCCACAGCAAATGTGTCCTCTACATCACCCTCCTAACCTTAGGATGATGAGTAGGGCTAATCATAAGTTGACAGCTGCCATGTAATTACAGCCACTGCTTACTGGTATAACACTGGTTATCCTCAACAAGGGCAGGCAGAGTAGACAAAAATACAAGTTTTGATTAAAACTCTCTTTCCAATCTTAAATTCTGCTTCCACCAGAGTTCCGCCCTGCATCCTTCCATTACCCTTCCAAGCCTGTTCGCCAAGTAAAACAAAAACCAGCATCTCTTTCATCCTCAGCAGACCGTGCTGATGAAGCCAGTTCTACTTGCTCTATTGTACAAACGCCATTTGCAATCTGTCTTGGGATACACAGCCCACGAAGAGCACGCAAAGCCACACGCTCATTTGCAGGACTGACGGCATGCAAATCCTGCTCATTTCCACTGAGCTGTGAAACAAAAAAGGCAGGATATCCTGCAAGTAGCAACATAAAAGCAAAAAAAAAAAAAAAAAGGCAGGTCTCCTGGAAATAACTTACACAGGCCGTCTTTGAGGGCACTAGCTGAACCTGAAAAAATAAGTCTGATTCAGAGGGAGAAACCTTGTGAAGCACAACTACCTGCACTCGAAGCACCGGAGATCCAGATCACACCTCCAGGGCAGCATAGATCCAGGGAGATCCAGAATGATGGGCAAAACCCAATTCAACCCAGGAAACCAATCCAGGTGACACACTAAGAAAATGTACTGGAGTATTCATTATGTTTTATGCTCTGATGAACTTCAAATGAACGCTATCACATGCATCTGGGTCAAAATTTGACTGCCATTGCACCCAACAGTGCAAAAATCAGCTATCACCAAACCAAGGTCTGCATCCCACATATGACTCACTATAGCCAGAAGCACCTGAGCTCCACACCAAGCCATTCCAGTGCCAGCTGGGTGGTAGCTGAAAAAAGGGAAATCCTTCCTCAGCTACAGGAAGATCTTTAAAAAACCCTTCATTTTTCTCCCGCATTTGCTTCCTGATAGTATTGAAATACATGTGAAGATCTTGACAGAGGTACAATAATAAATGAGGTGCTTTAGTTTTTCTAACTTCCCTAGGTACCAGTACAAGGTTTTAGTTTATCTTTAAAATTTGGCACAGTCACAATACTTGCAGAAGATGCTTAAGGGAAGTGCTGATGTGGCAGAAAAAAAAGGGGAAAAAAAAACAACCCATGCTTCTTTTTCAACAGTAGAAACTGGAAGACTGCTAAGACATGAGCTTCAAAAATAAACAGCCCCTCACACCAACTACCAAACTTTGTCCAAATGCTTGCTAACATCACTAGGCTAATTCCTCACAATATAAAATTGTTTTTCCTGCAAATGTGGCTACTATTTCGTATTTGACTTCGTTCTCCTGTGTGCGATAGTCACACAGCTTTCCCTTAAGCAAAGGCCTGAAAAAAGTAAAATTAAATACATGAAAAAAGTCCTATATTTATCACTGAGATGTGCTTACCTCATTGTCAGACTGGAGTCTACTGGTTCGTGTTTTATTAGATTAGGGTCTGCCTGCCTAGAAGATGTTCATCACAAAGTTGGGCCATGAATTTAAAACGGAGCAGCTGATCAAACTGAACAAAATAAAGCCACACAAGCCTCATGCACAACTTTACCTTGCCCTTCCAAATTTCTCCATGGAGGAAATAAAAGACCTTTCAAGAAGGCTCCTGTCTTACCTCGATCCTCTCAAAACTCTTTGGACATTTCCAACAAGACGACTAATGGAAATAAGAGAGGCTGCTACAGAGAACTGCCAAGTCCTAGGAAACCATAAGCCAATTAACCATTATTAATTACAACTAACCACACCTCAGTACACCTTCAGATGTCACTCCAAAACCTTTACTTGGCTTGGGGTGAAATCCTGAGGCCAAATTGCGAGGCCTCATGGCTTTCTTACACCCAGAGCAGGCACACTCAAGGTCAGTGCCTGGGCACGTACAGGGATCAGGAAGCATCTTTCAGCTGAGAAGGAAAACGCAGGTTTAAGTCAGCCCAGACATGATAGAAAGGGCAACCCTTGATGCCAACCTGTTTTGCCTTCAAGCAGTCAAACCAGTGTTTTTCTTCCACTACAATCTTCAAGAGTTCCTTCTTGAATTTGCTGGGGTCCCTCTGCCCCTTTCAGCTCCCCAGTCTTTCCCACCCTGGCATCGTCCTTCAGCCTTCGCACGTTCCTTAAGAAGGAACTCACCTCAAACTACTCTTCCTCCTCCTGCTAGTTTCCCTCTCCCCTGCTTCCACCTCCTCCCTAGGGCTAAAGCAGCAGAGTCACTCAGCAAACAGCCAGCAGCATAAAGTGGCCTTTGTCCTCCCTCTTCCCTCCCACTGGGATTCATAAAGAAACCAGGAGTAAGACAAAAAACAACTCATCTCAAATAGCCAGTTTCTTTGAAACCATACAAATTTCCACGTACACCTGATGCACTCAAGCAGTCACTACTTACTATTCCAAAGAATTTCCAATTTTTTACTAAAAAAAAAAATAAAAATTATCGATCAGGAAATAATAGAACTGCCATTTTCTACAGGGATACAAAAAAAAAATCTCATTCTACAGAGCTCAGTAACTGGTCTGAGACCATAACAGGAGGGTTTGAAACAGAACCTGCAAAGGGTAATTTAAAAAAAAAAAATAATCTATGAACCAGTTTAATATCTTAAAGCCTGATAGGATGACTATTATATGAACATGCACACAGCTCCACACCAAGAGAAATAAAGAAGCTAAAATCCAACACATCAAAAAATGAGTACTTTCAGTTGAAAGTTAAAAGGAACTTGATGTAAAATTTTTTATAATACATATATGAACATAAGTTTGGGAAAGGCTGCAAGGATTTAAATTGAAAAAGAATAATCTGTAAGAGTATACGGTCAATATATTATTTACATTTATCATTGCTGGTTTGGTGTTGGATATATAGAATTATAATTTAGCATGCAACACAGAAATATCCATAGCATCAGATGCCATGTCATCAAAAGATCTTATTTTTAATTACAATAGGAAAGACTGTTACAGCCCCAAGAAAAGCATCTACTCAGTTCACCACACTGCAAAAATCATGTTCTGTGGGTGTTGACCTTTTGAGCAAGACATGACTTGTACAGCATGATAACAGGCTAAGAAACTTCATGTCTAAGATTCCTCTCCCTAGATTAGTAAGAAATAATCTTTTCCTTTGAAAGGATGTAGAACTTCAAAGCAGAACATAAAACAAGATGTAAATTTGTTCCAGGTTACAATCAAAATATGATACAAACTCTATTTGAAAAAGCACCCTTCCCCTAACCAAAGCTTAAAATTTGTTCTTGTATAAATGATCTAAAAAACCCAAAACCCTAAGGTGTTACAGTACTTTTTCGAAAGCCCATAATGCATCATCAAAATCTTGCACAAAAAAAAAAAAATAAAATAAAAAAAAATAGAGGACATTCATGCAGTGAACTAAACACTATCTCAAGGTCCATATAAGTTGAGACTGAGTGTCTGACCATAACTATTTTCAGCTGCTTGAGAAGATGCAAGAGTACCATAATGGAATGACAACTGAAGATGAAGATCATCACACTGCCTCTGAAACTTCTGCTTCTTCTGTGCACTAGCAGTTAAATGCTTTGTCCCCAACAGCTGCAATTCAAGACAACTATGACAGACAAGCCCATTTCTCTTCTGTTTCCCAAGAACTTTGAAATTTGAAGCAATGCTCTTAACCATGGCCACGAGAAGATCAGTTACAGAAAACCCAACAAAGTCTCTGAGAAATGATCCCAGCAAACAGCAAACAAGGACAATACAATAATGATGCAACATGCACACGTGTTCCCACAAATTAATACACAGCTGACAAATCTATTTTTTGGGGGGGGGGGGAAGGGAGGAGAAAACAGACCTGGCAGCATACTTATGGAAAGACAAGCCAACAAGTAGGAGAGGAGAAACAGTAATATCCCTATAGCATCCAGGTAACACTCCTTGCAGTAGAACAGAGAGAATGCTACAGAATGCTCTTGGTGTACCCAAGCACCTGCCCAAAAGACTTGCTGCACAAACATAGCAAAGGCTGTAAAGAAATCTGCAAACACTGCAAAAATAACATTTTATTAGGAGCTCATAAAATGAGACAAAGATTTATCTCATTAGTTTTTCTATCTTTGTAAAAGATCTCAAATAAGAAAAAAAAACACAAAAGAAATTCCTTCGCACCTCCCAAACCACCACATGTACTAAACCCGTGTTCTATCTTTACATGGTAATAAAAGTCCATGTTACATTAGGGCCCTCTGAAGTCTGTGTTCTTCGAAAATCTTTTCTGGTCCTTCTGCTATGACTCTGAAATTCCCTACATACGCTCTTTATGTCTGCATTTCTCTGTGCAGCAGGGCTACTGGAGGCATTTGTGTATCTTTTGGTAGAGGCAACAAAGGGCTACACAGGTTTAAGAGACCACAAAAACTGCTGTAGTTTCCTGAGAGAGGGTGAGATTAACAGGCAATAGTTTATCACCCAGAAAGGAGTAAACTCGTCAACTGCCTCTTGTTGCTCATGCTCCTCGCTACATGTTCCCACCATCCCATTGCATAAGCTCTGAAAGGCGTGATGTCCCTCTGCAGCAGGGGTATGGAGAAGAGAAAAGCAATGGGCTTGGTTGCTTTCTGCAGAGCCAGTAGTATGCACTGAGGTGTGGAAGAGCCCACTGACCGTTGGCGCTGCAGGGAAGGGAGGGCACAGCCACGGGAAGATTTCCTCCGTTTTAGGAAGCCAGCAGGCAATTACCTCAGCTCAAACTACTCACAAAATTGCAACGCTAGGGAATTTTTTTAATTCAAGTTATTAAAAATATTTGTCAGATTCTTCATTCCTGAATGCTTGGATCCCTCTCCTGGAAACTTTGCGTTATGTGACCAGGACCAACAGCACAGGAGATTATCAAGCACCATTAAACCTCGAACCAGCAGAGCAGCCACAGCGCATCCCCCTCCCAAAACTCTCCACCACAGTGGAGAGGTTCAGAGTGCTTGCACACAGTGCTCACCCAGCTGAGGAAAAGGAAGATGCAGCAAAACAGCCAACCTTTGCCGCGGAGGATTTCACTAAAGATTTTCATCGCTATTGCCTCCGCCCGTCTAGAGCGCGTGTGATGGGCTACACGTAATTAAGGATGGGAACTCAGAAGGGGATGTCTTCACCCCACCACAGGCATGGTCTGCCTCAGAGGTCATGCCAAAGGACTGGAGAAGGACACACTGCCCTCCCACAGGCAGCTTCTTCTGAAACACAGCTATTACAGTACCACAGTTTAGTCAGGTTGCTTTGGATTCAGGGCACTAAGAACGAACGTGAGACGACTGCAACTTTGCTGAACCTCACGGCAACACAGAGTACAGCAGATCGAAGGGACGGAGTTCTGGACCATACAAACCACACGCTGGACCTGCTCAAAATATGAAATGCAACAATACTTACATGACTTCAGGTCAGGCCTGGAGAAGAGAAGCCTCTAGAGAGGCCTTAGTGCAGCCTTTCAGTGTTTAAAGGGTGATTACGAGAAAGATGGAGACAAAATTTTTAGGAGGACCTGTTGCAACAGGACAACGGGTAATGGTTTTAAACTAAAAGAGGAGAGATTCAGACTAAATATAAGGAAGAAATTCTTCACAATGAGAGTGGTGAAACACTGACACAGGCTGCCCAGAGAGGTGGTAGATGCCCCATCCCTGGACACATTCAGGGTCAGGTTGGACAGGGCTCTCAGCAACCTGATCTAGTTGAAGATGCCCCTGCTCACTGCTGAGGGGTTGGACTAGATGACCTTTAAAGATCCCCTTCCAAATAAAACTATTTTATGATTCTATGATGAAATTCAGAAAGTTGCTACCAACATCACTGGAGATCTTGCTTATATCGGAGAGATTTTTGTGAACTACTGACTTTGCTACATACTCTCAATTTAATTCTCTATTTAACTCCCTTCACAAAATAAATTCAGCAAGTTCTTTCAAGGCATGTTGCTTAAGAAAAAATCCAACGTTTTATTTTAAAAAGGCCTTTTGTTAAGCATTTACAAATCCAAGGTTCACTCAGACTTCCAGCTGACGACTCTGGGAATTTCTCTATTGATTTTTCTGAGAGCAGACTAAATCTCACAAGATGCACATGGCCACCCCAGCTCCAGTAGCACTCATACCACCTCAGTTCAGCACTGCCAGGGCTGGGTCACAGCTTTGAGACTGGCCCCGTTCTGCCTTTACCACTCAGAGACCAGGTGAGTGCAGCAGCAGCACTGCAACCTGCACATAAGAAAAGCGAGGTTTAACTCCAGATGCTTCATCCATCTCTCATTCCGCAGAGCAAGAAGAAACTACCTTTCATCCACCCACCTGCAGAGTGAGGAGAAGCATTCAGCTGACAAGGAGAGAGCCCTGGCTTGACAGAAGTGCATCAGGAATCATGTAAACCTGGTGTACAGCAAAGGCACAGCAGCATAGATCCCAACCCATGCTAACCAAGCGTTCGTGCACACCACGCTACTGACCGCAGCCGCAATTTAGCTCACAGAGCTCCAGCGAACCTACGGAAAGCGTGGCCAGCACCGTGTCTGCAGGGTGAATCCTGCCTGACTGCAACTCACTCCCTTTTCACTGGGAAGAAGTTGGTGTGCTGCATGGGCTCCCAAACCACCTTCACAGGTGGCAACAGGCTTTGCCTTAGAGCTGCGGTGAGAAGCACAGTGGCAGGACCGAACTGAACCAGCTTTCCCCAGCTCCAGCTTCCTCTGCTCTGTTTTTTCTTGCTGTCCAATAAAAGAAAAAGCATGAACTCACTTTGGCTAAATCTTTTTCTTTTCAATTGGTATTGCAAGATAGTTGCATACTGAAAGACAGAATTAGTGTGCTCTTTCCAATAAAATACATACTATTAACTATGTACAGTCATTACTTAAATCATCCTGACAGAGATTGAACAGCCCACAAATTGATCTGTCTTTTTCTTGCCATCAAAACCTTCGGAAAAAAACATGAGGGCTGCTGATATTTCACATATAGCTTTGCAAAACTGGTATTTTGGAAAAAGGTTTTACCCACAGACTTTGGTTCAAAAACTGTATTTTTTTCTATATATTCTTCGTATTATTATAGTGTCTATCAGTACTTCAGGAACTTAAGTTTCAGTCCTCAGTATTTACTACAAACACAATGCAGTCATTCCCAGAAATAGAAAAAGAAAACCCTAAATAGATAGCATGTTGTGTTAAAATGTTAATTCCTTTTTATCTGCCCATACATACTTTTAAAAAAAGATTCAAAATGAGGGTACCTAAAGAAACATACATTACTTAACAAGTCCGATTTCTTAAACAGGCTGACAGTTCTTTAAAAATGTTGTAAAAATGTAACATTAAATGTTGTAAAAATTAAATGTTGTAACAATGTAACATTCAGTTATATTCAGTAACATTTGGACACAGGTTGTGAGGCCACATACAGTATATACTACAGTAGATGATAAATACCTCTGGTTTTACTCCTTGGACTTCCCTGGTTTAAATCACACTATGATCCTACACATACATTTCCTACAGGATTACAGGCTACTCTCCTAAACCACAGTATTTTGTTGTTGAACGCAATAGTTTGCCACAACACTACCTATTTTAAAACCAAATGCATTAAGCTGTAACATCAGATGACTAGCAATAATAGAAAGATTCTAGGTCTATCACAGAAACTGTATTTCTTTTGACAACTAAAATTGCTTTTCCATGTAAACTCAGGCTGGAATACAAACAGAAGAATCATCAAGTTCAATCCCCAGTGTGAGAACAAGTAAAACAGTTGTGATGAAAGTCTTTAGTATATCCTTAAGTACCATTTGACTTTCAAAAACCTTGGCAAAAAGCTTGCACAACTGCACCTTGTTCCAGTTTTCCCTAAAGCATAACAGATTTTCAAGAGCTACATCAAATCTTTGGTACAAACTAGTTTCATCTTTTTCAATACAGGAACTGACAGTAGGACACAGACCACTTCTTGCTAATTTTAAAACTGCAGCACCTTCTTGTTGCCTCATATCATCTTATCCTCCTCTTTCTGCTGGAACTGAGTTTGTCTAGTTTTTGTAGAATACACTTTCCAAACAGGTATGGTATTGTCTCTGGAGATGACACTTTTCAATCCTAAATCTTTATGACTCAAAGTGGAAGAAGGTAGATTTAGATTAGAAATTAGGAAGAAGTTCTTCACTACGAGGGTGGGGAGACACTGGAACAGGTTGCCCAGGGAAGTTACGGATGCTTCAACACTAGATGTCTTCAAGGTCAGGTTGGATGGGGCTTTGAGCAACCTGGTCTAGTGAGAGGTGTCCCTGCCCATGGCAGGGGGGTTGAAACTAGATGATTTTTAAGGTCCCTTCCAAACCAAACCATTCTATGATTTTGTCACTTCTGTCAGACTAAGACATTTTCATTTATCTTTTTTAAAGGGCTGTGGCCAAAACTGAACACATTATTCTGTTAAATTAAGCTTCACAGGTCTGACGAGTTAAATGACAAACTTCAACAGTCCTGCATCCCACTGCTTATCGCAATCCCCCATAACCCTCAGATCTGCTTCCAAGTTGACTTTACCTATCTGCATTATGGGATCTCCTTCCTGAAAACAGTATCTTGTACTTAAATACAGCCATCAAATAGATCAAAAACTTCTTGTCCTCCAAAACAGAGCATAAAAAATAAGGCCTGAAACTCCTACTCAGTCTCCCTTCAGACTTTGTGCCAATTCTGTTGATCAAAGACATCAATGACACCACCAAGTACAAAAGTGCCAGAACAGCCCCCAGCACCATTTAAAATGGCTTCCCAGTCTGACGGCAACTCATAACCACTGGGTGAGAATAATCACCAAAAGTTGCCACCTGTAGACCTTTGGCTCAGCTGTTCTCAAATGCTTCAGATGAATAAATAATTTTCCCCAAAGCAGCCCTACTGGGTGAGACGGCAGGTATGTTGCCTTGAGTGTGCTGCCTGCAGTAGTTAATGCCTGAAATTAATATAAAAATTTAGTACATATCTGACTACTTCCCCAGTATGTTCTTCCAGATTCCATGTACAGCTCAGTGACCCCCTCAGCCACAGGAGGTACTCTGTACAAGTCAGCTTTTGTGGATTTTTCTTCCATTAATTTGTCCGGCTGAGTCCCTGAAAACTTTCAATATCCACATACTTCAGAAAGGATTTCCAAAGCTTAACTAACTACACATTGGGGCAAAATCAAAACACGTCCCTTTTGTTCATTTTGAACCTGCCAGCTTAATCTCACGTCTCCACATTTTGTACTGAAAGTAACAATAAATAGTCCCTACTCAACTTTGCCACATCACTCATGAGACCATCAAAATTTCTGAAACCTCAGAGCTTTCCTTGTTATCAGTGTTACCAAACACTGAGAATATGAAGGCGTTATCAAAGAGTATGAAGTGTTACCAAATACCAAGAGAGTGTGAAGGTTAGACTGGGTCACAAAGCCTTCTCCACCCCTGCAGACCTGGCACAAGGAAGCACTACTTCACTTTGCCCAGGAGAACACTGTGGTTGATGGGTCAAAATACTGACCCGGTATCAAAGCAAAGGCACATGGTGATCGTGGACACTGAAGGACACAGTGCTTAGTGCAGATTATACGTGAACACTCACTTGGGTGAGAAATATGGGGGTGAGGAAATTAGTTCAACTTACTTACAATTTCTGCAAGCTAATATTGACATGGTTTTAATTCAGAAATCTATTAAGCCTTGCAGGAAACTGTACTGCTTTTATGTTCACACCGCTGGCTTTATAGTTTCACAGTCAAAGGCATAACTGTACCGTCACTAAGTAGTTCATTAACTTACACACATAAAAAACCATATCCACTAAAAATACAGTCAAGCTGAATCCTAAATTCTACACTAGTAAAAACACTGAAAAGATTTCTAACTTGGGCTCTGACAATTTCAATATTTACTGTTCCACCTCAACAATACTCAGATCTTTCTATTGCAGTTATTTTATAAACCATACACTCCATAGTTAACTTCCACATTAGCACAGTTTTATGATACTTAAGGAAATATGGCAGGAAGACATTTGGTTATACTTTTTAATTTGTACAAGGATAATTTTATTCATTGAATCATCTCTATTGTCATTAGGCTTTTTTCCCCCTAGCATTTCCTTCTGTCTTGAAAATTAAAACTGCAGATGACATTTAAGTCACAAGTTCATCTCTACCCTGTTAATTTGTCACAGAAGCAAAAGAAGGAAGACTCAGCCCCGTGGCCAACCTTTGTACTCGGATGGCTCTGAACCCAGTTCATAGGCCGCTCTGCAGCCCAGCAATGCCAAATGAACTGTAAGAAATTAGATCACCTCAAAGGTCTTTTTGCTTACAAGAGCAAGCCAGGACATCAAGTCACAACATACTGCTTCTCTCCACCTCTGTAAGAAAGGGCTGACAATCAGCTATGCTTAGATGAAGTAACAGGTAACAACCATCCTTTTGTACAACTCGCAACCTATTAATTTATATATCTCAATCTTGTGGGCCTCTGGTGGCATTAGGAATTACTAGTTAGGAATCTGAGAGCCAAGTATCAGACAAGCATCAACAACAAATATGCAGCATTTCAAGTTGTATGCAATATACGGTGGCCCATTTAGGGGATGGATCTTTCTGAGTTTTCCTGTTCAGTACTGAATGCAAGTTACAGGAATCAGATACCAGTTTGGGGGAGTACACCACAATTACACACACTGCTCCCTAAAAACAGCCTGCAAAAATACCTCAACACAAAAGACCCCAAGAGAAGATGTTTTTCAACCGCATTACTGGTCATACTGTGTTTGGCTAGTCAAGGCTGTAACAAATTTCTTTCCCGTGACAAGGACATTCCTACCAGCAAAAAAATGTTTTTGAAACAAGGAGAGGAGCTCAGCTGTACCTCAGCGGGGATGGCATTTTACAGAGAATGATACTAAAAAAAAACCCCAAACAAACAAAAAACGAAAAAAAAAACTCACAGTAAAGAAATTCTCATGGTAGTTTATTTAAAATAAAGAAAAATCACTTGAGACTGACTGTACCCCATCGGGACCGTCTGGATCCAGCACGTCAACCCCGAGGAGCGCCGGCGGCCGGGCAGCGCTCACCAGCGGAGCGGCTCTTCCCGGCCGGCGCCCGCAACAA